>PJEM01000838.1:8682-390176 GCA_004023845.1 Helogale parvula | reverse complement strand
CTCCTGTTAGACCTATGAGGGCAAACATATGGTATCTGTCCTTCTCTGCCTGACTTATTTTGCTTAGCATGACACCCTCCAGGTCAATCCACTTTGCTACACATGGCCAGATTTCATTCTTTCTCATTGCCATGTAGTACTCCATTGTATATATATACCACATCTTCTTGATCCATTCATCAGGTGATGGACATTTAGGCTCTTTCCATGATTTGGCTATTGTAGAAAGTGCTGAATAGCAGTATTTTTAAATCCTTTGAGATTTCATCTTTGACCCATGGATTATTTAGAAGCGTGCTATGTCGCACCTTTTCGGAGAATCCTTATTACTCTGTAGTGTTGTTCCTGTTGTCTTGTTTCTAGTTTGATGTTACTGTGGTCAGACAACACAGTTTGTACCATTTCAATTCTTTGAACATTGCTGAGGCTTATCTTAGGGGCCACAGTGCTGTCTTGGTGAGTGCTCTGTGGAAGTCTGAGGAAAAAAGTCCTATCTGTTGTTACTACTGGCTAAAGTGTTCTATATATTTGTCAGTTAGATCCTCTTAGTTGAATGTATCATTCAAACATTCTAGATCTTTGCTGATTTTCTAGTAATCCTATCCATTGTTGAAATGACCGTGTTCCAGCCTTCACCTTCAATTGTGGATTTCTCTCTTCAACTCTCTTATCAGTTTTTGTTTCATGTATTTTTCAAATCTGTGCACATTTGGAATTACTATGTCTAGTTACTAGACTGATCTTTTCATCATTAGCTGATGATTTCTTTAATTCTTTTATGTGAGCAGGTGTTCACAGTGCCTTGGCTTAGCATGAGAATCTAGTCCTACTTTGGTGGGCTGGGGTTGCAATAGTGGTTTGATTTTCAGCCTTTACAGTGTGCTTTTAGTGTCCTTGGTTAAGCTGGTGGTGGGGCTCCTGTATGGAACTGCCTGAGGCAGCAAAAGTGGGTTCTCCACTGTGGGCGGGGAGTGTATTTGGACCCTCTTGCTGGTGCCCCTAGGCTGTAGGACTGGAAAGTTATAGTCCTGTGGGTCTTAGTCCTGCAGGTCTTCCATTTCCTTTCAGGTTGACAGCTGGAGCTGACTCTCTCCTGTAGGCTCTGCCTTCCACCCCAGGTATCTTTGGGCAACAGAAAAGCACACTTTCAGGTCAGGCAGTTAAGGGAAGTATTTTCTCTTGTTTCCCCCTGTTTCAATTCCATCTGGTGTCATCTACATGACTCTGTGATCTAGGAAAATAAGGAGCTTACCTGGACCACCTTCTGCTGCTTTGTCACAGATGCAAAAATACCAGGTATGGATGGATGGTCTTTCTCTGTTATGTAGAAAGACACAAGCCAACCCGATGCAGTGCTATTGCTCAAATCCTGAGATCTATACCAGCTCTCTTCATTCTTATCAGGCTTCTGGGTTCTTTACTGGTCCCCTGCACCATTCCCAGTGTTTATGTTTGTGCTTAGTGAGGGGAAGCAAGGAGAAATGGCAAGACTTCTACTCTAAGCATCTCAATGCCTCTCTTAGATCTTTCAATGGCTGTATCTCCTGTACAAAGTTTAGCTTGTAAAACTTCTATATTATCTGCATATCCCCATAAACATGAACACAGATGTATATTTCATCTCTATATGTTCAAATCCCTTGCCTACAGCTTACACAGAGACGATGCTCCATGTTAGGTAAGTGAAAAGAGGAAGTATTAGTCACACACAGCTCCTTTCTTTAGAAAACAGTACAACTTTCTTTTATTTCTGCATTTGTCAAGTAGAGCTTTAACCCTTTTGCTATTATCTCAATAAATATAAGGAGCTTGAAATGGTCAGCATTGCCTAACTTGTATCTTGATATTTGGATAGGATCCATTTAAACTATCTAAAAATGTATCAAGATCAATTTCTTGTTTCACACATTCTTATTTTCAAGAGAATGGTTCTAGAGAGTTCTATGGATAGAAATATGTATACAAATATATGTTCTGATTGGAAAAATTCTATAGATTGTTCCATTTTTTATAACCCTTTAAAATGTTTGTGATCTTTTATAAAAGAAAACATGCTTTATGGGTTTTATGGGGGGTTGTTTTTGTTGTTGTTTTCTGTTCCTATAGTGACATTAGAGGAAAACTGTGGGCATTTGATTAAATGATTTTTATGTTTCCATCCAACATTATTCTTTTTTAATTCTTAGCAAATGATCTGTAATCTAATTATAATACTTCTATTTTATAGTAACTGATTTTTAAACAACAAGGTTTTCTCATTTAGAATCTCCCAAATCAAAGCCAAAGGAGTAGACAGCAAGAAATGAGTGGAACATGAAAGTATATGATCTACATCAAAATTTACACAAAATATTGTTAAATGAGAAATTCTAACTCAAGGAATCCTCCAGGTACCCTACAAAATTATTGTGAATTTTGATGATAAATCATTTATATATCAATTAAGAAAAAGAAAGCAAAATATCGTTTCCCTCTATCAAAAAAAGACTATTATTTTTTTCCTCTAGTAATATTTCCCCCCTAAGAAATCTATTAGAATTCTCTTCTTGGGCACCTGTGTAGCTCAGTCAGTTAATCGTCCGACTTCAGCTCAGGTCATGATCTCACAGTTAATGAGTTTGAGCCCCACGTTGGACTCTGTGCTGACAGCTCAGAGCCTGGAGCCTGTTTCAAGTTCTGTGTCTCCATCTCTCTCTGCTCCTCCCCTGCTCACACTCTGTCTCTCTCAAAACTGAATAAACATAAAAAATAATAATAAAAGCACTCTCTTCTTAATAGCTCTCAGACTTTTAATATGTATTGAATTATCATAATGCAGAATTAGACCCTACATCTGTGGACACTCTATGTATTGGGATTTTAGTGAAAGGAGAAATAAAAAAAAATCTGGCAATAAAAATGCATGTGAAATTTGACAGAAGAATTGGCAAAGACATTTTCATTTTAAGTACACCTTGCTAAGTTCATCATTCAAGAAGTTTTCAGAATGAGGAATTATTTCCAAAATGCCATTCTACTTTCATTTTTTTCCCCCAAGGAGGGTCAGAATAACCTGCAAGTGGATTGTTGAACAAAGAAAATACGAAACTTCAAATAGTACCTCTAAGCTCTTTCAACTACAAACCCGTAACATTTTTATGACATTTCAAAATGATTTGTGATCCTGACACTACTGTTTAAAAGATGTAGCTTAAGTCGAAAAACAAACTATAGGCCATACATTTAGGGGATGAAAATTTTGTTTTGTTTTGTTTTTCCCACTTGACCTCTTAATAGTAACCATAAGTTTCTTTAATATACATTGCTGAGACTATACTTTTAATAACTTTAATTTGAGCTATGTTATGAAAACTCTGCCTCACTTACCCTAATTTGATAAAGTTTCCATAAGTTAAAACTTAATTCAACTTAATTGCACCCAAATAGAAGAACTGCTTAAAATTTATTGGCTTTTTTAAAGAAAAAAAGGGTACAATTATACTAATTTTGCTGAGACAAATCAACCTAGATATTGGATATCACATAATTAAAGCACCTCAAATAGGTTTTGTGCTCTGTGGGTTGAGGTATTGCCTCCATCTATAGTGACATTAACTTAGAACAAATTAGAAAATGAATTGGAAAGGAAGAAGTAAGTGCTTTTGGAAATACATCAGCCATATGAGAATGCAAATTCCTGCCCCTCTCAAATCCTACTGCGTTGCTGTAAGGAATTTGTAATATCCCTGGTTTCTTTGAAGGATGTAGACATAAACAAAGATTGTGATGTGTTTTTCACAAGTCTACCATGTAAGTATGGCTGGGATTACCCTTCCCTAAGTGTTGGTCAATTACTAACTTACACACTAATTAAAAAGAGCTCAACCAATTCTCATGAAAGCTTATGTGACTGCATCTCATTGAATATCAATACTCACGGAGAATTCCAATAACTGATCGTATGGATGGAAGTCACTGGGTGTATGGCACGCATAGAAGCTGGTAGACAACTTGGGATATTAGCAATTCAAACCCTTACATTACAGGAACAAAGATTCCCAAGGCCTTCAGGAATAGCCTGACTTTATGAACCTATACTTAAGATTCTGACTCAACCCAAGTTCACTGTGACCCTTTAGTTAGCTCCATGTTGAACTCAACCCTCTAGTAAGATTTAGAATCTTCAGGATATTTATAAAGACTATCTACAAATATATAAATTGTCTCACTATGCTATCCATGCTGAAAGCCCTGGTAACAAACTTAAGAATACTTTTTCCTTAATAAAATTACTGTATTTAAATGTGACAGAAAGGGGCAGCTGGGTGGCTCAGTCAGATGGGCAGTTGACTTCAGCTCAGGTCATGATCTCACAGCTTGTGAGTTCGAGCCCTACCTCGGGCTCTGTGATGACAGCTGGGAGCCTGGAACCTGCTTCAGATTCTGTGTCTCCCTCTCTCTCTGCTCCTCCCCCACTTGTACTCTGTCTCTCTCAAAAATAAACAATGAAAATTTTTTAAAAAGGTGGCAAAAAAAAAAAACTATAGGCACTCAAACCAGACTCTGGAACACCATATTGTTTACTTCCAACCTATGTGAGCTTGGATAAGTAATTTTACATCTAGAACCATCAGTGTGCTTTAACTCTTTGAGTTAAGAGGCTTAAACCAGATGATCTACTAAAACTGACTTAAGTACGGGCACCAAGCAGGCCCTTCCACTGTGAGTTTCTCTTTTCACTCACTCATAATACCCTGAGGCCATCATATCTATTCTTACATTGGTTGATCAAGATGTTAGCAGGCATATCTCAGCAACTGGAGATGGGGACCAAAGTGAAAATAAATAAGAGTTTTCCACTAGTTTTGATCTTTGCCAGAATTCATTTTAATCACTTGTCTCATCAAATACTCATTATACTCAATAAATTGTGTAACACACTAATGCAAAGATAAATGACCGTCAACTGGCTCAGGCCAGTCACCCAGAATGACGACAGGTTGTGGCAGGATTTCCTTCTCATTTTATTAGTGAGAGATTTCTAGTGAAATTATACACTTATAAAATTTAGTTGGCCTGAAAAACCATAGAGTATTTTATGCTAACATTTTGAGGACCAAAAATAAATCTAAATGAAAGAACAAAACAGAGATGTTTAGCAAAATTAATTTGACTCCTGAGGGGTAGATTCGAACTGGGAAAGATAGATCCCAGGACACCAGTGCAGGAGCAGTGGCAATAACCCATTCAAGATACACGGAAATTTGATGTCAATTTTAAATTTAATTCAAATAATTAGCAAGTAGCATAACTTTTTTGTATCTGTCTTTCCTCACTGGTAAAATGTCAATGCATAAATTGGAATGTTAATTTGTATATGTAAATTTTTGAAATTTATATTTTCAACTTTATTTCAAATAACTTATTTTTTTATTTTTTTAGCTTTTTATTTATTTTTGAGAAACAGAGAGAGACGGCATGAGCAAGGGAGGGTCAGAAAGAGAGAGACACACACACAGAATCTAAAGACAGGCTCCAGGCTCTGAGCGAGCTGTCAGCACAGAGCCCAACTCAGGGCTTGAACCCACGGACTGTGAGATCATGACCTGAGCTGAAGTCGGACGCTCAACTGACTGAGCCATCCAGGCACCCCTATTTCAAATAATTTAAAAGTAGTTAATTTATTTTTATGTGTTGAAGTTGACAAACAAAATGCAATCATTTTAATGAAGTCTCATTTAAAAAGCTGCCTTGAGGGGCACGTGGGTGGCTCAGTTGGTTGAGCATTGACTCTTGGTTTTGGTTCAGGACATGATCTTGTGGTTCACGGCTTTGAGCCGTGTGTTGGGCTCTGCTGACAGCTTAGAGCCTGGAGTATGCTTCGAATTCTGTGTCTCCCTCTCTCTCTCTGTCCCTTCCCCGTTCACACTCTGTCCTTCTCTCTCCCTCAAAAATAAATAAACAATAAACACAATTTTTTAAATAAATAAAAATTAAAAGCTACACTGAGATAAAGGACTTAATCCCAATATATCACCTAAATTACATTTCTAAAACAAAATACAACTAGTTTATAATAAATTGTGTAAGCCAAACTATTAAACTAGCATACCTTATATCAAATAAGGGACAAAATTTTCTACTTGTCATTTCTACTATAAATAATTCATATTCTGAAGCATGGGAATGGGAAATTATACCAATGTAGCAATCAAGAAACATTAATTGCAGATTGGCTGTTGGCCTTCAACAAAGTATTTACTCCCTTTTATCAAACATTCTTCATTTGTCAAATGGGCAAAAAACATTTGACCTAATAACAGCAAATCACTCTAGAATTACCCTATCACTTTTTACATAATGCATATAATCAATTCTAAGATACACCTTTTTTTCCCCCACAAATCTGAACATCACTGAAATCAGGTGTCTCCTAAAATTGGATGCATCTTTTCCTAAATATTGGCAGCATACACTTGTTTCATTTTCAATGGTATCAAACACAGTGATTTATCTTATAAATGGTGATATGTTAGATTGATGTCATTGGTGCTAACCAAATTAATATTCAAAGAAATTATAGGAGTATAATTATTAATCATATACAGAAGATGTAGAGACTGAGGCAGAAAGAAGTGAGCAAATTTACTTAAGACAACAGAAATGAAAATGTGAATTATTGATCCATAGCCTATGGTCTTGTTCTTCATATGGTACTGTCTTCAATTAAGTATACATTAACATGATTTGAAAAGCACACTGTACAATATACATAAAAATAACTTAAACTGTTCATGATAATAAACAAATCTTTTAAAATTGAAAGTATGAAATCTGAGTAATTCCAGGGGCACCTGTGTGGCTCAGTCAGTTAAGAATCGACTCTTCATTTCAGCTCAGATCATGATCTCCTAGTTCATGGGATCAAACACTGCATCAGGCTCAGCCCTGACAGTGTGCAGCCTGCTTGGGATTCTTTCTCTCCCTCTCTCTCTGCTTCTCTCTCTCTCCCTTTAATAAATAAACATTTTTCTAATTTGACAAAAAAATCTAATTCGTATTGAGACATATTTTCTAACATAAAAATGCAGTGACAATATGAATACATATATGAATATATATGCATATATTTATTAAAATGACAGAAATACATTGTAATAAATTATTTCCTTGGTTGAGAACCCTGTCACTGAATTGTATCTGTAAGTAAATTTATAAACTCATTCACTAACATATCTTAAATACTGATAGCTACAAATGCGTCCTAATATCTTTTCCCTAGTTTGTTCCAAGAAACATATGTACCTGACTTGCCTAGAATGCTTACTAAGAAATGGATAGTAAAACATCTGACCTCTCACATGTATGTACATGTGGACACGCACACAGGAGTCACAAACATGAGGTAACAGATCAGGACCAGCAAGTGATTCTTAAGTTTCATAAAGGTTGAAACCCCCTGGATTAGGTTACTGCTGGATAAAATCATTACAGTCATTATGAACGTGTGGTGACCCTGTGCTCAATAGGTCACAAATTCTCTCATCATGAATATTCATGGGGCATAGCCAGTCTTATGATTAGATCTGTATCAATGTCCTTTAAAAGGTAGTTGCAGAACAGCTGCCTCGGAATCACCTATTTCTCTTAAAAAATTAAGTTTCCATAACCCCAGGAATCTCTAGAGGTAGCTAAGAATTGGAGATATGTCAGTCTCCACAGATGACTCTTGTGCATACTAAACCTCCAGAAACATTGATCTCTCTGTTAAGGAGAAAAAAAACACAAATACAAGCTGAGTGTGGTTAGCAGAGTTGATGGGGTTAGCATCTCAATTACTTACTCTCTGTCTAAAAATTAGCATGGGATTTAAAACTTTAATGTTTCCTCTAAATTTTAGTCATTTATAACCTATGCCAGAAGCTGTGTGGGGGAGTACATTTTAATTTTATATTTTAACTTTTTGAGATAATTTGAGATTTCCAGAAGAGTAGCAAAAATAGTACAGAGTTTCCTATACACTTCAGCCAGTTTCCTTGTAGTAAAATTATCAAAATTAAAAAATTAACATTGGTACAAAATTATGAACTAAACAATAGATATTTAGGTTTTACCACTTTTTCCAGTAATGTCCTTTTCCTGATCCATGTCCCCACATTGCATTCAGCTATGTCTGCAAGTCCCTTATTGTGCCACTCTTCCACAATCTTTCCTGGTCTTTCATGACCTTGAGATTTTTTAAAATGCATTGGCCAATTACTTCATAGGGTGCTTCTTAATTGAATGTATCTGATGTTTATTTTTTATTAAATTGAGTTGTATATTATTTAAAAAATTTTTTTATTGTTTTTTATTTATTTTTGAGAGACAGACAGAGACAGCGTGATCAGGAGAGGGTCAGAAAGAGAGGGAGATACAGAATCGGAAGCAGGCTCCAGGTTCTGAGCTGTCAGCACAGAGCCTGACACGGGGCTTGAACCCACAACTGTGAGATCATGACCTGAGCCAAAGCTGGACACTTAACCAACTGAGCCGCCCAGACGCCCTGAGCTGTATATTATTAGGATGGATGCCACAAAGGTGATGCATCGGGGGAACCTGACGTCAGTATGTTTTACTATTACTCATGTTGACCTTATTCACCTGGTTAAGGCAGTATCTGCCAGATTTACCTACTGTAAACTTGTATTTTCCTTTTGTAATTAAATATTTAAAAAAATTTTATAAGTTCATTTATTTATTGGGGGGGGAAGGGGAAGAGAGACAGATAATTCCAGGCAGGCTCCACACTGTCCGCGCAGAGCCCGATGTGGGGTTCCAACTCACAGCCCATGAGATCATGACTTGAGCCAAAATAAGATGGTTAACGGACTGAGCCACCCAGGCACCCATGGAATTAAATATTTTTGAGGGAGATCTATTGAGACAATGCAAATGTCCTGTCCTGTAGCTTCTCAAACTTCTGCCCATCAATTTTAGCAACTATTAGTGGATGTTGCCAGAAGTAATTTAAACTGTAGTATTCTAATAACAATTTTCCTTTTCATTCACTCATTAACACATTTCTTAATCATAGTTTTCTGTAAAAATTGTCCTTTCTCTTCTATTTGTACTTATCATCTATTTGTCAATTATATATCCAATTTGTCAATATATATTCAAAGATACTTATTTAATTCTTTAGGTAATAATCCAATGTTGGTTTTAAGTATTTTATCACTCAAATCTTTCCAGTTTATATGCCATAAAAAATTAAGAAATTTATTTTTTAAATAGTTTATTGTCAAATTGGTTTCCATACAACACGCAGTGCTCTTCCCCACAAGTGCCCTCCTCCATCACCACCACCTCTTTTCCCCCGTCTCCCTTCCCCTTCAACCCTCAGTTCGCTTTCAAAATTCAATAGTCTCTCAAGTTTTGCGTCCCTCTCTCTCCCCAACTCTCTTTCCCTCTTACCCTCCCCCTGGTCCTCCATTAGGTTTCTCCTGTTAGACCTATGAGTGCAAACATATGGTATCTGTCCTTCTCTGCCTGACTTATTTTGCTTAGCATGACACCCTCGAGGTCCATCCATTTTGCTACAAATGGCCATATGTTATTCTTTCTCATTGCCATGTAGTACTCCATTGTGTATATATAACACATCTTGATCCATTCATCAGGTGATGGACATTTAGGCTCTTTCCATGATTTGGCTATTGTTGACAGTGCTGCTATGAACATTGGGGTACATGTGCTCCTGTGCATCAGCACTTCTGTATCCCTTGGGTAAATCCCTAGTAGTGCTATTGCTGGGTCATAAGGAACGGGAAAATTAAGAAATTTAAAAGCTTACTTCCAGTGGAAATATCTTTAAGCCACTTCTCAAACTTTGTTATCTGAAGTATGCCTGAGACAATTAAAAACATTCAGTAACTTCATAATTAATAATAGTAGACTTAACTACAAAAGAAGATAGTTAGCCACTTAGATTATTCCTTAGACAAGTAACTTGGGAGAAAGACAGAAAGAGAAAGGAAGGAGGAAAGAGAGAGAGAGAGATAAAAAGAGAAAGAAAGAAAGAAAGAGAGAGAGAGAGAAAGGGAAGGAGGAGAGACAAGGAAGGAAGGAAGAAGAAAGGTAGAAAGGAAAGAGAGAAGGAAAGAAGGAAGAAAAAGAAAAGAGAATAAAAAAAGAAAGAGAAAAGAAATGAAAGAAAACAGTAAGGAAAAAGGGAGAGGGGAAGGAGGGCAGAGAAGAAGATACAAGATGCATGTATATGAATATGATTATATATATATGCACACAGATATTTGTAATATGTATGTATATACGTGTGTATATATATTTAATGTGTATATATATACATGTGTGTATTTATACAAATGTATTTATATATACACATGTTGGAAGTTTAAAAAGAATAATATACAAAAACTGCTTTATAACATTAAATATTTGATAGATAGTCTCCATCATATCTTATTAATAGATTATTATTTTAGTGGACACTAAACATTATTCTTGACTGTTATGAATCCATAGCAGAAGTTTCCAAACTTGGGCATTCATACACCCATTCCTGCCAGTAGACCTGAGAGTTTGAGTTTTACATTTGAATTTATTATCGATCTTTAAAACTCATAAAGTTGCACGTTGTTGTTCAGATGTCTAATCTCTCGCATCTCTGTCTGGCATCATGAGACCTGCATTTCTATAAAGCAGCAACAGTCCCTGCCTTCACTGGATGGGACATGGATTTCCTTTTCCAGAGACCTTCCCATGGTCTCTGCCACCGTGTATTGTCCTTTTGACATTGAAGCTGATTATATTCCTCAGACTTGCTTTATAAGTTTGTGGTATGTCCTGGGGGTTGTGAGCATTTGACTTTGTGACTCCTGTTAAATAGTGTAGTGATTCTTCCCAGATCTTGTCACAACTCTGTCACAGAAATATGAGTAGATTCTCCCAGCCTACTGTGGAAAATGAGAAACCTTAACATTGTATTAAGGGCCATTTACTATTTGTTTCTTCTTACCCTATCTTCAGTGAGGTCTCTATATCCCCACTGGCACACAAGACAAAAAGAAACTAATCAGAGTTTTGTTAGAACTTTTTCTTTTTTTCCCCGACTATACGTTGTATTCCACTAAAAACAGTCTTTATTAGAGTTCATACAACTAAATACGTACTCGTCCATCAAGGGCTTTCAGTGAGCGCGTCACCTGAATTCTAAGGTATAGGTTAATATAAGTTATAAATTGTTATGTGCTACACTCCAGTGTTTACATGATGTTTAGAATTGTAGACCTATGCAAAGTCTTAGTTATTCAAATCAGAGTTCCATATATGGAGGCTTTCCAGAGACTACCAAAGATAAGGCAGAATGCTGAATGTATCAGACACTATGGTAAAACAAGAAGATCATGACTTGGGAATCAAAAACATTTGGTTTTGGTTACTAACTTTACCACAATAGATCATGTCACTTGACTGTTTAAACCCCATATTTCTTGATCTGTATAATATAAGTAAAAATAACTCTAAGCTGAAGGAGTTATATGACAAGTAAAATTATGCCTTTGAAACACTTAAGCACAATGCCTGACAAAGTTCTCAATAAATAGCAGATATAATTATTATTTTTATGATCACTCAACCATAAAAAGGAATGAGATCTTACCATTCACAGCAACATGGGTGGACATAGAGGGTATTATGCTAAGTGAAATGAGTCAGACAGAAAAAAACAAATACCATGTGATTTCACTTATATATGGAGTCTAAAAAACAAAACAAATGAACAAACAGAAACAGATTCATAAATAGAGAACAAACTGGTGGTGACCAGAGGAGTGGAGTATGGGCTGGGGTGGGGAAAAATGTGAAGGGGATTAATAGATACAAACTTCCAGTTATAAAACAATTAAGTCACAGGGATGAAATGTATAGCATAGGACATAAGTCAGTACTATTGTAATAATTCTTTATGGTGACATAGCATAACTATACTTATCATGATAAAAACTGCATAATAAATAGAATTGTTGAATCTATTATAGTGTGCACCTGAAACTAATATAACACCATGTGTCAACTATACTTCAGTAATAAAAATTCTTTAAAAAGAACTGGTGCCTAGTTGACGCATCAACAAATTTACTGAATTCAAAGTAAACATTTCATAAATTTATATTTTTACTTAATTCTCATAAATATCAGATACAGACATTATTTACACATTTTATTTTAATTTTTATTTATTTATTTAATGAATATATGTATTTATTTATCCTTATCAAAGGTTATCTAAGCTTACATAGGTCAACTAAAACTTTAAATTCCAACATCTCCTATATGTTAGAAGTAAAGTGAAAAAGCTGTATGTTCCAAGAAAATATTCACAAATCAAACCCAAGAATAAAAAAAAAAAAACAAAAATAAAGAATTGTACATCACCACCAAGTGAGGTTTACGCCTGATCAACAAAGCTAGTTTACCATATGAAAATTAAGGTAATTTACCATGTCAACAGGCTGAAGAGAAAGCAACAACAACAACATATAATTATATACATTGATGGAAAAGCAGCATTTCACACAATACAAAATTCATCCACAAACAAGCCAGCAAAAGCTTAGTGAGCCAGGAATAGAGGGCAAAATTCTCACTGTAATAAAGAACATCTATAATAAACTCATGACGGTCATCACAATTAATGATGGGAAATTACAGGCTTTCCCCCTGAGAATCAGAACGGGCAAGGAGTCCCCTTCTACCATTCCTTTCCAGCATCATACTTGAAGTAATGGCTAGTGCAAAAGTCGAAGACTAAGAAAACACTGACACTATCTGTCCACAGACAGCACGGCTGCCTCCACAGAATATCCCGAAAAGTTCACAGAAACACTCCTGGAACTAATAAGCAAGAGAGGATATAATTTGGTATATTTCAGATAAATAAAGGTATGTGGCTAAACCTTTATATTTAATGTCTTGGATATATTCATAGAAGTATCTGAAATAATCACACAATTCCTCAACTTTGAAATATCCCCTTTCACAGGGGATCCCTGGAAGATATTTAGCTTTACAATATCATTTGTGCTCTAAGAACACAAATCTGGCATTGCAGGTAATTATTTGGGTTAAGTTTGTGCAGCAGTTTTCAACATGAAACTTTACATTAGTTTCCTAGGTTGTTTTTGTTTGTTTGTTTTTCTATTTTTTTAATGTTGAATTAATTTTGAGAGAGCATAGCAGGGGAGGGACACAGAGAGGGGGACAGAGGATCTGAAGTGGGCTTTATGCTGACAGAAAGAGAGCCTGATGTGGGGCTCAAAGTCATGAACTACGAGATTATGACTGGAGCCGAAGTTGGACACACAATAAACTAAGCCATCCAAGTGCCCTGTTTGCTTATTTTTAAGTAGGTTCACAACTGGGGTGTGAACTCATGACTCCAAGATCAAGAGTCAGATGCTGTACAGAATGAGCCCCAGGCACCCCTTCAATGCTAACTCTTAAAGAAAACCAAAGAGGAAAGTGAAATCCCTGCATTTTTGCAACAATGAGGAATTTTCTTCCCAGTTATGGTTTGAATAAAAATAATGGTGATTCTCCTATAATGTTGTAGAACTTACTATACAGTGGAAAATATATAGGTTCTTAAGAATAGATATTATGATTATTATATACATGTATGCTGTGTGTGTTTATGTGTGCTTAAGGAGAGAAGTTGGTAGCTGAAAGTTCTACCAATCTGAATGCTTTTGAAATAGACACAGAAGGGTACCTAAACTTCTTTCAAGGTACTTGTCTGTGAGGCATTAATGTGCAATTAAACAGGGAGAGCATAAAAGATTATAAAAGTCAACAGAATGTTTTAAGAATTCTAGTAATTCTTAGGATTAGACTGAAGTGTTTGCAATAGGAAGGAAATGATGATGAGGATGTAGAATTGGTGAAGTCAAATCCTGCAAACATGCTCAGAAAACATGTAGAATCTTAGAGTCCAAGCACCAGTTATACCTGCTTTGCCTAGAAGGATTGCTAGTTGAATTGAGACTTTTAATCAGTCAATCTATATGCTCAACATCTTAAGGAAAATTGGTTTTACCTTTGGGCTGCATTTTACCAGTCTTTACCTCTCACATACCTGGAATTGTTTTTCTTGAAAACTTTACGTTTATATATGTGTCCCAAACCCATTAGTCTCCAAACCTCTTATGGACAACAGATGTGTCTTATTTATTTTTGTTTTCCTATTACATTGCCACATTTTCTGGCACATAGTTGCAGATGAGTAGCCAACTCACACTGACATCTGTTTAAAAAAAATGAATTAGTGTTTGGTTGGTACAAGCAAAAAAATTACATAGTAGTCACAAATGGTATGGACAACACCATTTTAATTACTCTTATTGTTTAAGGGATGAAATAGCAGAAGTAGCCTCTCAACATTCTGGTGAGTGTGAAAAAGGAGAAGGGAAGGCCATAGAAGAGTTTACATGAATGTCAGTCCTTTTGCCTCAAGTTTATGAATAATAGTAATTTTGGGGGGTCTGAGAAAAATATCCTGAAAAGATAACAGCCATATTTGATGTTTACACATCTGCCGGCATAGAGAAAGCTCTCAGCTTATGTTTCATAAATGAAGGAATAAATGAATGGATGGATGGAAAGATGAACAAATGGATGACTATCTTACTTCTTCAAAGAAATCCACTAATAATTAATTTTATTCTTGTGGATCTCTACATAGAAACATCTTACAACTTTGAGTTCTGCTTATATTCCTGTCACAGAACTTTTATTTTCTGAAATAACATGTATAATATACTTTTAACATGTCCATTAAATTCTTCAACCATCTCCCTCCATTACTGAATTATTCCTATATTCTAGTATGACATACTTATGTCTGAGCTAGCTGAACATCTATTTACTCTTTCTAAACCAGTGAACAAAATATCCTATTTCAAAAATTTAAAACATACAGGGCACCTGGGTGGCTCAGTCGTTTAAGCATCTGACTTCGGCTCAGGTCGTGATTTCACGGTTTGTGAGTTTGAGCCTCATGCCAGGCTCTGTGCTGACAGCTAGGCCCTGAGCCTGCTTCGGATTCTGTGTCTCCCCATGTCTCTGCCCCTCCCCTGCTCATTCCCTGTCTCTCTCTCTCTGTCTCTCAATAAAAAGTAAATGTTAAAAATTGTTTAAAGTAAATAATTTTAAAACGCAATATTGTAGAATGCTATATTTCATGAGAAAGTGCCAATGTTCATCAAATGTTCATTTAAATCACACAAATGCAGGACTTCATAAAGCACGCTAACACATTTCAGAAAAAGTGATTGTATCAGAGAAATGTAACAGAGACTCTTAACAAAAAATCATCCCATCAAATAGAGCCACAGCAAGGTCAAAATTCATCTAGCAGTCAATGAGTACGAAGAAAAACCTGGAACATTGCTGAAGCCAAACACATGGGATGTTTCTAATTCTTGTTTAGACTTTTCAATGTATGTACTCAAATTTAACTTGAATTGAGACATGCCAGCCATATATATATATATACACACACACAACACACACACACATATACTCAGTCTGACGCAGGCATCCATCATTCAGGCACTGTACGTACCAATATGAATAAAGCTTACAGCTTCTTCAAGAAGGTCATAGACTTGTTGTAATGAAAGAAGTGAAAAGAAGTTTTGATGCAATGAACACTCATCTTTCAAAGCAACTGTTCCCTTATTTGCAAAACATCTGTCCCTAATCCTCACCCACATCATATACACATTGCACATGTTTGCTTACCACTTTATACAGAGAAAAAAAGTAAAATTTATATATTCTCTTTTCTCTCCCTATTGACTTATCAAGAAAGCATTCCTAAATGCTACAAGCACTTGAGAAGAACTCATTCTTCTTATGAACTTATGATTAAAATCCAAAGGAAGAATTGTAGTAACTTCCTTGCTTTTTCCTTTTGATCTTCAATTTTCCCATCTATAAAATGAGGTGAAAGGGGGGCCAGTAGACTTGCCTATTTGTTTAATTATACTTTTCTTTAAAGAAAAAAAAAGGTGAATTTTTATAAGTTTGAAAATTACTTAGCCTTGATGTCCCTCCAGAGTACTTCCAGGAGTCAGTTCTGTGAATTTGCATCTTGGCTCCATTGAGTCCTGCTTCACTTTACCCTCTGATTTCGCTACAGTATCTGTTATCATTTACCATCAGGGATCAAGTCCTATGGAAATTATATATTTAAATGAGCCAGAACAAACCCAAGTCATCAGATATAATTTCAATGATGAACCTCAACATTTTACATTTGAATACTTTCCCAAATGGTCGCAATTTATTAATGTCAGATTAAAGGGCTCCATTCATTTTTCCTATTCAGTAAAGAGACAGTTAATGAATAATACGAACTTGGTTAGGCTTCTAATGAATGATTCTGGAAGTGTGCATCCCTCAGTGCGAAGAGACTCAACTAATGCCAGCAGACTATTGACAAGCTTTTCATCTATGCAGAATATGTCTCTTTATACAACTTTTGGCTGAGGAGATGGTAATTATGTCATCAAGGCTAACAAGAAGACACTAGGCTATGTCTGTCTTTCCTAAGCACCATTCCATGAACTAATAAATGACCTCTTGGCTCCTTCACTTTCCTTAAGGCTGTATTGCTGCAGAGAGATTTCCATAACAAATGAAGACAGAATAAGGGCCAGTGCCCATTTGGAAATCTTTGTATAATAAAGAAGAGCATCAAAAAAAAAAAAAACCCAAAAAACCTAACACTCAGATTATTACCACCAGTACTGATAAACACTTGGGTTTAATTTATGACTTCGATCTATATTTATCATTGTTGAAACACTGATAAAGTTCAAAAAAGTAATATAGAAAAATTTATGTAAAGTTATAGAACATGAAACAGTGCCTTTGATACTTTATGCATGCACAGATCTGAAAGTAGGCGCCCTAACACCCCATTGATGGTTAACTTCTGGAGTCACCGGAGAGGATGAAGTGGAAGGGAAAGACATTGTCTGGGGATAAAGTTTATAAAAATAACAGAGCAGGGGCTCAGTCACTTAAGCATCTGACTTCGGCTCAGGTCATGATCTTAAGGTCTGTTAATTCGAGCCCTGCATCACACTATTTGCTGACAGCTCAGAGCCTGGAACCTTCCTCAGATTCTGTGTCTCATTCTCTCTCTGCTCCTACCCCACTTGGGCTCTGTCTCTTTCTATCTCTCAAAAATAAATAAATGCAAAATAAAATGAAATTAATATCAGAGTGCTGAAAGTAAGAACATAATTGGTTCAATCTGGCTTTCTCGGAAAATGCAACAGTCATCTCATATCAAGCTGCTATAATTTGGCAATTCTGGGCTCTAAACAACTATCCCAGCTAGCGCGCATTAAGAAATTGACTATAGTTTGCTCCATTTTCCCATCTAATGCATTTCTCTTTTTAAATGTAATTTATCATTGTTATCAACGTGATACATGTACAATGGGATACATATTAAACTACAAGGCTGATAATGAGTAACTGCAATAACCCAACCCACCTTTTTGTACTGACAATTCTTGTTCCTGAGACTAACGGCTCTCCGTGCATCTAGCTATTCATCCTGGCACTTGTCCCGTATTTCCAAACAACACTTATATAAAGATGTCTTGCTCATTGGCTGTGGGGGTATCATCTAAAGAAAATGCTTTTGCAGAAAAACAGGTGTTAGCTCTCTCTCTTCTCTGTCTCTTAGGCTGGTACTTTTTGTTTGCTTTTGTTTCATCTTCTTTTGTTTGTTCCTGTCATGGCATTCAGCATAATAATAACAATGATAATATTGAAAATGATGAACATGTATTTAAATGATTGCTTGTAAACCAGGCATTGAGCTAGACATTTTGTGTATTTTCTTTTTATAATCCTCATAAAATCCCTTTGAAAAAAATTATTTCTGTTTCACAGATGAAGTGAATAGCATCAGAGATATTAACTTCCTCTTAATGATATAATTAGTAATTGTTAAAATTCAAATTCAAGTTCAGGTTTGCCTATTCAACACTTACAGTCCTATATACTAGGTGGACTTCATTCTCATTGGGGTCCTGTAATTTTTCATCACTTTTTCACTTGAAATAATGCCATCAATGCTTTGGGCCATGGGAAACTCATAACTCTTGTCACTCTGGATGCATAATATTCCAAAAGAAGAATGTATCACAATGTACTGAATCCCTCCAACTATTCTAGTGAATTTGACCCCTTCCCAATTACTTGCTATCCTAAACACAGCTAAGATAAATATCTTGATGCATTATATATATGAAATTTTAAAGAATCCTAGTTTCAGGTAATTTCATAGGTTAAGTTTCCACTAGTGGCCATGAGTTTTAAAATAGTCTGTGAAAAAACAATATGATACAGATAATGGCCAGAAACATATATCATAATTACATGGAAGTAAAACTAAGTTCATGGTCTCTGCTAATTAATCATGCATTTTACAGAGATGGAAACCAGTTTCTTATGATCAGCTGTCAACATTCGAGTTTAAAGATTCCTGTCTTTAAGAACCTATAAAACAAAAGTTATGAAAAGCTCCTTCATGTAATATAAACATTTAAACTCTGTTTTCACCTACCAATTTTTTGAAATTATAGACTCTTAGGGATAAAAATTCCTTATGCACAATAAACATTATATAAAACACAAAATACAATGATGATAATGCATATAATTAAATGTCATATATTGTTATATATACAATGGTATATATCATTATGTATTTATATAAACTAATATGGCTATTATAACACCCATAAAATATGATTATTATATATCATAAGATGATATTTAAAACCTTAGAATTCTGTAATATCTTGTGGTTTTCAGGAAACTTTAATAAATATATTACTGGATGGTGTTAATGACAACTTTTGTGGGTGAAAAAATGCAAAGTTCAAAAATAATAGGTGGATTGTTTAATGTCTTACATCTGCTAATGGCAAATCCAGTAATATCAGGTTGTATGAAGCATTTTCTTTTTTTTAATGTTAATTTTTGTGAGACAGACAGACAGGCAGACAGAGTGCAAGTCAGGGAAGAGCAGAGGGAAGGAGACACAGAATCCAAAGCAGGCTCTGGGCTCTGAGCTATCAGCACAGAGCCCCATGCAGGGCTCAAACCCACAAACCATGAGATCATGACCTGAGCCAAAATCAGCACTTAACTGACTGAGCCACTCAGGCACCCCATATGAATCCTTTGCAATCTTTTTACTCTAAGGGTGACAGTGAAATGTTAGCTACATCACACTTAATAAGTTTAAAGAAAGACAGATTAGACTGTAGCTGTGCTTTCTCTCTTACAGTTAGAGAAATGGAACTATCTTAAAAACCCAATCCCTAAGCAGTAAATTAATCGTATGTAATTCTTGTGGAAGAAACAGGTCTTGAGGTCTCAAAGGCTTTTTTCCCCCACAGGTGCTTATACGATTAATGAAATCTTCAACCATGTAATGTTTATTTCATCTCCATACGAAAATATCCTGTTGTATCCAAGAAGTATAGTTGGAAAAACAGTCTTAATAATATCAGCTGTAAAATTATAATGAAATAAGGTTATTTTAATACTTTCTCTGGGTGATCTATATGGGAGACTCTCTGCTCTAGCAAAGCTCTGAAATCATTCCTCCTCAATGGCACAGCTGATAGAAGAAATCAGTTCCTTCACTCTTCCGCAATATATATATATTTTTAATTTTCTTTTTGATATTTATTTATTTTTGAGAGACAGAGACATTGTGATCAGGAGAGGGGCAGAGAGAGAGAAACACAGAATCTGAAGCAGGCTTCAGGCTCTGAGCTGTCAGCACAGAGCCTGACGCAGGGTTCGAATCCATGAACCATGAGATCATGACCTGAGCCCAAGTCAGATGCCCAACTGACTGAGCCACCCAGGTGCCCCGCTTCGGCAATATCTTAAGAGATCTTTTTTCTTTTTCCTTCCTTTCTCTTCCCTACCCTTCTCTTGCCTTCCCTCCCCTCCCCTTCCCTTTTAATTTCTTTTCTAAGTTTATTTATTTATTTTGAGACAGAGAGCAACACAGAGAGAGGGAGAGCACAAGCAGGGGAGAGGCAGAGAGACAGGGAGAGAGAGAATCCCAAACAGATTCCACGCTCTCTGAGCAATGCCAGATGTGGGGCTCGAACTCACAAACTGTGAGATCATGACCTGAGCCAAAACCAAGAGTCAGACAGTCAACCTACTGAGCCACCCAGGTGCCCCAAAAGGTTGTCTTTTGTTTTAATTTTGTTAATTGAATCCCTCGTCTCAAGTGTACAAAAGAGAAAAGAATGCCCTGATTTCTATATCCTTAGAATATCCCATATGCTGGGAACATTCTGGGAAAAGGGAAAATAAGAGGAAACAATCCTACAATAGGAAGCGACATTGTGTTTGTTTAAAACCTGTAGTTAGATAATCCTCACCAATTAGATATGTGACCTTATTTCTCACTTACTATCACTTATCCTCAGTGAGAATGCCTTATTGTACAGTTCTGTTTACGTTAAAGTTTATGGTGAGTTTAAAGTGTTTTGAAACTGCATTCTCAGTGCTTAAAAATGACAGCCATTTATTTGCAAACTGACCATATTCATAATTGATTAATATAACAGCAACAACAAAAAGACCCTGTCAATAGATCACAGGCATGTTCACGAAAATAAGCCTGCATAAAAAGTCTCTGTTCTTCATTTTGCCTTTCTTAACTCTCACTTCTTCAAAGAAGGCCCCTACAATCTAGGACTTGCTTCAATTCTCCAGGGACATTTCACAGAACTGAATGTCATTGATTTGGAATATCTTCTAAATCTTGATTAAGATAAAACTATCATCCTTGCACGCATACCCAGTGACACCACCTACCTTAGCCAACAGACAATACCAAGATCTGGTGTCTGGAGAATTAATATTATTTCCCCTTTCAAAGTTAATTGTCATTTTCTATTATTAACCCCAGGCACTGAATTGCTTTTAGGGTCTTTCATTTGCAGACAATTACTTCTTAAGTACCATTGGTTAGGATAGCCACACTCAATGTCTCTAAAATCAACACCTAAAGTACACTGAATAATCAGCTACTCTGTATGGGCATGACAATCCCCATCTAGCTGTCCTGGAAGGTAGTATTGATATGATTAAAACACTTAAGCCTTTAAAATATCAGTGTTAAATGGAATCCTATGTATAGTCCTACTCACAAATTATGCAAATTAGGAACCACAGGCTTAGAAAAAGAAAATCACTTCTTCTAAAGTCAACTAACATGACTTGCTGAGCCAAATAACACTGTCAAGAACTGCAAAGGGTTTGAAATTTTGCCTTACTTGTAAGTTAACAGTTACACGTAAGTTACTGTTACATAGATGCTGGCAGAAGACACGAAACCCCTTGGTGGGTGTACTTGTGTCCCTCATGAGTGAATGAGCTTCACATTCACAGTGGATGCACTTACTCTCTCAAATCCCACAGGAAAGGTGGAGATAGTTTTAAGGGGATGGTGTGCGCACAGGTTCGTGGTACAGATAATAAACCTAAATTTTGGAAACCCCAGTTTTTTTAAAGATGACTGCTAGCAAAACTGCCCAATCTTAGCTCCAGTGGAAAATATTATCTTTATTAATCTGATCAGGAAGCAAATTTGCTGTCTTAATATACATGTGGTGGGTGGATGGATGGATGGATGGATGGATGACTGTATGGATACACAGACATTATGGATTGTGAATATAGATATGGTTACAAATATGGATATGAATATAGATAGATTCATTCTGACCTACTAGAGGACAGTTCGATGGTTACAATTTATTAGATGGGTTTTTTTTCCCATTTAGATTCAATCCATAAGATAGAATAATTTACTTTTTGAAACATTTGCTAAAGAATGAAATTAATACTATGGAATCCTTTCCCTGAGTCTATAGCACTTTGAGGGACATAGCTTATACATGTGTCTAAAAATCTGACTCTTGGGACACCTGGGTGGCTCTGTCAGTTTAGCTTCCAACTCTTGGTTTCAGCTTAGGTCCTGATCTTGTGTTCCATGAGATCAAGGCTGACAGTAGGCTCTGTGCTGACAGTGTGGAGCCTGCTTGGGCTTCCCTCGCTCCCTCTCTCTCTGTCTCACCCTATTCACACTTGCTGTCTCTCTCCAAATAAATAAATAAACAAAATAAATTTAAAAAATAATAAATAATAAATAAAAACCTGACTCGTGACCATACATTGGGCCCAAGCACACAGGGTCTACGCTACCTCCAATTCTCACTTGTCACTGTACATCCTCGAGGCAACCTACTGTTTACCACTGAGTTTTTAGCTCCCTGTTCCATTTTGTCTCCATTCAATTTACTTCTTAAAGTTTTGTTCGTATATTAAAATATACGATTTCTAGGTGTTTGAAGCAAGATTCTTTCCCCATAATTTCTACTCTGCCAATAGCCCAGTAAATGAAAGACTTCCATTATTTCATTTTATTTATCTTTAGACACATGGATTGTATCTTTAGACATAATGGATGTGGTTCCCAAACCACTGTCTGAATTTCTCTTTATTCCTCCCTTTGCAGATGTTATTCAGTTTACTGGACTCCCTCTTACTTCTCTATGTTGAATTCAACTCATCTTTAAGAATTCACGGCAGACAACATCTTTTCAAGAGAGACTGTCTAATTCTCCATGTGAATATGGTATTGCATTACTTTGAAATAAAATTTTGGCTGGTGATATCTATATATCAGTACTTTTCTTCTGAAACCATCCTTAACTTTTATTAGTCAAAGGATTAATGACTAAACATACCGTAATAAGAGCACCCAAAGTTTGAGCGAGGAACTGAGCTATGTCCTTTACATGAATTATCCCTAATCCTGGAAATTATCATTCAAGGTATGTATTTTGATCCTTATTTTACAGTTAAGGTAATTGTGCCTTTGAGAAGTCAATAAATAATTCCAAAATTCCCACAACCAGTGAATTCTGGAAAAAGAATATACATCCATATACTTGGATCCCCAAACTCCTGAGCCAACTGTAAATCTTGTAAGGGAAATAATTACATAAATATTATTTTGACAGTGCTAAAAATAAAATAAATGCCTGGCCTAAGTTAGGTCCATGGGCTCTGTTTTTTTTTTAATTTCATAATGAATATGCAAGGATGGGAATATCTGACGTACGTTTAAGCAATATCATTGCGATTTACTCAATTCAGTGAAAACATGGCATCTAACACGTCCTCTCTGTCTATAATTATTTTAGAGTCGGCTCAGGAACACACAGAGAACAATAACAAAATGATTTGTACAGTTTCTTGTCATCGAGGAAAAACACACCTCTTATATTAGGTTAACTTGGAGAATTCCATTTACCATACTTCTTTCATGATATATTATACTCCCTCATGTGTCCATGGAGACTCTGCTGACACAAATATGGGAACCAAGAAAATTGAACCACATATCACAGACAAACAGCCCAGGGCAGGAATCAGCAGGGGGATCTGGAAAATACCACTAAGGCAAGTTTTCTAAGCTAGAAGGCCACCAAAGCCTCAGTTTTGGGATTAGGTCCTGCAGACAGTACAATTTAAAAGAGAATTCAAATAATCTGTGTTAATATTCATCATTACTAAGCAAGAATAAACATACAAGTGAGAAAGGAACAGATGCCAAAAACAAAATGACAATGATTTCTTCTTAGAAATATCTGCGGGGCACCTGGGTTGGTCAGTCAGTTAAGTGTCTGACTTCGGCTCAGGTCATGGTCTTGCTGTTCATGAGTTTGAGCCCCACATGGGGCTCTGTGCTGACAGCTCAGATCCTGGAGTCTGCTTCAGATTCTGTGTCTCTCTTTCTCTCTGCTCTCCCCTGCTCATGCTCTGTCTCTCTCTCTGTCTGTCAATAATAAATTAACATTTAAAAAAAAGAAATATCTGCACTACTCCTTTTTTAAAAAGTTTATTTATTTTGAGAGAGAGACAGAGGGAAGGAGTGGGGCAGAGAGAGGGAGAGACAGAATTCCAAGTAGGCTCTGTGCTGTCAGTGCAAAGCCCAACGTGGCTTCAAACTCACAAACTGTGAGATCATGACCTGAGCCGAGGTGAACAGTCAGATGCTTAATGGACTGAGCCACCCGGGGCTCCCTGCACTACTCCTTAATATTAAATAGATAATACTGATTATACAATGTTAAGTAAAGCAGCAAACAAATTTGTAAACAAATTGCACTCTGACCCTTCAAACAAGATCTATTTCATTGTGTTCAAATATTTCAGTGTCACCTCCTTAATTCTGAATTGTATGAGCAACTGTCTTTTTTTTATGGTACCTGCTTTCATCTGGGATTTCCCACCCGCTCTTCTTCCCTACCCCGTACCCTCCTCTTTCTCCATCTCTATAGCACACCAGGCAAAATTCTTAGGTGGTCAATTTCTGTGGCAAACTTCGGATCACTATTTTCTATATTCTACCTTTCCACTTTGTGCCAGGAGCATATTCTAATCTTAAACAGAAATAATTTTGTAAAAGGCTAATCTGATAAAACTAAAAAAAGGGAAAATTCAAGAATCACCTCATTACTTTTCAGTTTTGTTTTGTTGTTGGTAGTGGTGGTAGTTTTTGTTTTGTTTTGCTTTGTTTTTGTTTTCTTTTGTTTAGGTTTTTAGAGAGCACAAGTCAGGGGAGAGGGGCAGAAGGAGAGAGAGAGAATCCGAAGCAGACTCATGCTCAGTGCAGAGGGTGATGCAGGGCTCAGTCCCATGACCCTGGGACCATGACCTGAAGCAAAATCAAGAGTCCTCATGCTCAACCAACTGAGCCACCCAGGTGCCCCACTTTTCCACTTTAATTTACAATTCCATATTGACTATAAAACCTTCATGTATCTTCATACAAGTTTCTATTCTACTCAGACTCTCATTGATTGTCAAATGTCTACTGCAGGTGAGTTGAGGCCTCTGAATGATGGGCGGGCATATTCCTTATTTACATGATTCTGGTGATTTCTCTATTGGAATTTCATGGCTTCCACTTAAACCCTAAATGAAAGTTCCTTTCTGTCACAACTAGCTTTGTTTTAAAGAGATTGCTCTGGTGTTCACTCCTGTCCACCCCAGGCTAAGCAGACAGAAGGCCAAGATCTGGGTATCCCAGATATTTCATGTCCTGGAGGAGACCAACATTTTGCTTTGGTAAATTAGGAAGAGTGGAATCATTGAACATTATTGTGCCCTTTCTTTAGCTCCTGACCCCTGAGATGCCTGTGAGATATATTTAAAAAATATTTTCGTAAGATAACAATCAAGTAATCAGAGAAAGTAGTCTAGGGACATATATCAGAATCACTCATGAAACAATAGGCCATAATGGCAGGCTGGAGACCCATCAGACCATACATTAGGTATGCAGGGAAGTAATTCTGTAGATTTGTACTCAAGTGTTGACTTATCTCAGCTGGTTAGAACAAATTGCTGTAAACCAGGTAACTTAACAACAGAAATTTATTCATCACTTTTCTAGATGCTCGAAGTCCAAGATCATGGTGCCAGCACGTTCAGGATCTGGTGACAGTTCTCTTCTTGGTTGAAGACTGCTGAGTATTCATTGTATCCTCAACAGGGAGCTAGCTCGCCAGTATTTTCTTATAGGAGCACTAATCCCGTTCAGGAGGCCCCACATTCATGACCTAATCATGTCCCAAATCTACCTACAACTACCATCATGATGAGGATTCAATTTCAACATACAGCTTGTGTGGGATGAGAACATTCAGTTCATAACAAGTATGTTTTTTCTTCTTTGAGGTCATCACACTTATTTCTAATGCTTAACCCCATGCGCCAAATCGCACCTGAAGATTGCACGTCCTGTACATCCTTCAGGTTAAGATGGAGAGTCTGAAGTAAGAATGCTGATGATTCACCAATACAGTATGTAAAATACTGGGTATGAAATCATGGAAAATCATTAACTTTTGTAGTGATTTTCTGTGAGGTACCTGCATGTGTGTGTCATAAAGAAAATGTGGATATAGAGTTGGCCTGGGAAAGTGACACTTTTATGAATATACACAATCTTGTTCTCACCGCATCTAGTGCTAAGGAAAATGATGCCATGTGTGCTATCACAGCTCCCACAAATAACAATTAAAACAACAACCACAGTGACCCTATCTGCGATGGCGAAGCAATGTATCATGGGCTTCCCACAGAATATTCTTTCTTAATCTTCACAATTAGTATGTAAGACATTATTTTCTCCGTTTCACAGATGGTAAACCTGAAATTGTTCATGAAGGAAAATGAGAGGTCAAGAGTAGGTCTTTCATTTTAATTTCCAAAGAAATGGAGGAACAGAAATGCTAAGTGATTTACAGCCAGGAAGAAAGCAACTAGCTGACTCTAGAAAGCCAGTACAGCCCTGCAGACACCCTTTAAAATTCTTCTGCAAAATGAGCCCTGGTTATATTAGCTTAAAAGATGGCGTCTGGCTCCATGAATTCACTGCTCAGAATCTCACCGTCCCCACACCTCTTCCTTACAATACTTGTCATGTAACATTCACTAAGTGGAGGTTGAATTAAAATGTATCACAAGGTATACTGATACGCCCCCAAGAAGCTGGCTACAAATTCCCTGCTTCTGGTCATGCACCTTAGACCATTTTTCCTGATGTGAGTGTAAGAATGGACAGTGCTATTGTGGTATCTGCAATTAGTGATATTAATTAAGGATTCTTCTTTCAGGACAATTCAAATAATTCTGTAATTTTGAGAAGAAATTAAAATGTTCATTCTATAATGAAAAAAACATATTTTCTTTGGAGAGCCCCTGGACATGTAACAATACAATGCATCTCAATGTTAGTGGCATTTTGCAGACCGTGGCATGGATTCTATTAGTTTTAGAGATCAAGAAACAATGCTGAAAGGGAAAGACTGGCCTGTTCAAGTTAATAGACCTGGCTGAAAAAAAATATATATATATACATATCACTTTATTCACTTGCTAGCCTGTGAATTCATTCAATGAGCATTTACTGAGTGTGTTTTCTATGTCCAGAAAAGTGCTATGCCCTGGGGAGACAGAAAAGAAAAGCACAGAGGTGAATATGATGTAGGACACGGTAGAATGGGCACACTACAAATTGTCATGTGGTTTAACATGGAATGTTCCAGGTACTGAACACATTAATGCATCATGATGAACTTTGGTCTCTACAGGGCTTTTGTTCTGTCCAGTGAGCTATTTTGTGTGCACACTGCATCTGGATATGACACCTCATAACTCTGTACTTTTATAGAATCTAAGTCATAAAAGAAATGACCTTTTGGGGGAATTTACTATGTGTCAGGCACAGTAGTACATACTTTACATATATTATTATTTTATTGTTTTTACAGATGATTTCAGTGATACAGAAATAGATAAAACATGTTTTATATAAAAAGCATGAGAAAGCAAATGCCTATATACCCAATATACTTCTTTTTAAACAGAGAGCATCATCAAGACTGTTAAAATACTCCCACCTCTTCCTGATCCATTCCCTCACTAGGACCTAGATGATATTGGGGCCCCTGGGTGGCTCCATCAGTTAAGCATCAGACTTCAGCTCAGGTCATGATCTCACGGTTCATGAGTTCAAGCCCCACATCAGGTTCTGTGCTGACAGCTCTGAGCCTGAAGTCTGCTTAAGAATCTGTGTGGCCTGCTCTCTGCCCTCCCCTGGCTCTCTCTCGCGCGCGCACTCTCTCTCTCTCTCTCTCTCAAAAAATAAACAAACATAAAAAAAACTTAAAAAAAAACAAATAACAAAACCTAGATGATACCATTAGCCTGAGCTTTTAAAAGAATTCTTTTGATTATACTTATAGTTTGACTATATATACACACAAATCATTAGTATGCATGTATTTATGTATGTGAATTTTTAATACTTTTTAAATATATAATAAAAGAAGATCTAATGTATTCATTCTTCAATAATTTTGTTTTTTGTTCTCACCTGTTTGTGAGATCATTTTGACACAGTGGCTCTAGTTCATTTCTTTTTAATGTAGTCTTCCACACAAGAGTTCCATATATCATAGTATAAATGAGCCAGAATGCATACGCATTCTCCTTTCCTTGTACATGTTTATGCATTTCACGATTTATGTATTACCAAAAAATATCTGCTGAGAACATCATTGAAAATTTCAATGTGGTCACATGTGCAATGCCACTTAGGGACATATTTATTAATGGAAATGCTGGGTTGCAGGGTAATTTACATATATATCTCTATATATAGGCTACTGACTAAAACAAAATAGAACCCAAATGTATAATTTCTTTTTTTAACTTTGTTAAAGTTTATTTATTTTCAGAGAGAGAGGGAGGGGGGAAAAAAAGGGTACAAGCAGGGGAGGGGCAGAGAGAGAGGGAGAGAGTAAATCCCAAGCAGGCTTCGTGCTGTCAGCACACAGTGTGACGTGCGGCTTGATCCCATGATCTAGCCGAAGTCAAGAGTCAGATGCTTAACTGACTGAGCCACCTAGGCGCCCCTAAATGTATGATTTCTAATGGCTCTAACACCATAAAGAATATTGAGGTTTCACATACTGATGCAGCCTGAAAGGCTGCCCAGGCCAGTGGAGAAGACAAGCAATTTATAACAGCACCGAATGAGGCTAAGTACTCACCCCTTCTAGAAGCCCTTGCTGAACCTCCATGGTCTTATTTCCGAAGTGGATAAAGGGCTCTATCCCTCTGCTTCCATAGAGTCCTGTGGGCAACGGAATTTTGTACCCTCTAATTTATAAGAGGAAGAATCAATTATTCTACAGGGTTTTCAGGAGAAATATGAAGCCCAGATGACCAAAATCCTCTTCTGTTACTAAAATATGCTTAGCATTTCATCATTAATATTCTGCCATTTATTTAAAAACTTTACCATGTATAAATATAAATACCATGGGTGTGCAGGTCTTCCTTATGTCAACATTTAGGTGTAATATATTGAAAAAGAAGAACCCAAGAAACTCAGCTGTACAAGCGGATATGTGCATGCACTCGTGGTCAGCAGAAGCCCGGGCTGGATAAGCAATCAGCCACTAATGCACACGTGTTGCCTGCAGCGTCCTTGTGGTCAATTTTAAATTATTTAATATATATTTGGGAGCCTAGGTGGCTCAGTCATTTAAGCGTCTGATTCTTGATTTTGGTTCAAGTCATCATCTCACAGTTTGTGAGTTTGAGCCCCACGGGTTTCGAGCTGGGTGTGGAGCCTACTTGGGATTCTCTCTCCCTTTCCTCTGTGCTCTCGTGCTCTCTCTTTAAATAAATAAATAAATAAATAAATAAAATATATTAACTTAGGTCTTTTGTTTGATAATCATGTTGCTAACTCCTCTCTCTCTCTCTCTATATATATATATATATACACACACACACACATACACACACACACACGTATATTTTAAAACTCATTCCATTTATAACATATATGTCTATGTGTGTATATATCCACAGAGAGAGAGACACACACACACACAGAGAAAAGATATACATATATACATGTATATTTTTAAAACTCATTCCATGGTGTATATCTATATAATTTCAATGAAATCTTGATGTAGGTATTAATTCCCCTTGTCCAGGAATGAGGAAAACAGGTGTAGTGGCTAGATGACTTTTGTGAGGTAATATAAACAAAATAATCAAGACATGCATTCATGTTTTTCTGATTATAAAAACCTATTTTCTTTCCTGCCTCATGGTTCATGCCTTAGGTGTAGACAAATATCACTGTTTCTAAAGAGGATTTTTTCCTCAGTAAATCTACTGCCACTTTCATGTATACACACATATACACATATATACATCCACACATACACAATATATACAGATACATATATAAAAACACATATACACTATGATTTAATGACCTGAGCCAAAATCAAGAGTCAGATGCTTAACTGATGAGCCACCCAGGAGCCCTATAGATTACTAGTAAGAGTTTCAGTGGATTTTTGTGACAATTAAATTATGTAATTCACTTAGGGTCTTAAAAAGTGCCTAACAAATAGTTAATGGTTAATAAGTATTGATACATTACATTCTCTAAAAAATGTATCCCAATATGGGATATAAAAAATAGCTCACAACTTAGTATAGGATACAAGGTTAAATACATCACAACATACTATTCCTTAAATGTGGAAAAATTAGTGAAAAGAAAGAAAAAACATGCATGGCATAATTAATATGTGTAATTTGATTTTATTTGGAAAGGACTAACATGCATCAAAGGCAGATGTGAAAATGGTCTTTCTAGTCGCACAGTAAATGAGCAGTAAGTGCTTTTACAATTTCCCTCCTGCCATTGGGAAAGTTGTTGGCTCTCACCATCCATTGTCCTGTCGCTGGCATCTCCCTCACCTTAAATGGCACATTATGGTGGCTACTGTCTGGCTCTCCAAGGAAAGAACAAATTGCCTTCTGTTTATTCCTACCATCAATCAGGCAGGGCAATAGGCTATTTCCTCAAACCTCAGAAACATGTCCAGCTCATTCCAAGCCCTAGTGGTTGGAAAGTGTCCAAAGTCAGGATAAAGGATGCAAGATTTAAAGGCCAGAGTTTATAAAAAGTATTTGTGCTCTCTTGGAAATTTTAATTATGATCTGTCTTTCTGACTCCTGGCAAAACCTAACAGGTGTTTTGTGGAATAGCGAAAAATCCACTGGAATGGAGATAAAAAGTCTTCGTGTTATTGCTTTCTGAAATAATTGTATAATATCTGACATGATCTCCTTCATTTATTTCATTCACTCATAAACAGAATGAGGAAATAAAAATCTTCAGCACGGGGGGGGCTGGGCTGTCAGTAGAGCTCATGACTCTTGATCCTAAGGTCCTGAGTTCAAGCCCCATGTTGGGTGTAGAGATCACATAAACAAACAAACAAACAAACAAATCCTCAGCATAATATCCAAAGCCTTGGAAGACTGCACCATTCAATTCTACCTCTATAGGGTGTCCTCATTTCTACCTCACAGCACACTCCACTTCCGCATCCTAACAAACTCCCTGGGATGTCTGAGTAGTTAAAAAAAAAAAATTTCCTGATAGAATTGCTTTAATCACACCCTTTGCCTATTTTCTTAAGTTCAGGCATTAGTTGTTACCTAACACAGATGCCGTACTTCTCCGTGGATCTTTCCAAAAGCCCTGTGTTAGAATGGTTTACCATTTTTTCGTGCTTTCATTGTGCTTAGTCCATACCAAATAATATTATAACACTTCCCTACATCATCATTCATTGTTTGCATATAACCTAGAAACCCCCTCCTAACACAGACATACAACAGGGACCACATTTTATTCATTTTTCATGCCTAGTTTATACAATGATGAATAACCGACTTAATGAGTTTTTGTTGAATGAACAGAGAATTGGAACTCCATTCCCTAGTAAATGGGAAAGTGGAATTCCAAAGTTCACTTCATCTATAAAAATTAAAACATGCAGGGTATCCAGGTGGCTCAGTTAGTCAAGCGGTGACTCTTGATTTCAGCTCAGGCCATAATCTTACAGTTCATGAGAAGAAGACCCATGTCAGGCTCCAAGCTGTTGGTGTGGAATCTGCTTGGGATTCTCTGTCTCCCTCTCTCTCAACTCCTTCCTGGTTAATGCTCGCTCACTCTCTCTCTCTCTCTCTCTCTCGTTCTCTCTCAAAAATAAACGAACAAATAAACATTTAATAAATAAATACACACATTCAAACACATCTACCCCAATGTGAACAGACAATGAAAAAAATATTACTTCTTAAGAAATTAACAAAACAACTATAAAATGGGTCAGTTTGGAAGTAGAGATTATGCTTTGGTGAATACGAAGATGTAGGAAATTAGATAAATTAAAAGGGATTCAGAGAAGATCTAGTTACTAGGGCAACTAACCCACAAGTAAAAAACTGAGAAAATCCTAAAGCAGGCATATTCAAAAAGGAAAGACAATTGCTTCATGCTAGGACAGTTTCCTTATAAGCCAAAGAGAAAAATTCTGAATCAGGGCACATGTGGGCCCCACTGGCCCACAGCATACAATTATGCAAATGAGGTTACTTAAATCAGTATTCTAAGTTAATAGACATGTATTTCTCAATAAACACTTCCAATTTAAATTCAAATCACTAACTAAAAAATTAAAATATCTAAAAGTTTAAACTCTACTGAGAACTCAAAGAGATTAGTACATAATTCTTGTTCATGTTTTCAAAATGCCTTTGTCTTTATGCAAATGAAAACCTTTATGATTGTCACAAAGCTGATTTTCCAGGACCTTCCTTTATATAGAAATTAGGGCTGTCAGATTTGATGGTCTATCTTGTCCCATTATAAGCCTTAATTTTATTATTGTAAGGAGGTACCTTATTTTTGTCTTAATCTTCATGACTATTATGGAGTTTTACAATCTATTCATACGTTCAATATATATCTGGATCTAAATTCTCAGTTGAGGGGCGCCTATGTGGCTCAGTTGGTTAAGCATTTAACTTCGGCTCAGGTCATGATCTCAGGGTTCATGAGTTCCAGCCCCAGGTTGGGCTCTATGCTGACATCACTGAGCCTGCATGGAATTCTAACCCTTTCCCTTTCTCTCTGACCCTCCCCCACTGGTGCTTTCTCTGTCTCTCAAAAAAATAAACTTAATTTTTTTTGAAAAATCTAAATTGAGAGGATTTTTAAAGTTTCTTTTTGTTTTTGCCTCTCAACAATTATAAATTACTTTCTTGAAGATTTTGAGGTTTGGATTGCTTCAGTGGGATTGGTTGGTCTAATAACCATTTTTGTGAATCTCCCCTCCTCTCGGTTTTTAAGATCTCCATATTTAACATTCTGAAGTTTCCCTAACAAATGCAGAATTATTTTTGTTTATTACATATGGAATTATTTGTGTCTCCAAGTGCTGAAGATGCATGTCTTTCTCTAACTCTAGAAATTTCTCGGCCATACTGTATTCAAATATTGCTACCCCCTTTTTTCTCTACTATCATACATATACTTGTTGAGGGAGGAAAAACCTGTTCTCCATTCCTGATTATTTTCCCACTGATGGGCATCTCTTGGCATTTCACGCTGTTATTTCTCTATCACCTTGCTGGCACTGTCACAGAGGAAAGAAACAGTAAATTCCATGGGAAATAACTTGGTAAAAGAAGCAAAGCTGACAATTGTACACGCGTTCTGTCATGTAGGTCCAACTGACTTAGAAGAAGGGGGATTCAGGGGATCCTCCTTCCTGAAGCCTGGCTGGGTCCCGCACAGCTGTGACAAAGGAAGTCAAATTTCCTAAGCCTGAGGATAGATTGAAGGCTCATCTGACACTCGGTCTCTCTTTGTTTCTTAATGTGTTCCAACCATCACCAGTGAAAATGACACTGTCTTTTGGATGTTTCTTTGCAGACTCTAGCATTTCTGGTACATCAATTAGCAGGAAAGAACACTGTTCATATTCAGGATTGTCATTCAATCTTTTTAAAATCAGTTTAATTATTTTCTTATGTCATAACTTTATCAAATTTAGCTACTTAATATTTTTATATTCCATTTCTAGCATTTATTTTATTTTTTAATTTTTTAATGTTTATTTATTATTGAGACAGAGCAACGAAGCACAAGCAGGGGAGGGGCAAAGAGAGGGAGACACAGAATCTGAAGCAGGCTCCAGGTTCTGAGCTGTCAGCACAGAGCCTGACATGGGGCTCGAACCCACAAGCTGTGAGATCACGACCTGAGCTTAAGTCAGACGCTTAACCAATTGAGCCACCCAGACACCTGTCTAGCATTTATTTTAGATGCCCAGGAGTCTGATATGGTATTTCTAAAGTGGTAAAAAAAAAAAAAAAAAAAAAAAAAGAGAGAGACTTTGTTGAATTAGTATTCCACGGTTCATCATTAGGTTTCCTGGTACAAGAGACACATTTGATGGCAGCCATGGAGAAAGAGCCAGCTGCTTGATTCTAGCTTTTTTCTCTCAGATCATAGCCATGAGCACACATCCTCAGTCTACCGAGTTGTGAGGCACAGCAGAGTCTTGATCTTGGCAGAGACGAGGAGTGGCCTCAAAACATCACTCACAGAAGGGGAGAGCCCTGAGCTGCTGTGGGGTCTTTCCTGGAGGCCCCGCCCACAGCTTTCTCTTTGAGTCATTTCTGGGTTTTTGAAACACCTGGTCTCTTAGAGTAGTTCTACATACCTGATTTCTGTGGGAATTTAGATTTATTTCTCTTGGACTTCTCTGTCAGAAGCATAAAAACAAAGCAAGCTGTCTTGTAAGTCAGACACAAATGTCTTCAAAATAAAGTTTGCCCTTCCAAAACTTTTATTTCCATCTTTCACGGTTTTTAGCCTCAAACTAGGTTTGCAAAATATTAAATAGCAGTAAGGAGCTCAAAACGAAGTGCAATGCGCCCCTTTTCTGTCATTCTTCACTTTCTTTCCTTCCAAAAGAAAATACATGTAATTACTTCCGTGGTTAATTTTTCTCCTGTATCTATCTCGAACTGCTATATTTATTGTTGTTATGATTTATCAACTTTAGACTTTCTAAACGAACCTTTATCTTTCATTGTTAATGTTGATAAAATTTTCATCTATTCTAGAATGATCAGGCTTTCATCATTTGAGAACAAATCCACACCACTGGTAAAGAAACAAGGACCACATTATGACCACCAGTTTTGTTTTCCTCATAGCCAAAGAGTGTCTTACATTTAGATATTATTTCCTCTGTAGGCTTTGCTTCATGTGAAGTTTTTTTTAATAGTTTATTTTCAAATTGGTTTCCATAATACACCCAGTGCTTCTCCCCACAAGTGCCCCCCACCATGACCATCACCCCCTTCCCGCCCTTCCCCTCCCCCTTCAGTCCATGGTTCATTTTCAGTATTTAATAGTCTTTTATGATTTGTGTCCCTCACTCTCCCCAGCTCTCCTTTCCCCTTCCTCTCCCTATGGTCCTCTGTTAGGTCTCTCCTGTTAGACCTAGGAGTGCAAACATATGGTATCTGTCCTTCTCATGTGAAGTTTTTAATTACATTTGTTCCTCACTGTTGGTGTTTGGGAGTCCTAATATAGGCACACCTCATTTTACTGCAATTAATTGTGTTTTTTAGATAAATGTGCTTCTTACAAACTACAGGTCTGTGGCAATCCTGCATTGAATGCGTCTATGGGTGCCATTTTTTCAATAGTATTTGTTGACTTGTGTCTCTGTGTCACGATTTCAATATTTCAAATTCTATTATTATATTTATTACGGTGACCACCGATCAGTGACTATAACTCAGTGACAGTTCAGATCATGGTTACTGTTTGTTAGCAATAAAGTGGTTTTAATTCAGATATGCATATTGTATTTTTATAAATAATGCTGCTATACACTTACTAGACTATAGTGTAAACATAACTTTTAGATACACTGGGAAACCAAAAAATTCATTTGACTCACTTCATTGTGATACTCTCTTTATTGCAGTAGAACCAGACCTGCATATCTCTAAATATGTCTCTTCATGACACACTTCTAACCACCTGACTTTAATATTGAGAAAGGGGGGACTTAATAAGTATCTTTGTTGGAGTTCTTCATGTGGCTTTAGTGTTTTAGCTGAATGAGCATATAAGTCTTTTACTTTATTATTTTTTTTTACATTTATTTACTTTTGAGAGACAGAGAAAGACAGAGCATGAACAGTGAAGGGGCAGAGAGAGGAAGGGACACAGAATTAGGAGCAGGCTCCAGGCTCTGAGCCAGCGGTCAGCACAGAGCCCGATGCGGGGCTTGAACCCACGAATCATGAGATCATGACCTGAGCCGAAGTCGGACACTCAACCGACTGAGCCACCCAGGTGCCCCCTAAACCTTTTAATTAGATACACATATTCAGCCATTCTTGGGCAGTGGTAGGCTATTCCTACCCGGGGATTTTACCAGTACATGTATCCTGTGACTGATAGTGCACTGTAGCTCATGCTAACTCAATGAGAAAGAAGGAAAAGAGACAGTAACTTAATTCCCTCTCTACCAGTCAGATAATTCCTTTAGAGTAGAGAAAGTGAAAGGATAAGAAGACAAAAGTATTGCTTGAAATAATGTTGTTTCTCCTGGAAATGTAAAGCTAAGAAAGGAGCTACCTGTTGCCCACTTTTGCAATATTCTCTACCTTTATTATACAAGTGTACACAAATGTGTCAGTCATGCGTTCTAGGTCTAGAATCTTTCATTTGCTCTATTTCCTTGGCACTTTCACCGTCATCACTGACTGGCTGACCAGTTGACTGGAGGCAAACAACTCTCTTGCAACTTCTCTGCAATGTTTTCCTTATATTTTCTGGATCCTGTATCTTTTCCTTTCTGGGTTTTTTCTACATTTCTTTCTGGGCTTTTCCTTATGTAACTTCTTAAAAACAACATGGGAGGTAAACTAAATGGATGCACGGAGTCTCCCTAGAAAAAAACAAATTATCTGAAAAGAAATATGGAAGCTTGTAAGAAAACTATTATTTACAAACATACAGTTTCTCCAGGAATGATGGCATAATAAAATTTCATCTTAAAATAAAGTCTTCGAGTTGATAATTTCTACACCATATACAGAGATGACAACCACACTTTTTATCTTACTGTTCTTGAATATTAATAGAAAAAGAAAGGATCCAAAAATAATTGCAAAATAGGAAAAGCTTGAGAGTTAAGAAATCAAAACTAAACTGACCCTAGATAAAACACAGTTCGACAGCAGAGAAAGATATGGGGCACCTGGGTGGCTCAACTGGTTAAGCATCTGACTCTTGATTTCGATTCAGTTCATGATCTTGCAGTTTTGTGAGTTCGAGCCCCACATCCAGCTCTGCACTGACACTGCAGAACCTGTTTGGTATTCTCTCTCTTTCCCTTTCTCTCTGTCCCTCCCCTACTCATGCTATCTGTGTATCTCTCAAAATAAATAAACTTTTAAGAATAAAAAAAAAATGAACACAAAAGCAGAGAAGGATATAAAGACCTCTTGTGTGTAATTTCAAAGAGTTCCAAAGATTTCATGTGCAACAGGGTAGGGTGGGAGGGTCTGATTAAATTCCTTCAGTGATTTACTGGCAAACTTGGAATTAAATGTACTGTAGCCTACATGACCTGATATGACCAGGTCCTGTCTTACTCTGCAAACCCACTGTCGATCACTTGCCTCCTCATTCATTAAATAATGAATACTTTGACCACTCTGGTTCCACTGTTCTTCCTCAAGCACAGCTCAACCTCTGGGCCTTTGCACTTGCTCTTCTTGAAATGATTGCAGATTTTTGCACAACTTGGTTACTTTTGCCCTTTAGTTCTCTCCTCAAAGCTTTCCTTCTCAGAGACCTTCCCTACGTATTTTACCTAAAATACTTTCTAATATACATATATTTTCCCTTAAACTTACAAGTATATTTTAGGAAATTGTAAATTTCCTAGAACTTAACAATATTATATTAAAATTATTTATTTCATATCTTCCCATTAGAACATTATGTCTTGTGTGGCAGGAAGTGATTTCTTTGTTTATCAGTGTTTCCCTAGAGTCTTATAAAACTGCCCAGCACATAGTGGGTGTTAGATAAATATTTATCTAATGGGCAGATATGATTGTGTATCATATTTTATCAGGTATTTTATATCCTAAATAACATTATGGTTTATTGACTAGTTCTATATATATTTGTGTGAAGTCTTATCTAAAATATATGTTAGAAATATGTGATGCTATTTAAAAGGTTAATAAACATTCTGAGGGGCGCCTGGGTGGCTCAGTCGGTTGAGCGTCCGACTTCGGCTCAGGTCATGACCTCACGGTTTGTGGGTTCGAGCCCCGCATCGGGCTCTGTGCCAACAGCTAGCTCAGAGCCAGGAGCTGCTTCAGATTCTGTGCTTCCCCCTCTCTCTGACCCTCCCCTGCTCGCACTGTCGCTCTCTTTCTCTCAAAAATAAATTAAAAAATGTAAAAAAAATTAAAAACATAAACATTTTGATAACAGTGACTTTTCATTGAACTTCTGTATATCAAACACTATGCTTCAGATACGTTATTCCGATCTATACTTAACGTGATTGTTTATATTATGTACTATTTTCTCCATTTTACAGAAATAGTAACTGAGATTAAATGAAGTTAATTTACCAGTTACTTGGCCACTTACCAATGGTCATTCACATAAAAGGGGGGCCCACTAATTAAAATGCAAGTCTATCTGACTCCAAAACCCATACCATTTACCCACACAGCTACCTTTCAGATCAGAGTCCTAATTTAACTGATCTATATTAGTCACCACATAAATCACATCTACTTATAAAATTTTTATTTCATTTTATCCACTTTGATATTCAAATACATTCCTCCCTGTGTTTAATTGGTCTGAGTCTGACACAAACTTTAGGTGATTTATTTAAAAGTCAATTTAATTTGATGGTGTTCTTTGAAGGATCTGTATTTAATATCTAATTTCCCATAAGTGTTCATTACAGCCTGACATCTTCCCTGAAGAGAACTGGTTATGGCTTCTGGAGTTGACCTCACAGATCCTATAGTTATGATAGTTGGTTCTGTTCCTCTCTGTAAGAAGAGCACTTGTGAAGGCTCCCACATCAACAAGATACAGATTGGGAGAGAAGAGACAGACTGATAGCACTTAGAACACAGAGTGCTCCACTGTGGGGACAGAATGGCATTTTGGCTGCAGAGACAGTATTTTCAGCTCCTAAAAGAGGGTGCTGGACCTTGCTGCATGTAGCATCAACAACATGAATATTTAGTGGTGCATATTCAACAGCTCTTCAAAATATGCAACTGTGACACAGGAAATTTATATTCTCATCTTCTATTCTAGTCCTGATTGTCATTTCTTGAGGTTGAAGGCAATGTAAGCATTAGGGACAGGGTGAGGATGCTTGCTTTACATCTCAGTTAAAAACAAAGCACAAAGATGTATATTTTGTGTTTGGGGCCATTGCAGTATGTCTCTGCCTGCAGAAAGGCTATAACATGAAGTGCTGTGGCTGTAATTGTGACCTTCCACTTCAGCTATCATCTTCTACCGAACCTACTCACCCAGTACTTAATCCACATAGAACTTCTGGGATGCCACACCCCAGCACCTCTAATTACCTTATGCAACATACTCTGGCCCTCAGCTGAGACTCTTCTCTCTTCTGGCAATATTAGTGGTAATATTTTCACTAACACCCGAGGCAAGGTTGGCTACAACTTCTTCTTCTTTGGGTGTATTGGAATATGTCTATTTATCTAACTGTCTCTCCAATTAGGACTGAGCTCCTATGGGACAAGGAACTTATTTCATCACAGTCTTAATTTCTTAAATTTGAGAATAATGCATGATATGTAGAAGAAATATAGTAGCTGATAAATGAATAAAATAAACAAATGAGCAAGTGAATGAATAAATGAGTGAATGAATGAATTTCAAGCATTTAAAATAAACCTAGGTTCCGCAATTAAAGTGGGGCATTGACAGAAAAGTGAGATCGGGAGGAGTGGACATTTTGCTGTGAAGTATGTTTCTGTCACCAGTAAGAGAAGAAATCAGTTCAGCGGGATACTGAATGGATTAGGAATGTGGGCTCCAGTGTCTGAATTTCTGAGCTCCAATCCTTCCTTAAAAGTCTCTTGCTCTGTGTCCTTGGACAAGCTACTAAACTTCTCTGTGTTTCAGTCCCTTTAATTAAAAAATGGGGATATTGGGAGTCTCTACTATCAACTGGATTCGTCAGACTTGAATGAGAGCATACGTAGATGTCTTTAGCACCATACTTTGCCCACATTAAGGTCTCAGAAATGCGAATGGCTATAGAGATATTATGATACTGTCTTACTGTCTTGTGGTTGTTCTGTAGGAAGAATAGGTCTGGCCTACTGACTATGAGTGAAAAGTGTATTGTCTTAAATAATAAAAGATTCTACATCTCTCTAGCTAAGCCTGAGACTGATGCTTTATGATAAGGCATTGGTTCTTAAATACTTGAAATAAATAACAACCTGAAGGTTGTTTAGCTTAATTAAAAACACATGCCTACCCTCTTGGGCATTGCAGATTTAGAGCATAAGAGAAGATGTTCTTGCCTGTGATGTCTATACCAAGGGGAGATTAAAAAATATATATTATAGAACTATTTAAAGTAGTGAGCATAATTCCTCTGTTTTCTGAACAAGAGGCTAATCTAACTTAGGTAAATTGTGGCTTGTTGGATAAGCACACTTGTTAACAGGCTGATCACTCATTTTTTCCTGGATTTCTACTGAAGAATGCCAGCAGTCAGAACACAGTAGAAAGGTAGATTTGGGCTAGTATGCTTAGTGATCTTCCCAGACACAGCAATCCTACCTGTGGGCAGACCTGACATTTATTTAGAAAGTGAGAATGATTGACTCTTTTCACCTCTATTGTTTGCTTTCTGATTACTTCACTTACTTGAAAAAGATTGCCATTGCCAAATATTTTTGTCATCACTGTAGTCAAGTTGTGAGAACAGCAGTAATTAAACTTGAAAGACATGTACTTCCATCGAAGATTAAATATACATGTGCATTCTCTTCTCTTCTCTTCTCTTATAGGAGTGTGTGTGTGTATAGAAACTAATCATGGTTTTCACCCCTCAATGATAGAATGAGGAATCCGTGGGAGTAAACAAATAAAATATCATACATTAGGTAAAACTTAAGCAAAGTATTCTGAACTAGCCATTTTATTTGTTTTTCCTATAACCATCACTCAGATATTGACAGTAACATTCAGGAAGTGCTACCTAGCATGGGAATTGTTCTACAACATTGCGTTTCCATATTCTTTTGTTGGAGACAATGTGAAGACAACAAAAGAACCAAAACTGACAATTCACACCGTGGCACAAGTGTACTTTCTCACACAGAGCGCATGTGCGTACACATACACACACACGTGTGCGCACACACACACACTCACACCCCCATATAGACTTCCACACACATGCACACACATCTGTGCACTCACACACATGGACACACATGTGCACATGCACACATGCATGCAAACCACACACATGCCTGACTACTGACCTCTAAAACCAAGTATCAGTGTTGCGTTTCACTCGAAGCGCCCAACTCCAACCTCTCCACAAAGGGGTACTTCAGTTTAGTTTATTTCCCCTCAATGATACTAGGCTTCCAAACATCATATCTTAGATAAGAGCATATATTATTTTTGACTGCAAAACATGAATATTTCAGAAGCAATGGGGGAAAAAAAGCACCTCTCAATCATTGGCAAGAGGGGAAAAAGGTTTAACAGCAAGAGCACAACAATTATCTTGATCAATTACCCATGGATCCAGTCAGACTTGGCTCTAATTCTCTGTCTTTAAAATTTCGTTAGGCAAGACATATAACTGTATGAGCATCTCTCCTTGTCTTTAATATAAAAGTTATACTAAGTATTAAATGATATAATTATACAAAGACTTTTCTAAACTTTAAAGTGCCATGTAAATGTGAATTATTATTACTGATTGCTCATTATCCATTTCCTTATGTAAAAATCCTAACTTTTAACTATGAAAACTCTGGTCACCCACTATCTTTGAAGTCTGCTTTCTATTAAATTGTTTACAATTCTATGATTCCCATCATTTTCTGAACAGCTATGAAGTTCACTGTGACCAAGTGAAAGTCTTGCAGAAACTAAAATACCCTCCCTCTCCAGTTAAAGTTCAAGTCTAAATGATCAGAAAGCTCTTGACGAACTTATCACCCATATTATCCTTTTTAATTTTATTAAAATGTAATTTAGGTGAGATAAGTCACATAAATGTACATTCAGTAAATTGAGACAAATGCATATACTTATGTAACCAACACCACAATCAAGATAAAGAACCTTATCACCCCCAAAATTCTCCTTGCCTCTTCTCAATTTATCCTAACTAAGGCCAAGGCAGTCAATGATTTGTTGTCATTATATATTTTCTAGGCTTCCACATAAATGGGATCACACAGCGTATATGGTCATCTAGCTTCTTTGGCATAACATAGTGTTTTAAGATTCAACGATGTTGTAGCAATAATTCAGCCTTCTCTACTACTGGATACTATCCACGGTATGTATATAACACAATTTGTTTATCCATTCACCTGTTGATGGACGTTGGTTGTTTTCATGGACTTTTATGGATAAAGTTTCCATGAATATTTTCACAGTTGCTGCTATGAACTGACTTGTGTCCCCCCACCAACCAGATTCACATGTTAAAGCCCTAACCCCAGTATGATGGAATTTGGAGATGAAGATTCAGGGAAGTAATCAAGTCTCGATGAGGTCATGAGGGTAGGGTCCCCATGATAGGATTAGTGGTCTTCTAAGAAGCAACCCCATGCTCACTCTTTCTATTTGCCATGTGAGAACACAGTAGGAAAGTGTCCATCTACAGGCCAAGAATGAGTTCTCACCAAAATGGGGCCACACTGGCACCCTGATAGACTTCCAGCCTCCAAAATCCTGACCAATACATTTCTGTTGTTCAAGCCACCCAACTATAGGAGGCTTATTTTGTTATCACAGCAAAAGCTCATTGACCCTGGCCTTTGATCTTGTGTTTTCAATTCTCTTTGGTAAATGCATAGAAATGAATGGAATTATGGGTATGGTAGGTATGTGTTAACTATGTTAACTGAGTTGACAAAATGGTTTTTGAAATGTTAATTATCTCACATTCCACTCTATCACTATGAATGCCAGTTGCTCTAAGTTGTCCAAAAAACTTTGTTGTCAGTTTTATCCTCCCATAATTAAGAAAAAAATCAAGCATAAAACAAAGTTGAAAAAATGTTCTATGAACATCTGTATTCTACCCCCTAGACTGTATTATTAACATATTTTTTACCAGAGGGGCACCTGGGTGGCTCAATCAGTTACCCATCTGACTGTGGCTCAGGTCATGGTCTCACAATTCATGGATTCAAGCCCTGCGTCGGGCCCTGTGCTGACAGCTCAGAGCCTGGAGCCTACTTCAGATTCTGTATCTCCCTCTCTCTCTGTCCCCCCCCCCCCGCTCACGCTGTCTCTCTCTTTCTCTCAAAAATAAGCATTTATATATATATCAAATATCTATTTTTCTATGTATCCATTAATTCAACTAATTATTGGTGCACCTCAAAGTTAATTGCAGACACAGGTGCACCCTTTCTGAAAACTTCAACATTCAAATCATTATTAAACAGAATTCAGCATTTTAAAATATATTTTTAATTCTGAGATGAATTTTAAATACCGTTAACTGCACAAATGTAAATGCACCTTTGCTGAGTTTCGAAAAATGCTGGCAGAACATTCCCTGTAAAGAATTAAAACACTGAGATCATTCCAAGAAGGTTCTTTTTGGAACCTTAACAGCTAATGGGAATCAATATTCAGATTTTTTCCACTGTAGATGAGTTCCGCTTCTTCTCGTCTTTTTTTTTTCTTTTAGTTTGTTTTTTATTCCTCCAGCTTCATACTGAAACATAATACTAAATCAGGCAGCATACGCTTTTGTACATAAAGAGTGCATCTTGGGGCATCGCGATCTCCTCCAGGCTGTCATCAGTGCCTGTGGCTGTGCTCCCCAGCTTGGCTTCCGAGGAGTCCCTGCCCCTGGCTAGGAGCAGCTTACTGTCCAGCCAGTGTTTGGTCAGACTTTGTGCATAAGTCCTTAGTCTCAGCGAGGCTTCCTCCTCCTGTTGAAAGAACTGTGTGTGGTTTCTGGAATGTTCCCAAGTTCGTCCCAAGTCCGATTTGGTTCGTGCAGCCTGGTCCATGGTACATAACCTTGCTGACTGTAATTCCAAGAAGGCTCTTCCTAGCTTTCTCTCTCCCTAATTATTGGTTACACTTTGAGTTGCTTTGCTCTGTCACTTCTGGCCACTAGTATTATGAAGCCTTGAAGTGCCTTCTCAGTGCTCTCTTGCAAGTTTTGATTTTGGTTTATTTGCTTGTCTTATTTTTTTACACCCTTCCATGCTGTGTTCCAAATAAGGCTTGTACCATCAGACAAAGCTTGAGGGTTTTGGCCAGTGAGGACTTCTCATGGAAACCTCCGTAACCACGTGCCTGGACAGGGTTCACAACAGTGGCCTACTATTTCTGGAGGGACACCACTGCTCTTTGAGTGGATACTTGAGGGCAGGCGAGTGGTAGTTTTTGCTCCTCTTGGCTTGTCCATTTAGGCAGGGAGTGAGTCGGAACAGGGCTGAAAGAGGCTCAGTATTCTCAGCCTGAAGGAGAATCTCCACCGATGACCAGGGGGTGGGTGGAGGAGAGGATCTGTGTGTCAGTCTGTCAGCCCCCTGAGTGGAAGCTGCTAGGAAAAGCACTTTGGCATCATGAGGCTGTGAGGGAGCAGAAATACTAAAAGCCTGCTTTCCCATAGAGACAGCTCTGGGCTGGGAGCTTGAAGGGGACACACTGCACCCCCATCCATGCCCGTCCATTTTCTCGGTTACCCTCTCCTACAGTAGGGCCCCAAAGTAGTTTCTGTAAGATGGATCTTCAGAGGGAGTTGTAGCTCAAACACCAACGATTCTTGCTGTTCTTACTGAGAATAATTAGAAATCTAGAACGGATGCCTTTACATTTGCTGTACCCTTTAGAAAAAAGTTCCAGAAATTTTTAAACTATCATTTTTGGTAATTTTCTCCAGTTAAATATATATGTTGTTGGGAACATGCTGTACTTCTCACCCACGATTTCAGAAGTGGAGCCTGGGATGGAGCCTCTTTCATTCCATAAATTGGTAATTTGTGTCTTCTTTCTGATTTCCTTGATCAACCTAGCAAGAGGTTTATAAATTTTAGGTAAAGTTAGTAAACAACCACTTTTTGCTATCATTTGATTTTTTTTTTCTGTTTGTGCATTTTTCTCTTTCATTTCTTTCTGCTTTCATTTTGTTCTTCCCCCTCTGTTTACTTTGTTTCCTTTATTTATTTTTTCTTTCTTTTCATATTTATAGCTTCTGAAGGCAGAAGCTTGGGTCATTGGTTTCAGACTTTTCTCTCTTTTAATACAATAATTGAAAGCACTAAGTATTGCGCTAATACAATAATTGAAAGCATTAAATTTCCCTTTAATCATTTTTTTAGCAACATCTCACAAATGTTCACTCTGTTCAAAATATTTTTTAAGTTCCCCTTTGATTTCTTTGACTTTCAGTTACTTATGGGTAGTTTTTTAAATATTTGGAGATTTTAGAGATATTAATTTGTTACTGATTTCTAGTTCAATTATTCTGTGATAGTAAAACAAACTACATTTTCAATCATTTTCAGTTTATGGAGAGTCCTTTCATGCCCCAGTGTTTCGTCTATATTGATGACTGTTTCACTTTGATTTGAAAATAAAATTCATTCTGCTCTTGGTGGTGGAGTGTACTGCAGAATGAAATAGGGTCACACTGGGTAAAAGTCACTTGTATCAGCCTTATTGTATTGATGACTGAGAGTGCATTACTGATATCAGTAACCCTGCTATGGATGGTGGAGTATTATGCAGAACGCGATATGGGCAGTCAGTTAATACTCCATTGTACCAGTCATATTGTATCAATTACTGAGGCTGCATGGTTTGTACCAGTAAGTCAAATTTTGCTTAGATACATTCCCACTGCCTTCTGTGTGGCCTCTTATCACTACTCTTATTCAGCATATTGAGAACGTCCATTTCCAAATTTCCTGTGGAATGAGTGGCTCCTTCCTGAAGGTTTAGAATTCTGCTTTCTCCAACGTCATACACAAAACAAACCATCCATTCATCTAACAGGTTCCAAAACGTTCATGACATCTTCTGTCTCTTGTCATTGCCTATCTCGTTCTCTTCTTCTTTTCTTTTATTTTGAGCCCATGAATTTTTAGTCTTATCGTCAGTTTTGTGTCGATTCTGGGGAGGCAATTAAATACATCTATGTATCCATCATGTTTAACTGGATATTAGCATTAATTACTAGAGTGAAGTTAAAAAAAACCCTTAATGTTCAATATTTTTTTTAAAAAAAGAGTTTAGTAATTTATGGTAAAGTAGCTAATTAGAACAGCAGGCCATCATTAAAATGATTTTTAGAAAGGCCACATACTTCCACGGAAAATGCTTATGATGAGGAAAGGATAATAATCAATTCTACATTTAGAGTGATTCCAATAATATTTTTACATGCTTGTGAATAAAAAAGCAATAAGAATTCAATGGTACACTCCAAGATGTTAACAATGTACAGAAGTGCTAAAACTATAAATCGCTTCCAATCGCTTCTCATTTTTGTATTCTCTGTGTTTACTGCAATGGGTGGATAATACTTTCATAATGAAAAAGAAATTGGACAATAGAATAACTGCACGGAAAAATGCCTTAAATACATGAAAGCTTCATTTCTAAGTCTTTTGTAAAAATCAACAGTGCCCCTCTTCATGCCTCGCTGACCAATTGTTTCTACCAGCTGGACACACTGGCAATCCACCAAGAGAATGGAGATCACACCTAATTTCCATAATTATAGAAATTGTTTAGCAGCTGCTATTTCTTTTCTTTTTAACCTTTCTATAGAAATATGTATTTTGTATAAGAATTTGAGAATAATAATTAGTCTGTCTTTGGACCATCACTAGAGACAGTGAAGGCAGCCTGTTATTGACTAGCCACCTAACCCAAAGGGAAAAATACATCTTTTCTCAATGTAAATATTTTGATCTGTTAAATAAATGTTTGCTGCCAATACAGCTATTATAAACAATAATGTACTCACTTTATATATGATAACTGAGTAATCTATTTGGAATGACTTATACCAGTTGTTTCCCAATTTTCTTAGTGAAAGGTTCATTTAACATCTCAGTCATGGGTTTTTCCCATGGCACACCATACATCAAAGAAGTCTCTAACAATTCCATTTATTTATTAAAATATTTCAAGCAACTAAAGAAGTATTACCCTAATAACATAATAGAGTTTTGAAAGAATAGTTTATGCCAAATGAGATAAAAAATAACTTTGTTTTACTCTTAAATAATCATGATTTCTGATACTAAAACTTCATTTTGGCCTCTCTACAACCTCTTAAACCTTGAAGCCAGATTGGACACCACCATCTTCATTTCCTATACTATCCTGATTTTCTTGCTTGGTTTGGTACTTGCATTTTATGATGGCAACCAACAGAAACGCAGCTTCACAGTGACATCATAGAAAGATACCTAATGGGATCTAATGTTGAAACTGAAATATCTCAAGGCCATGTTTGCACAGTTCCTAAAAGATACTGAATACTCTCCCTTCTACTCAAAAAAATTAAACTGTCCCTCACAGTCCTCTATGCGGTCCCCCAGGAAGCCTCAACACATAGTTGGAACCAAGGATTTACATAACATATCTAGAAATAATTAGAAAGCTAATATCTATTCAGCTCTTTTGGAGGCATGCTTAAAGACATTAGAAGATCCTTCCATAAAATTTTGTAAAAACCAGAACTAAAAGCCCTAAATTGTATCTAATTCAATTAACCTGCTTCATGGATGAAAACATTAGAACAAGTAGATTATACGATTAGGCTTGCTAAAGGACACAGAACTAATTAATATAATAATCACTGTTATACCACTTGTGATGTTTTATTACAGTATACTACTGACTTGTCAACTTAGATTATTGAATAACAAGGATCACGTGTGCTCAGAGATCAGGGTCTTTCAACTCCTAGTCTTGACAGGGGTCATTGTATGTGCTCAATAAATGTCTCCCTAACTTATTAAAAAGTTCATATAGGCATTCATGGGAATTCAGGTTTGGTTCTTTTTCAAATCAAGATACATTTGAGAAAATAATTCTTATAGTCTCATGATACAAAATACAAAACTTGATTTTTCCACTAATTTGATAGAAAAATGGGTTGTCTTCTTGCCTCTGGACACCAACTCTTTGAAATGATTCATATTTCATTAGATACTCATGTTTCATAAATTTCAGAATATCAACACTGATCTGCATTGATCTTAATCTAACCAATTTTTGTCTTATTAAACAATCTAAAATTTGATTATTTTAAATATATGTTTAAATATATTTATTCAAATATAATCAATTATTTGTTTATTTATGGCTGTCAGCTATAAAACATCTAAACAAAACCAAGAAATTGTCTCTAAAAATAATTGACTATTAACTATCTCAAAATTAATATATAACTGCAAATATTATTTCATTGATCTGTTCCTTGATTCAGTCTACCACTTTAATTAAAAGTCTTTTAATTGTCATATGCCATTGTAGTTCCTGGGAAATCAAAGTAGTATCAAATGCTTACTGTCAGTAATTTAAAATTTAGTTAATTCACAGGGATATCAACAACCAGCTTGAAAAAAATATAAAATATCCTATAGCAGAGCAATCAGGGCACCAAAGAGGAAGAACAGTTCATTCCAACTATACAGTGCAGAGAGGACTTCAGAGAGGAGGGGCCATGAAACAAAGGGGAAAAAAAATCTGGTCCGGATGAAGGAAAAGTATGACTATAAATAAAGAATCATAAATGTTTAGGACATTTTTGGGAGAAAACACTTAGCTATATGTGTTGAATATTGGAAAGGAGGTGAGATAAACACAGAGTATTACTCTGGAAGGGTATAGTTGAGAAAACTGAGTTTCTGAGGAGGGTAACTCATAGTCCCTAGTGGGGGGGGGGGACTCATTGTCTTATACTCAGACCCCTATAATGCCCTCCATAAAGAGTATGTTTCCTCCTAGTAAATGCTGAGATCTGCATAGGACTTCAGGCTATGTCACGGGCACCAGAGTCACCTGTGACTGAGCTCTAATCAACATCTGACTCTGGGATCCCACAGACTTTCCCAAGTCTTATATCTCCATCATAAAATGTGCATAATAGACAAGTTCTGAAGTGTTTGCATGAAAATTTTTAAATGAGAGAACACATTTATATTGCCTAGTACAATGTCTAACCCACAGAAGTTGTTTGAGAAAAAGAAAGAAAATTAAAAGAAAGAAAAGAGAGAAGAGTGAAGAAGCGAGAAGAACAATTAGATTATCCCTCCTATTCAAAATCCGTTAAATTGCACTATGTAGCATTTCCACACTAATGTTTTAATCCACTTTTGGCATTTGCCTTCAAGGCAAAGTTAACAAAATCCAATAACCAGAAGAGATGATGCTTAACATAGCTGAGGGAAGATAAGATAAGCTGATATGACTATATGTGCCTTTGGTAGAAACTAAAGAATTGGAGAGCTCATGCCCAACCCAAAGAGACATCCAATGTTAAGTCCAAGTTGAAGAGGAAAGATGTCATGTTGAAACGTAGGCCTGGTTTTTTTCAGGTCATCCAGTTTTTGAAGAGAGATTAGAAATCTGGGTTTTGAATGTTAAAGTTTCAAATATGCAAATGTTTTAGCATTAATCACAAACCTTCTGTACCGCCCCCCCCATCAATTCCATAGTTATTCTGGGCCAGTGTTAGAGAAATGTTTTATTTTTATACCAAATTATAGAAGCTTTTCATAATTTTACCATTCTCTACTGTTTTCATTCACATAAGTGAGCTGCCCTCTACTCTGCCTGCCAGCTCGCTAAAATGACCTTGGGGAAATGCACATTGTTCATACATCTTATCTAAGAGTATCAGAGTTCACTTCCTTGAGTTGTTTTGTCATTCCAAATATAGTGAAAACAGTAATGACCATTTTGCATAGTAATTGGTCTCCAAGATGACAAATGAGGTGAGATTTTGCTCCTTTTCCACCCTTATGAACTTGCTGGGCTCCAGGCATTGGGTGGCCTTGATTGGCCAGGACCCCAGCTAGAGAGTGTAGTAATAAAGTATAGGAGAAAGGAAGGAAGATTTCCCAAGAGGTAGATTTCCATGGAGAAAGCCTGAGGCAGTTAGGGAAATCAATTATTTCCTGCATCTGGGGCAATGCTTCCTCCCAAGCCTGGCACTCAACTCAGACCACCTTGGGCTCAGCCTGGGCATTTGCCATCATTTGCCCTTGTATTGCTCATTTCCCTCCTGTAACTTTGATCATTTTTTTCCACTACTTTTCTTCCTCTCCTGCTTATTTTCATGTCAAATGGAGTTGATCAGATATAGTAAAAATGTATCCAAGTTGTCTCTTTAGAAAAAGGCCATTATGAAACATTAATATGAATTAAGAGTGGAGTTAATTATGGCACTGTATTTTTGGACACTATTCTGGTGAGCATTTGGGTTTGTGTATTTATTTGATTGTCTCTCTTATGGCCCTAAGGCTGCTCTGATAGTAACAGCCTATTAAGTATTTGGAGATCTGGGTTGAATCACTCTAACAATGTCACAATAAGAAATTATTTAATTTTTCTGAAAGTTGGGCTTTTCATGGCTCAGTTAAAACATTTTTAACTCTGTTGTCATTGTATTGCTCTAGGGGTTAATGCAGTTAATTTAGGTAAAATCTACTATTCTCCCTATATCCCCCCACTGAAAACTAATTTGAATTAGCTCATTCACATCGACCTCCCCCCACCACACACAGAAGATTTATAAAGGTAGAAAAAAGAAACAAACCTATTCCATGCAAAAGCTAAACAAAGCTTGTACTCTAGATCAAAGAAAAGTAACAGTGATCTTAACTAAGTCTACCTGAATCTGCATAGTTGCTACAGGCGTTAAATTTTTGCTAGTCTAAGACACAAGGGAAAAAGGAGGGCATGGTCACTGGTAAAACTCATTCTTTTTTAAGAGCGGTTGAAAAATGCTCTTAGTGTTTTGAAAAAGCAAATTTCAGAATTCCTCTATAATTTTTGTATACAGGATGTCCTATACTGAGGCCTTAAGATTGTTTACAATGTCTTTTTGTAAAATTTTTTTTCATTTATTTATTTTTTGAGAGATAGAGTGAGACAGAGCATGAGCGGGGAGGGTCAGAGAGAGAAGGAGACACAGGATACAAAGCAGGCTCCAGGCTCTGAGCTAGCTGTCAGCACAGAGTCCGACACGGGGCTCAAACCCACCAACCCTGAGATCATGACCTAAGCTGAAGTCAGACGCTCAACCGGCTGAGCCACTCAGGAGTCCTAGTTTACAATGTCTTGATGTGTAACCCTACTTAAAAATAAAATCCAATGAAGGGCACCTGGGTGGTGTGGTCGGTTGGCGTCCAACTCTTAATCTTGGCTAAGCTCTTCATCTCACTGTTCATGAGTTGGAGCCCTACATGAAGCTATGTACTGACAGTGCAGAGCCTGCTTGGGATTCTCTCTCTTCCTCTCTGCCGCTCCCCTGCCTGTGCGCTCACTCTCTCTCTCTCTCAAAATAACTAAAGAAACTTAAAAAAAAGTCCAATGGTATCATATCTATTATTGCGATTTACCTTTATTTGTTTCTTTTTTAATTTTTATTTACCTACCACAGAATTGCAAACTGGGATATGTGGGTTATCTCAGGTCCTAACTACATTAGATTATTTGTTTTCTCATCAGAATTGTGAGAAATAAGCAAATGATAGTACACATGAGAAATATTTTTTGGAGGGGGAAGGGCAGAAAGAATAATAGAATAGACTCCAAATATGACTCGGTCTTTAATATGTAACGGTGCTTTTGCCATTGGCTCTGTGGACAAACAGCTCTTTGGTGATTACTTCTACTGACTTTTTGACTGAGTTTTTTTCTACTTTATTTTAATGTGTGGTTAGAAAGTGCAGTGACATCTTCCACCTGAATCTGAAAACTAGAATTTCACAGAATGTACGATTTTGAATGAGATTCAGATTAGTAAAGAAGTATGCATTAAACATGTATTCAAAAATGTTAACAATGTAAAGCAGTTATGCAGAATACTTAAACTAAAGTATTACATGATTACAGAGGCGTTCATTTCTGTGCTTTATTACACTGGCATAGTGCCGCGCTATCTTCTGAAAAGCAAAGACTGAGTACAAAACTGGTTCCAAGAGAAAGAAAAGGAGGAAAGTAACCATCGCAATCACTCCACTTTTACAGCATCAGTAAAAGGGATAAAACATGCACACACAAAACGACTTCTTTTCTTTAAGCTGAGCTCCTTTTAAATGGAGTTATTCTTGACACTCTGAATGAAAACTACATTCCATCAGAGGAATAAATATTCAACAGGAGGAGAGTCCAAATAGTCACAAGATAAATTCGCACCCAGGGATGGTTCTCTCTCTCTTTAACAATGGGCGAAATATCATCCAGTGCTTTCTGGGGGTTTCCTTTCAATGTCACCATAATAATAAAAACCAGTTTTGGTGAAGTGAAATTAAAAACTACTGAAGACCATAGCCTTGAATTTTATTCTGAGACATTTTTAAAGCTATAATATTCAACTTAAGATGCCACTAAAACGTATTGCCTCATTTTTGTAAGGTCGTTTGCTTTTCCGGGAAAAATAATTGCTATATGCAAAGAAAATGTGCCTTAGTTTCTGCAGAATAAGGATGTTTCTCTATACATGAATTAATATATATAGTACATATTTATTTTGCCACATAAACATTGGGTTTTTATATATAAATGCACTTTTGCAAAGTAACTGGTAGAACTACTGTATTCTCTTTGGTTCCCAAGAGGAAGACTAGAGAAAAGAACAGGAGTCTTGCTTTCCTTCTCTGTTAGACTTCCAGGCCTCATTCAAGGGCTTTCTCTGTCATGACTCTCTCTATTGAGGCTTTCCATCATACTGACAGGACGGAATCATTTCTTCTTCAAAACTTCATACATTTCCCTAGTGATTATTCCAAGTAGCCTTTATATATCACAAATCTTGACTCTTTATGGGTAAAGTTTAGCCCCGGAGAGGCAGGTCTCTTGAAGGCAGAGATTATGTCCACCCTGCACTAGAAATGTGCAATTTTTTGCATGCCAGGTGCAGAGGTAATTACACCTGAAGGAAAACCTCAGAGTGACCTCCACCCAGCTAGTTGTGAAAAGAGGAGGTTTCCATTTCACAATGATAACAACGAGCTTCCTGTGATCCCAATGGCACCTGCGTCCCTATACCACTTGCCCTGGAGTAACTAAGGCCAAATGTAAGAAAAGATTCAACTCCCTCAAAATGCACATGCTTTCACATCTCCTACATTATTACGAATGACTTTCAAACACCCATCTTCCATGACTAAGAGAGAGTCTTCCTTCTCCAAGTGAGATGGTAAATCTACCCATTAGCATAACTGCTTTGGCTATTGCCAGAGGTGCCATTCAGAGGACTGGCTCCTCACAGTTGACTAAATGTCCTCTGTTTCATTAATAATTTGCAAGTAAAAATTCCTCCTGGTAGTGTCTTGTTGCGCCTTTTCGGTTAGCATAGATGCCGACCCACATTTTACTCTTAGGGAGTTCTTTTCCCAGACCCCTCTTATTTTCCTCCAGCAGATCAGTAATAGGGTCATTCAGTGCAGATAAACAGCTTTCCCAATCTTGTATTCAGAGGAGCTAGGAGGGACCATGGTCCCTTCCTTCCTGGAAGTCCCTGCACCCCAGTGTAATATGTCCATTTCCGCTCTAGAGTCTGTGGTTGGGAATGGCGGGCAGCATTCTTCGAAAGACAGCAAATCCATTACATCCTTCCACCTAAGCAATTGTTTATCTCCTCAACTCATATTTGCATAATGAGAATGAAAGGAAACCTTTAAATGCTTCCTCTCACAGTCATGAAACTCTGCGTCAAGGAGGATTGCTGTTCTCTACTTGTGCACACGGAAGTGACAAGCATAATTATTATTTATTCTCAGATAATCACAAATGGCAGTTCTGGAGCCATACTTCTCCCTCAGGCCCAGTATGCAAAAACAACGAAGACTAAGAGCATGTCAAAAGAACGTGTGGCATGGAAGAGGCAAGGTAATTTCTCCTTTATTACCAAATGGACGCTTGTTTTCCAGATCTGCCTCTGACACTCTCTGTGTGACTAACTACAGCTAGCTCTCTCTGGACATTAGTTTCCCCATCTGTCATGTAGAGGATCCCAACGTAGCTTAACAAATTATATTAAGTTATTATTTGTCAGTGACACAATGTTTTGTATTATAAACGTCAAAATATATTGGTGGAGTAGACAGTCACATATACAACTGAACCTCAAATCAAAACAGGATCATCACAATAGAATTATAGATGAAGTTCCAAGCAAACACTGCCAGGTCAGTTTAACCAAATTATAGATCTGGAGAACAGCAGGATTGGAGTTTTAAGTGAGCGTTTTCTGAATCCAAACCTTAAGCTCTTTCTACTTCAACACCGCTATCCACAATGACCGCATAAAGATCAAAGTGGATATTACTTATGATAGGAATTTTCCCAGTACAAATCGTTTTTAACATTTCATGTAGAAATGCTACTAACTATAATAATAATTTTGACATACTCTGTGTCCCTCACAGCTCTACTGTGGGCCCTGATCTGGGGTAGGGGCGGGGGAGGGGATGTGTTATTTCCAATGCAGTAGGAAATATATCAACTTTGGAGTATATTGTTAGTTATTTCAGCTCTCTGAGCTTCAATGTCATCATCTGTAAAAACCTCTGCGGCATTTAGAGAGAAATTCAGTGAAAAAGTGAATGCAAAATTCCCAACATACTCTTTGAACAAACTTGCCACTCTAGAAAGGTCAGCTATATCTTCTTAAGTTAAGAGGAAATGTTCCTCTAACTCAATTTTGCAGAATATTAGGACCAGAAAGAACTTTAGTGATAATCTAGCTTAACTCCTTATTTTTCCAGAGGTGGATGATAAATCCCATAGATTTTATTTGACTTTCCAAAGGTCACACAGACAGATTTAAGAAGAGGATTTGGTAATACATTTGAGATCCGTTTCTGTGCCCAGAGTAAGGTTGCAATTCTTAATGGCAATACTGGTCTGGATTTTAGAGAATCTACCCTCTTATAAGGACACTGATCTGGTCATAAAGGCCCCACCCTCATGACTTAGTTCCATCCTCAAATCCCTTCACTGGGCATGAGGGTTTCAGTGTGAATTTTGGTGGGACACAAACCAGTCCAAAGCACAATGCTTAATTAAGCAAAGAACTCAGAAAAGATTTTACTGTTACACTCAAGAAGGAGGTAACCCAGTATTTGCTCTGCAATGGACACAAAATGTAAAAATTGTATTTGTAATATATTTCACCATGCAAGTTTTCAGGGCTTGTGTAGTTTTTTTTTTTTTTAACAGTTGAACATAATTTAGAAATGAAACTCAAGTCATAATTTTGTAGTCCCATAGAAATACCTCTGTTGACCCCTAGGGAAAACTGCCTTGTTACTCCAACTCATTTATTTACAGAAAAGGAAGGAAGGAAGGAAAAGTGAAGACCAGAGAGAAGTAACCTGTTGAGATACAGAATGAGTGAATAAGCTGGGACACAGCCCTCAGCATTCCCACTGCTTTCCCCACCTCACTTTCCCAATAAGCCACTCCGCAATTAGATCCATGTGCAAATCTATCCACTAGTCCTTCATGTTAACTGCTTTGCCGATGTCTTTCCTGGGAAAGGGGATCTCATTGAAAAGGAAAGAAAAGCCAATATGCATAAAGATGGCTACTTTAATTTTATTGCTTCAATCCACATTTTACATTCAAAATGCGTCAATAGGGAAATTATGGTGTGCCTCCAGCTATGGCGTAAGACAAATATGAGAGAGAGAGAGAGACAGGGAGGGAGGGAGGAAGGTAGAAAGGGGTGGTTGATGACATATGGATGTCTCGTTGCGGTTAAGAAATATTATTTTAGAACAATGTCACTTGTTGTATTGTGCTAAAACCTGGAAATTATGTTTCCTCAACACATATCATAGTAGACTAATGCGGCAGATAAATGCCACTCATCTATCTGTTTTATCATCATTGGTAGTTACTTAGGTAGTTACCAAAGACATATTGACATAGCAAATCAATTAGCAGTGAAATTATTATGTAAATCCTTTGTCATTAATTACTTCAGTGCCATAAATCCAGACTCTTCTTTCTCCCAGAGGAAAGCATGAACACTTGTAATGATTGCCCACTTATTTTTATATTGTGAGCATGGCTTTTAATGAATATGTTGACAGGGCAACAGCAAAATAAAGGGATTAAAAGATAAGATAAGCTCTTTAACACTAAGCAAAAACCAAGAGTATTTCAAAATTGGTCAACATGGTGAATGGAGTACAAGGCAACAGAAATTTAAATATATTCTTACTGTATTATCGTGTATTCGGCACCTAAGTATTCACCAAAGGAGAATGAAATCTAATGTCCACACAAAAAATGTTCATGAATGTTCATAGTAGCTTTATTTGTAATAGCTAAAATTGGAAAGAGTCCAAATATCCTTCGGCAATGTGGTATATGCATAATACTCAGCAATAAAAAGATATCTATGTATAGGTACAATATCAAGTATGAAAATCAAAATAATAATGATCAAAAAGAAGGAGTTAAAAAATAGGGGCACCTGGGTGGTTCAGTTGGTTAAGGGTCTGACTTCAGCCAGGTCATGATCTCATGGTTCATTTGAGCCCTGCATCAGGCTCTGTGCTGACAGCTCAGAGCCTGGAGCCTGCTTCAGATTCTGTGTCTCCCTCTCTCTCTCTGCCTCTCCCCTACTCACGCTCTGTCTCGCTTTCTCAAAAAAATGAATAAACATTAAAAATAATAATTAAATTGCAGTACATGATTTTTATATAAAACTCTAGAAAATGCAAACAAATCTGTATTGACAGAGAACAGAATGAGGGATTCCTGGGAATAAGGAGGTAGGCGAGGTTAGGGATGGATAGGTTGTAAAGAGACATGAAGAAACTTTCAAGGATGATGTGTATTCCTTATTGTAATTTTACTGATGACTTTCTGTGGGTAAACATGTCGAAAGTCCCCAGATATTTAAGGGTAAATATTTGAGCCATACTACAAGTCAATCATTCCTTACTAAACTGCAGAAAAATTAAAAAATATATATATTTATCTAACACCTAACATATGCTATATATTGGATATATAAAAGTGAACTGATAATGTATAAGCTCTCCCTTAAATGGTAGTATCTCCCACAGGGCCAAGTACAGTAATAAACAGTCTTCACCTAACTGTTTTTTAGAAACCTGACCCATATAATAGGCAGTAGAATAAGAAAATTGGCAACAATTTAAAAATAATAAATGAGAGCACCTAGGTGGCTCAGTCGGTTGAGGGTCCGACCCGACTTTGACTCAGATCATGATCTCATGGTTCGTGAGTTCAAGCCCCATATGGGGCTCTGTGCTGACAGCCAGGAGCCTGGAGCCTGTTTCGGGTTCTGTGTCTCTCTGTCTCTCTGTCCCTCCCCCACTCACACTCTGTCTCTGTCTCTCTCTCAAAAATAAGTAAACATTAAAAAAAAAAAGCCATATTATAAATCCAACAGTTGTTACAAAACTAAACAAAATAAGATAAAACAAAAAACAGCCATGAAAAAATAGAAGTAAAAACACCAAGAATGAAGATAAAATGGAATCTCAAAAGCATAAAGAATTAATCTGAAAGCAGGCAGATAAGAGGACTGATTCAACAAAGAAAATTTGGGAAAAATAAGAACAACTAGCAGCATGGTAGATTTTAGCTCAAAAGTAGTATTAAATGAATAATTTTCTAATTTAATTTCATCACATACCAAAAATGAACTTCAACTCCCACCCATAATAAAAACAAAATCAACTTTAAACTGCCTACAAGTCTACTTGTAAAACATAAAAATAAAAAATTTCTAAGATAATACCTAAAATATATTTTGTGGCTTTGGTTTAGATAAGAATGTCTCAAAACTGGCACATACACACACATGCACGCACATACACAACAAGCTGGAAATGGGACTTTAACAAATTCAAGACTTTTACTAACCAAAATTCAGTGTTAAGAAAATAAAAAAGCAATTAATGCAATGAAAGAAAATATTTAAAAAATATAATCAGTAAAGGTCTTCTCTGCAGAGGGTATAAATAACACTCAAACTCAAAAATATAAAAAAAAAGTTTAAATGGGCAAAACTTTGAACAGACCCTACCTTGTGTGCAGGTGCACAAAGGAGTACTCAATTCCAATCATTAATGAAATGTAACTTAAAATCACAATAAGACACTCCAATCTACCAATTTGAATTTGAAAGGTGTATGGGGGGGGGGGTGTGCCTGGGTAGCTCAGTTGGTTAAGCATCTAAATTTGGCTCAGGTCATGATCTCATGGTCCATGCGTTCAAGGCCCATGTAGGCTCTGTGCTGACAGCTAAGAGCCTTCCTTGAGACTGCTTCAGATTCTGTGTCCCTCCTTCTCTCTGCCCCTCCTCCACTCACACTCTGTGTCTCTCTCTCTTTCTCTCTCAAAAATAAACATTAAAAAAAAAAAGAGGTGTATCAGTTTCGTAGGATTACCTTAACAGATTAGCATAAATTGGGTGACCTAAAACAGCAGAAACGTATCATCTTGTAGTCCTGGAGGCCTGAAGTCCAAAGTCAAGGAGTCGGCAGGGTTCTACTAGAGGTTTAAGGGAGAATCTAAGAGATGCTAGATGCCTCTTTGTGCCACTACCGTCAACCTCACATGGCCATCTCCCTGTGTGTCTTTTTGTTACCACTTCTTCTCATTTATAAGGACTCGTTAGGGTTTAGAGTCTATTCTATTCCAGGATGATCACATCTTGAGATTCTGCCCTTATTTACAACTGCAAAGACCCCTATTCTCAATAAAATCTCATTTTAAAGTTCTAGATATATTTGGGATAGCCACAAATTCAACTCACTACAAATGGTTAAAACATTTTTTCTAATGACGCGATACAATCTGGTACTGGTGGTGACAGAATACTGGATCCTTCAGTACACTGCTGGTGAAAATTCAAGATGGTAACCCTACTTCAAAAAACAATTCAACGATTTGTAATGACATGAAACATAGCTACCATTGGTGTCAGCCAGCCCTCTTCTCAGGATTTATCTAAAAGAAATGAATACATGTTCACACAAACCCTTAATATGAAATTTTATAACGTGACTTTATTGGCAATTGTCCCAAACTGGAAATAAACTACATGTCTCTCAACTGATATATTTATTTTTTTTAATTTAAATTCAAGTCAGTTAACATATGGTGTAGTATTGATTTCAGGAGTAGAATTTAGTGATTCATCAGTTATGTACAATACCCAGTGCTCATCCCAACAAGTGTCCTCAATGCCCCCATCATCCATCTAGCCCATCCTCCACCCACCTGCCTCCATAAACCCTCAGCTTATTCTCTGTATTTAAAAGTCTCCTTTTTAAAGTTTATTTATTTACTTTGAGAGAGAGAGAGAGAGAAAGAAGACAGAGAAAATCCAAGTAGGTTCTGTCTATGCAGAGCCCAACACAGGCCTCAAACCCACAATTTATGAGATCACGACCTGAGTCGAAGTCAAGAGTCAGACATTTAACCAACTGAGCCACCCAGGAGTCCCTGTATTTAAGAATCTCTTATGTTTTGCCTCCCTCTCTTTTTTTTATCTTATTTTATTTTTCTTTCTGTTCCCCCACTTAATCTGTTTTGTTTCTTAAATACCACATATATTAAACACCACATATATGTAAGACATTCTGGAAAAAGTGGCAATAAAGAAGCAAAAAGCATCTCAGTGGTTACCAGAGACATAGCATGGGGTGCGGATAAACATTAACAACAAGATGACATGTGGGAATTTTGAGGAGTGAGGAAGAATGTTCCACATTTTGATTATGGGAGCAAATAAATCTGATAGAGATCATTAACTGCATGATTTCTGTGGATTTGATCATTTCAATTGCACAAAATAAGAATTTCTAATGTCATTTCTACTATCTGAGGAGTAGGGAATGAAGAAATCAGTTATGTTAACTGACTTTAAACTTAGGTTTCCTCACCCCAATCCCACCAGCTCACAGTGATTCTACGCCACCCCGACCCCACACCGGCTGCATCATGTACCAGTGGTGACATCGCACAGGGGCAGGAAAACCACTGGATCACATCTCAGTGGCTTGCCAGTCACAGCCGGTGGTTGGAGAGAAGGGGAAAAAGAAGAAAAAAGAAAAAAGAACATTGCCTTCATCTGAAAAGGATATCAGTATGATTTTCCTGATGACACGAAGTTGTCTGTCTCTCATAACACTCTCATATGAATAGTGCCACTTCATGTGGCACATGTGAACCCTGATTCTATTCCCGCAGACCCACTGTTGAATGAATATTCTATGGATTCCAAACTGAGTCCAAGTGCTTACAGAGTGAACAATTCGGCCATTCCAGTTTATTGGACACCATAAAAAGATAGTCCTTAGATGCCCTTGCAACGCTCTGAATTCACTGTGGTCAGAGCTTTCATGTAATTTGAAGTTGTTTGAGGACAGGACCAGGATTGGACATTCTTACTTTCTTCACCCCTTGCTCCTGTCAGCCCCTAACAAACAAAAATACAACACCAAAACACATTTGTAGTCCGCAAAGCATGAGGCATATCAATTCCTATTATTTACACACTTAAATTCCCTGAGGCAACAGGGAGACTAGGAAAGGGGCCACTGGCCATGCTGGGTCTCGCTCCTGCAGACCTCTTTTCTGGAAAGGAATCCCATCTCATCTCCTATCCCAAAACACACCTTTGGCACACAGAATTAGACCTAAGGCCACGTGTAGAGGTGAGACAGACTTCCTTAGCCTCCGCTTTCAGACACAGACTGCCTACAAGAACATTAGCTCATTTTTCTCCACTTAAAACCTGCAGGTCTAGGTCTCTCCGCCCTATAAATGGCCAGCCTACTTTAGAGGGAAAATAATCAAGCCCCGTGCTGGTTTCAAGTATATACACTAGTCCTTTATACAAGACTTATTGGCAACACATCTCCCTATTTGACATCAGTATCTGTTTCTCAGTTCATTCTGGAATTTGAGAGGGAAAATTATTGTCCTCAAACCACATTTAAATATCCATGTAATGAGATGAAAGGAAGGACACCTTCATAAAGAAAAATGACCACTTGTATGCTATAAACTTAGTGTCTTTCCTGATAACATGGAGCTGTCAGGAAACCATCTGAGTGACGAATACAATCACAGAAGAGGTAGGCTTGAACGGCATCTCGTTTTTATTCCAGTAACAATGAGAGAGATGGTACTGCAAAAACTAGTCCCTGGGCCAGTATTTCACCCTGTTTTACAGTATTAAACAGTCTTAAAAGTTTATTTATTTAAGTATTTATTGAAAGAGAGAGAGAAAGAGAGAGAGAGAAAGAAAGAAACAAGTAGGGGAGAAGCTAAGGGACAGGGGGACAGAAGATCCAAAGCAGGCTCTGTGCTGACGCAGAGGCCCAATGCGCGGCTGGAACTCACAAACTGTGAAATCATGACATGCGTCAAAGTCAAACGTTTAACAGACTGAGCCACCCAGGTGCCCCTATAATATTAAACGTTTGATAGATAGAGTTTAGTAGGTAAGAAACTTTAGAAGAACCTCTTGGGCCTTTGACCTCCATAAATCCAATGCTATCATCCTTTCATGGCAGCCAGGTTTAGATTTTTTAGAATGCAGAAGAATATCACTTACAATTGACACGAAGTCTCATTATTAACTTCTCCATCTTTAAAAATGAGAACAATAACAAACCAGGGGCAACTAGGTGGCTCAGTCGGTTAAGCTTCTGACTTTGGCACAGGTCATGTTCTCGTAGTTCGTGAGTTCCAGCCCTGCGTTGGGCTCTGTGCTGACATCTCAGAGCCCAGAGCCTGCTTTGGATTCTGTGGCTCCCTCTCTCTCTGACTGTCCCTTGCTTGTGGTCTCTCTCTCTCTCAAAAATAAACATTAAAAAACTTAAAAAAAGAAACAGGTTTATTGGGGGGGATGAAATGTGATTATATAATTAAAACATTTAGCATAATAATGTACGTAGCTTATGATACATACAAGTGGGTACTTAATAAACTGTGTCCTCCGACAGAACTGGGATCCTTTTGTTTTCACAGACCTGACGTCCTATCTTAGGCATCTGGGCATCGATCTTGTCATCTTTAAGTGCTCACCCTGCAAACATTCTTCTTTTATCTTTAGTTCCTAAAAAAGATCTGACACCCAAGCAAAACAGTGTCCATAGGATGAGAGGCCTTTGGAAGCTACATTTTTAAACAGCGCATGAAAAAAGCCCCTCACGCCCGAAGAGTAGAAGGAATGTAAAAGCAACCTGCACGTAATGGATGTGCCAGAGGACCAGCGTGGAGCCTGCTGAGGGCGGCTCGTCGCGGGAGACCTGGCACCCCCTGCCCGCCCACCTTCAATCTGTCCCTGCTCAGCACTAGCCCACTTAGGTCATCCGGTCCCCAAGGGAAAGAAAGCCACTGGGAGAAATCATTGAAGGGCAAGTAGAAGTCAAAGAAAAATAAAATTGCAACTGGATAATAAAGACCAAAGGAAGGAAATCATGAATGGATATAAATAGAAAAAAAAGAAAAGAAAATAGAAGCAGAGAGAGATGAGAAACAACTTAATGAACATGCTTTTAGGTTACGCATCACGCGTGTATACCCTCCCCAGCCACTTACGAGCTGGATGATCTTAGAATATCACTGAAACTGTCTGAGCCTCAGTCTCCCTTTATATAAAAATGGAAATAGAAATGATCCTGTATGGGTGCTAGGGGGGTTAAGTGAAAATGTATGTGGAAGTCATTACACCACCAGCAGCCCCTCACATATGCCTAACGTCTGCGTTCAGAAGGTGTAATAGAGAATTAAGGGAAGCCTCAGGGAAGAGTGAAGATATGATAATAAAGAGAGAATGAGCTTTGATGTCAAAGAAACCTGGACTTGATTCACAGATCGAGGAGTAGCAGAGTTTTGGCCCGGAGGCTGTAGGCTTCAATTAGCTTATCCGTAAAATGATGGGAAGATCTATATTGCAGGGCTGTTGTAAGCACGAGAGATGGTACATGTAGCCCACTTGCTACCATACATGGAACATCCTATTAAAAGCATAGTACCTCGTGCTGAAAAATGTAATACATAAAAATGTAAACAAATTATATTTATTCCCAGAACTTTCTAAGATTTTTTAAATGTTTTATTTATTTTTGAGAGAGAGAGACAGTGTGAGTGAGGGGGGTGGGGCGGGGTCAGAGAGAGAGGGAGACACAGAATCTGAAGACAGGCTCCAGGCTCTGAGCTGTCAGCACAGAGCCTGATGTGGGGCTCGAACCCACAAACTGTAAGATCATGACCTGAGCCAAAGTCGGTCGCTCAATTGACTGAGCCACCCAGGTGCCTCTATTCCCAGAACTTTCAAATATGCATAAAGAATATTCATTTATTCACATCCATTTGTGCTTTACATGTCTTCCAATAGTTTTATACCATATACTGAGAAATGACATGGCTAGTGTAAGAGGCAACTAAAGTCTTGGAGGTTAATTAATGAATAACTAGTGGCTGTGGGGAAGCTGGAAAACAGGTTTATCTCACTGCAAAGCCTAAGCTCTTTACAACTAAAAACCTTCCCACTTTGTTCTCCTATCAACGTGGAAAAGCCATTTATTGCTAACTTGCAACCCAAAAATGCCACTCTGCATCAGGAAAATGACGGATCTATTTTTCTGGAACTCCAGGACACACAAGGGTTGTGACAAGCATCCTTTAAGACTCGGAAAATGGTGTATATGTGGACCATTGTCATAACAAATGACAGGAAGATGTAAATGCCACCAAGAAAACGTTGGAATGTCTTTTGGAAGGAGAGCCTTGACACTGAGAGTTTAGTAAATGCCATATGGCCAAGTCACATGCAGGGCTAAAAAGCAAGCAAGCCTTGAGGATTCCACATGTGTGAGTTAACAGTGGTCTCAGCCATGCTGACCAGATTGATCTTTGAAGCTCTTTCAAGATGCGTTAGCTCCAGCTGAATCCTTACTGTTTGGCGAGGGAAACTAGGCTCTCTGTGCCTCTGTATCAACCTCTGATTCCAAGTCAAGAATCAGAAAAGAGAGAGCACAGACTGACATGCAGTGGTTCCAAACGTTCTAGGAAGAAAAGGAACCACACAGCTCATCAGCCAAAAGCCAGGCTTGACATCACAAGGTAATTTGTACAATTCTCACACAGACAACAGTCCCAATATTTGGGAACAGTAACTTCTAAGTAGCTAACAGCTAACTACGATTCTGGCCAACTGTTATTCCACGTTTCCCAGACTTGTTATTTTTTTTCCCCATTAAAAAGAGAGTCGGATTCTGGAGGAAAAGTAATGGCTTAGAATAGAAAATCAATGATTTCGATTCCAGTTATCCAATTGTATTGAGCAATTTTGCAAAGGAAACAGGCGATCACTTTTATGATATCTTATGATTCTCAATTAATATGGACCTTAAAGTTAAAGCCATAAAGGAGAGACATGAATTCATTTTTTTTTTTTACATGCCATCGGCATTGTGTTGGCAAGCAGCATTTCTGAATCAGCTCTTTCCTTAGAACCTGGACTTCATTCTGTCGACAATGCCTTATATCTAATGGAAGGAAGCTGACAGCCAGGCAAATAAGGATATCCAACTGTTTTATATATTTCAACATCTGTTGATACGTGGCTCGCTTTGTTTTGAGGATGTAGGCAAATGAGAGAGTAACTTTTAAATCCTGGTCATATTTTTATTTTAGTGTCAGGGAAAATGAAAAATCTTTAAGGCAATCTCAGGATGCAGTGTAGTTGTGAAGAGTGGATTAATAAACCCAGGATCATCTCAAGTAAGTAATTCCATTACTTGGTATATACCACTATAAGGAAAAGGACCAATGAAACAGACATAAATTCTCTCAAGCCTCTGTAATGTACTTGATAATAACACCGGGGACCATTGAACAAAATAAAGAACTAATAAATCAAAAAGAAGGCTCAGCAATGGAAGTACTTTAACAATTTGGAAGAGTTGGGATATAGGTAGATCCAATTCACAATTTAACACAGTATTTATGGTACTGCTTCTGGTAGTAAAAATGATAAAATATACAGTACCAAGCTGAGTGTAGAAACTTGACTTTGTGTTCCAGCACTCATGTGACTGAGGAAGTCTCTAAACATTCCCACGTCTAATTCACCTAGATTTAAAGTAGCTTTCACATATCCTCTAGCTCTAAGTATACACAGGTCTAATATATGCTTAGGGAAATATATTCTCAAGTTTCCACCCCGGTAGGAAATGCAGAAAATTGGAATACCTATGTTAGTTGGGGTTGATTAGAGAAAGAGAGGATGAGAGAGAGAAGGAGGGAGAGAGGGAGAAAGAGGGAGATAGAGTGGGGAGAGATGGAGGGAGACTTATAAGGAATTGGTCCACATGACTATAGAGGATGAGAAGACCCATGATCTGCAGCTAGCAAGCTAGAGATGCAGGATTGCTGGTGGTGGAGCCTGAGTCTGAGTTGGAAGGACTGAGAACCAGGAGAGCTGTTGATATAATTCTTAGTGAGTGCAGGAGAGCATTGACGCCGAGGCTCAGGAGCAAGGCAGAAAGAGAGTGAATTCTTTCTTACTCAACCATTTGTTCTATTCAGCCTTCCAACAGAATGGATGATGTCCACTCACACGGGAGAAGGCAATCAACTTTACACACTTTACAGATTCAAATGCCAATCTCACCAAAAAACACTCAGAGACACCCACAGAAACAATGTTTAACCAAATATCTGGAAACCCTGGGTCCCACTCAAGTTGAAACATAAAATTAACCATTACACTACTCCTTGGTACCTAATTGGATCAGATAAACCTCTTATGATTTTTTTAATGCAGAAAGAGAATTTTATTGATATTAACATATATGAAAATATGTTTTGATGATGTGGTATGGTTCAGCATGGGGTCAAATGGTAGGGAGAACCTATAGTGACTTGAAAGATGCTACCATAAGAAACGTTGATTTCTAGACTAAAGACTTGAGCTGACATCCATGCTTGGGTAGCTGGAGTAGAATAATAATTGTGGGGACATGTCCTGGAGATGGCTTTACTTCTCATGATTCAGCCACTCTGCATCTCAAGACACACTCTATGGACAGTGGCTATGTATATGTGAACTAATATAGCTTAACTACTAAGGCATGACCCTGGGCTCATGGCAGTTTCTGTGGGTGACTCATGACCCAATATGACATTGAAAAAAAGACTGTTATTCCTTATAAATGTAAGGGCCACAGAGGTCCAGAAAGGCCAAAGGAGGTAGATTCTAGAAATGTGGAGAGTAAACACGCAGGTGTGAGTAGCGATATGGTCTACACAATCTTACCATACCAGGACTGGTGGGAATTCTGCCTGGAACTCTGGACGTTGCTTTGGCCACAGCAGATGATGGTGGTACAAGGAATATAGCTGGAAAAAACAAAAACAAAAATCAGAGACAGAACTTGCCTCAAGATATCCTATTTCCGTTCTTCATTCTTCTTCAAGTGGCCCTACTTGAGTGACAAGGAAAATCTCCTGGACATATTTAAATAAAACTGGTGTCTTTCAAAAATTAAAAGCCTAATTCAACAGATGAAAGCTTGAAATCACAGTAATATGTGTATTGAAGGACATAGAACCTAATATTTAGTCACGGAACAGTGAAGTTAAGACATTTAGATTACTCTTAGAAATTCAGCTTATAATGCATTTCTTGTAAAACCATTTGTCCAATGGTAGTATTCTTTTGAAGTAACACATTACATATTACTGTTGGTAGACATGAAAGAAATACAATAACTCTAACATGAAGTTAAAAAAATAAAAATAGGGGTACCGGGTGGCTCAATCACTTGAGCCTCTGACTTTTGATTTGGGCTCAGGTCATGATCCCGTGGTTGTGGAATGTAGCGCTGCATTGGGCTCCTCTGGCCAGCTTAGGATTCTCTCTCTCTCCCTCTGCCCCTCTCTCACTCACACACTCTCTCTAAAATGAAATTAAATTTAATTTAAAAAAGCATAAAAAAGAGTCAACAACAAGGCTAAGGTAGTCTCACTGGTGAGACTATCAAACATTCGAGAAAGAAATAACGGTTATATACATCTCTTATAAGAAACAGAAGCAGAGAGAATACTTTCTAAATAAATATATGAGACTTAATACCAAAACCAGATGAAGCTATTAGAAGAAAAATACTGATCAGCATCTCTCATGAACACAGACCTCAACAATAAATTAGTATACTGAATCCAACAATGTATGTAAATAATTTATACCACACCTAAGTGAGATTTATTGTAGTTACATAAGGCAGGTTCAACAGTCAACAACCAAGCAGGGGAGGTGCCTGGGTGGCTCAGTGGGTTGAGCATCCGACTTCAGCTCAGGTCATCATCATGCGGTTAGTGAGTTCGAGCCCCATGTCAGTCTCCGTGCTGACAGCTCAGAGCGTGCAGCCTGGTTCAGATTCTGTGTCTCCCTCTCTCTGCCCTTCCCCTGCTCATTCTCTCTTTCTCTCACTCACTCTCTCTCCCTCTCTCTTTCTCTCAAAAATAAATAAACATTAAAATTTTCATTTAAATCCCAAATATAACGGTTTATGGAAGCTTTATTCATAATTGCCAAAAACTGGGAGCAACCAAGATATTTGTCAGTAAGGGAATAGATAAACAAAATTGTAGTACATCTATACGATGGAATTTGATTCAGGGATGGAAAGAAATGAACTATCAAGCCATGAAAGGCATGGGGAAACTGATGAAAGAAGCCAACCTGAAATGGCTAAAAAGGGTGCACACCGGGTGATTTCATCAATGTAGCGTTCTGGTAGAATAGCTATAGTCTCTATAGCAAATAAAACGTTGAGAGGTTATCAGCGGCTCTGGGGTAGGGAGGGGGGATGGCTAGGTGGATTTTTAGAGCAATGAAACTATTTTGTATGATGTTGTAATGATGGATATACAAAGTAGGCATTTGTTAAAACCCACAGAACTTTTAAAAACATGAAGAGTGAACCCTAATGTAAACTACAGTCTCCATTTAATAAAAATGTTAATATTCACTTATTAATTCTAACAAATGTACCAAACAAGATAATAATGACAGAGGGAACCATACCTTGGGTAAAGGGGAGTGGGGGTGGGGGCAAGCAAGACAGTACTCTTTGTATTTTGGGCTCAATTCCCTGCAAACCTAAAATTACCCTAAAAAAATAGTCTATTTGCAAAAAAAAAAAAAGTGTTCAAAACAACAATAAAAACCCAGAAAACACCAGAGGTCAGAATCTGTCACTATAAACACAAGGTTATAAAATAAATATTACAAGGTTACAAAATAAATATTATAAGAATTCAGTTTTTGTATGCTTATAAAGGAAGTCATCTTTTTATAGTTATTATCTCTGCCTCCTGAGAGGTCTATGGTGCTAGAGGCCCTAAGTAACGTGGCTGCTGAGTCTAAGAACAGCTCTGGCTGACATGTGTCAATGTTGCTTCCTTGCTGTTGCAAAAAAAGATTTCTTCTAGGGCATTAAGTGTCTTTTCCATCCCTATTCAAATACATAGAGATTCAGTTTTTAGATCCATCCAAAATCCACATTCTGTTGGGAGCAGAATTTAGAAAGCTACTCTAATTTAGTTACATTCTCATCATCGCTATTTGAACAAATTGTTCCCTAACAAACAGGATTACAGACCTTTTTGTTTCTTTGTCCAAGTGCTTCCCAAAACATCCTTCAATTCCTACCATTTGACTTCCTTCATTCTGACCTTGGTCAAAGTATTTGAGCAGTCTAGCCTCAGTGTTTTGGGCTACATAATGAGGACTGGGGACTATCATTTGTTCAAGATAATAAATCTTCTCTTATGCTTACTGCTATTATGTTTCTTTAAATAAAAGTAGTAGTATTAGTTGTTGTAATAATGATCATAATAATTATTCTTATAAGGAGGAAAGGAAGAAGGGAATGTCATTTGGTGTGTGTTTCCAAGGTACTATGGGACACACAAAGAATTTTTATTTAATTTTTTATGTTAATTTGTTCTTGAGAGAGACAGAGAGAGACAGAGAGGGGATGAGGGAGAAAGCACAAGCAGGGGAGGGCCAAAGAGAGAGAGGGAGACACAGAATCCTAAGCAGGCTACAAGCTCTGAGCTGTCAGCACAGGGCCTGACATGGGGTTCAAACTCACAAACCACAAGATCATGATCTCAGTTGAAATCTGGCACTCAACCAGCTGAGCCACCCAGGCGCCCATGGACACACAGAGAATTTTATAAATCATGCATTATTCTGTATCCAATCCTGTTCTTCCAAGTACCACTTAGAACTAGTCATTAACGCCTCCTACAGTGAATCCATTACAAAAGTTTAGTACTATTACAAGATACAAGGTTAATAAGCAAAAGTCAATTGCTTCCTTATACACCAGCAATGAACAACTGGAATTTGAAATAAAAAAGACAACACCAGGGGCGCCTGGGTGGCTCAGTTGGTTAAGCATCTGACCAGCTCAGGTCACTTGGGTCATGATCTCCCAGTTCATGGGTTCTTTCAACATGACACTTATTTATGTTGTGTCTAGGACTAAAATAAAGGTGGAAAACAAGGCTTTCTTCTTCAAGGTGGGGTTCTGTTCTCTCCTTTATCATTTTAAGGAAACCTCTGTTAAGGGGGCCCCTGAGGAGCTCAGTCAGTTAAGCATCTGACTTCGGCACAGGTCATGATCCCACAGTTCATGGGTTCGAGCCCCACCTCGGGCTCTGTGCTGATAACTCAGAGCCTGGAGCCTGCTTTGGATTCTGTGTCTCCCTCTTCCCTCCGCTCCTCCCTGTTCACATTCTGTCTTTCTTACACACAAATGAATAAACATTAAAAAAAATTTTTTAAAGGAAACCTCTGTCAGTCCTTGTGGAATGAATTTCTAAAATGTTTAATTTTACCAAAACACAAAAAATTTCAGAGGAAAAACACTGGCATGCATTTTGATCAAACCAGAAGGTGTTTGCATATATGTTAAAATAACCATCACTTATCATGAAACAAGAAGACAGAGCATTTCCATCAATTATAACTATGTACATGTTTTCCAGGTAAAGCCATTTTTAATCATTTTAATAACAAAACTCCCAACTGCTTACACAGTAACAAGAAGAGGCAATGACAGACGCTGGATAAGTTTAAGACCTCTTTGGGGGCAGGATTGAACATTTAAGCTTAACGAGGGGAACAGAAATGGATTCCTGTTGTTGAAAGAAGCAGATATAATTGCTTCCACAGTGTTCACTGGAGTCCTCAGTAGATTACTGTATAATGACTTCAGAACTAATAACATGTGAATTATATAGAACAAATATATGCTGCACAGGATCTCTGTGGTGGATTGAAATATTTGTCACCATTCCTTGATCCCTTCACATAGATAAGAATTCACTTGCTTGCTTGGCCCATCTGTGGGAAAGTATTTCTATCCCCTTGACATTGTCTTTGGTTGCAGAACTTGTCTGGGCAAATGTGACCTCACAGTGCATATGATGAGGGCAAAGCTTGATATTAGCTTGTAAAGTTGGGTTTGCCTTCTTGGATGCCAGTGATATTTCATGGGACAAACCTTCCCCAGAGAACTGTCACCCTTTTCATTTTGGGCCCAGAATGAACAAATGTGAAGTCAACGTAAGTTCAACAATATGGACCCTAGACCAGTAGAACCCTCGGCTTGAAGCAGAGAGCTCAGATATCAGATGATATGGCTAATCCACATTTGAACTACTAAACTCTAGGCATAAGAATGCATATTCTTCTTTGCCACTAAGTGTGTATGTTTTTTTCTTTTCATGCAGTGAAACAGTCTCATATTCTAACCAAGGCAATATATAGAAGCCATTTCACTAATATGCATTTAGTAAAGCAATAAAAATAAGTAAAAGTTATCTGATTGTCACAGAGAAAGAAGTGATTATTTATAAAAGAGTATGAAAGGGTTTCTTTAAGTAGGTATCAAATGAGACAAAAGTTTATTAGGAAAAAGGAGAGAAGTGGGATTTTGGAATTTTGTTAATGCACCAGCAAAGAGAGGAAAATCATCCACCTAAAATAAACACTACAGTTAATATTTAATCCATGATCATTTTGTATAGTTGTAATTAGATTATATACAAGGCTGTGTCTTCATTAGAATAATATATACTCTTCAATATTAGTATTTAAATCGTTCTTTAATTTCCAACCCGTAGATGCAACAGTTTAAGCAAATGTTCTCCTAACATTTGGTTTTAATGTTATTTGCAGACTCACAACTATAAGTAGGACTGTGATGATCGTCAGCATATAGATTTTTATTTATATTTTTAAATATAATTAGTAACTAATTAGTACTTGATTTTAAAGGCAATGCTCGAGAAAAATGGATGTGAATCCTTTTGAGGGGAAAACAGAAAACCGCAAATATGAAGAATCTGTATTCCTTAGTAGTCAACGTGAGCTTCAATTTGTTGAGCACATATTATATGCCACATATCATGCCGACTGCACATCACAAGTGTAATTTACAACCACCTTCATGGCAAAACATTTTCGCAGATATGCAGACCTGTAACCTGCCATGTGACATGGTCACTGAGGAGCCAAACTGGGTTTTACACCCAGGCTTCTCTGACACATTATCTTTTAAGCATATCTTTCCACCATAATACACTGAAGTGTTGCAAAACCAAAAACTCTGATCTCATTTAAAAATAATCCTGTAGGGGCACCTGGGTGGCTCAGTCAGTTAAGCATCCAACTTTGGCTCAGGTCATGATCATGCAGTCTGAGTTGAAGCCCTGAGTCAGGCTCAGTGTTGACAGCTAAAGCCTGGTGCCTGCTTCAGATTCTGTGTCTCCCTCTCTCAGCCCCTCTGCAGCTTGCTCTCTCTCTCTCTCTCTCTCTCTCTCTCTCTCTCTCTCTCTTTCAAAAGTAAATAAACATTTAAAAAATACAATTAAATTGAAAAAATATCCTGTGCTCGATTTTTTCACTATTGAATTGGGTAAAACATGTGTGATTATATACACTTTTCCCCCCTGTTCTGAAGAGAATAAATTATTTCCCTCTGGGCTGCAAAAAGAAATGGAAAAACAACTTAGTGATATCCCTTATGGAGCTGGTAATGATTAAAAGCACTGTGGCATTTAGGTTTACTTTTCAGGAGGAACTAATAATGGGAGTGTGATAAAAAGCCAAAAAAGCCTCCCTCTCTCTTTTCTGCCTCCGAGGTTTCTGAAACTATATAATGTGGAGGCCTACCACACTGTAAAGGACAGAGTTCCTTGTTCAACAATGAGGCAGAGCATCTTTTAAGAGATGGGCGTAATGGTGGTCATGACCTGCATTCTTTCAATTACCAACAATTTGAATGTCAACGTGCTCTGTTCCTGTGGCTACTTTTACTAGGCTTTTGCACAGCTAGACTTCTGAGTCCTTATGGTTCTTGTTTTAATTCCCTCCACATTACTCCCCAAGCTTACTGACATGTACGCACGTGCATGCGCGCGCGCGCACGCGCGCACACACACACACACACACACACACACACAGATGCACACCCTGGATGACAACCTCTCTACGTAGTTGATAATAAGAACGTGAAATTAACTCTACAAGGAGCTATAGCTTCCCATTTCTTGCAAGATTAAATCCAAACACCTCAGTACGGAATATATAACTCTCCAAATATCGGACTTTCTGTTTTCTTTCCTGAGAATTCCTTTCTGATCTCCACACGTTACTTAGATGTCGTTCATTTCTGAGGGTTCCCTGCATGTACCGCGTTTGCCCCAACTTTGCTCCTCCCTGGGCTCAAAAACTCCTTTTCAAATATACATGGTACCTTGTAAATTTCTTCGTGTTTTTCAAGACCCAGGATAGGTTTCATCGGGTCCACCAAGGATGTGCCCATCCCTCCCCTGAGCTGTGGTTACACATTGCTTTAGTAGCAGCTAGACAGGACCCTAAGAAACTAGGGCTGTAGCAGAAAAGCCAATTTGCAGATGGAACATTGTGCTGAGGAACCGGCTCTTAAAATTTATCAATTTACCAAAAAATATGTCGGAAGGAAATAATAGTCTTCAACACATACAACCAATAGGAACACAGTCCTGATATGTTTATGAATGCAGTAAAATCTCATAAAATTTTATATGACTATATTTTTCTAGTAAAAACAAATGTTATACTTGATATGCTTTTCACATTTTTTATGCGCCTGTAGAAAGCTACATTTGGAGGAAGCCTCAGAGATCTACTGCACCAACACCACCATCACTTCACTTGGGAAAAAAAACTGAGGCCACAGAAATAGTCTTTTGTCAACTGATCATACAACTGATAAATTACACACAAAAACCCAGGATATGTGTCCTCTGAGCACCTCTTGACTAGTGTTCATTATGGTCTACCCATCATATAGATGGGTATGGTATAACATAAATATACAAGTATATACTGTGCATTCCCCAGACTTAGCTGACCTGGAGGTCAAGAGCATGGTCTACCAGAAGGCTCCGTGTACCCAAGATCTCTGACAGCAACTGCAAGTTCAGGGATATCGCCAACCCACCTTCACATTTGAGAATTCACCAGAGAGACTCACAGATATGAGCTATCAAAGATATGACACAGAAAAATTTATTCTAGGCAAAAGGTACCCATTAGAAGAATCTAAAAGAAGACAGACATAGGCAGGATTGGGAGGGGTCTAAAGTGGAGCTTCTGTTCACCTGATCCCTGTCAAATGGTGGACAGTATTCCCTCCTCTTGGCCATGCTGTATGACAAAATCCGCAGTGTACCGCAGGTCAGGGAAGCTAACCCCAGTTACGGGGTCTAGAGATTGCATTGAGGCTTCACTGTGGAGACAAAGTTAATTGAAATATTTCCCACGTAGCTGAATTCAGTCTCTAGGAAACCCCTGCCTGGAGACTGAACTGGTATCATATGGTTTAACGTCCCCCCGCCAAACCTCTAATCACATGGTTGGTCTTTTGGTATGGCCAGTTCCCTCACAGTAACACCATCAGGGGTGGCCGAGGGACCCAAGTGGGTAACAAAAATATCCCTTTACTTGGGAAATTCCAAAGATATAGAGGTTACCTCCCAGGAGCTGGGACAAACACGAGACCTCTTGTTAGGGGTCAAGTTCCTCACTACACACAAATATACATGACATGCATAGTATACGTGTGTCTGTAACAATAACACATCCATGATTTCAAGGGATCTTAATCTATAATTCATATTTCATTGATGTATGCATATGAAACCGTTCCATCACTGTAACTTTTAATAGACACAAACGAGGTCGCTACCATTTTCAACAAGACAGAAAGGGCAGGAAGGCTGTGCTCCACTACTCATGTTTCCACAGAGAATGTCCTCCTTGAGAATGATACGCCGGGGCTCGCTCTGGAACCTCATTCCGTACTCGCAGGAGAGAAGGAATGACTTCCTGATTAGTGGAGACTAGCCAATCACGCAGCCAGTGGAGTGGGTGTGATCGAATAAAAGGACACGCGTTGCTCAGACATTCCTGAGTTGGTTCTGGAATTCTCTTCTCAACAAGAAGCATGAAATCTCTGCTCTCCTATCCTCCCAACCCCTTCCTGCCTCGGACAGGCTCCTATGAATAGGTGGCTGTAAGTCTGTTTGGACCAGAGAAGTTCAGATGCATGCCTCTTTCCCTGGAGACCCATTCGAGTCAGGATTTGTCCTGAGTTTTTGTCTTGTTTTGTTTCATTTTTTGTTTTCATTAAGTTGTATTATTAATCACTGCATGAAATAAGCCAGGATGTGCAGGGGAGCCTTCCGAGACTTCTCTGTAGCTCTTGTTATGATCTTACATAGTATTGTCAGATGTAAATGCAGACTTAGCAGTGCTCCCACTTAACCCATAAATAAATCAGAAAGATGACCATCCTTTATAGTAAGTAACTAGAACTGCCGTTTTATTATTTTTTAATGTTTATTTATTTTTGAGAGAGAAAGACACAGAGTGTGAGCAGGGGAAGGGCAGAGAGCAAGGGAGACACAGAATCTGAAGCAGCTCCAGGCTCTGAGCTGTCCGCACAGAGCCCGATGCTTAAACTGAGATTGTGACCTGAGCTGAAGCCGGATGCTTAACGGACTGAGCGACCCAGGTGCCCCTATAACTGTTCTTTAAAGTACACCATGGTTCATGAGTTTGGGCTCCACATGGGGACCGGGTTCTCTGTCTCCCTTTCACTTCCTGCCCACTCACTGGTTCACACTCTCTCTCTCTCAAAAATAAACATTAAAAAAATTTTTTTAAGCACAGCACACAGGTGTGAACAAGGTAGTACTGTTGACCCACCTATTATACCAAACAATTTGGATCCCAGAACATCTGATACACAAGCTCAGTCAGGATGCTGGTCGGCCACCTCAATGGAAAATGTGGGGAATGAGACCTGAAGTGACATACGTGTGAAATGTAGAGGCTGAGTATTCCCATCACAAACACGGAGAGCAATGCTCTTGCTCGAAGGTAAGTACCAATTAACCATTTTATATTACGTAAGCATCAACTTAAATATTCTTATACCACCAGAGATGGTGTGCAGTTAGGGGCACCTGGGTGGCTCAGTTGGTTGACCATCCCACTTCGGATCAGGTCACGATCTCATGATTGGTTTGAAGCCCCTGAAGATCCTCTCTCCCCCTCCTCTGCCCCCTCCCACCAATGCTCTCTTTCAAAAATAAACATTTTTAAAAAGGGTACAGTTAAGGATTTTTATTTTTTTAAGTCCCCTCTACACCCAATGTGGGATTTGAATTCATGACCCCAAGATCAAGGTTCTTATGCTCCACCGACTGAGCCAGACAGACACCCTAAAAAGTGTTCAGTTAATTAGTTTTTAAAGATTATATCGTAAGAGGAAGTGTTAGCAAGCTTCCTGGTTTCTAAAAGGAACTGTAGAATCTGGCCCAGCGGTCTCCCACCTGGCCACTCGGTGAAGCAGACAGTAGTAGGCCTGAAAGCCCTCACTCCACTTCACCTTTTTAAAAATGTCAGTTTGGGGCGCCTGGGTGGTTCAGTCGGTTAAGCGTCCGCCTTCGGCTCAGGTCATGATCTCACGGTTTGTGGGTTCGAGCCCCGTGTCGGGTTCTGTGCAGACAGCTAGCTTAGAGCCCGGAGCCTGCTTCAGATTCTGTGTTTCCCTCTCTCTCTGACCATCCCCTGCTTGCGATCTCTCTCTGTCTCTCAAAACCAAATAAAAAACAGAAAAAAAATTTTTAAATAAATAAATAAAAATGTCAGTTTTTGCATACTTCTACATGACTTTGACCAGCCGCACTATTTTTTTCTAACTCATAAAAACCAAAAACAGATTAGAAACATACTAATGGATTATAACAGCAGTAGGAAGTCACTGACAGCAGCTCAGTGCCACAGTAGAGAAGAAGAGAGAGAATAAAGGGAACTCGATCTAGATAAAGATATGCATATCTATATACAGATATATCTATCTACTCCCTTATGTATACATATATCTTTACATATTATAAATATACAAATATTAAATATAAATACATAAGTATATAAATATTATATATAAATTTATATCTTTATATATAAATATTTCCACATGTACCAACCTAATTATCATGCTACAAAATAGCATAAAATGAAATGTTCACATAATTATGACCGTGAAGGCCTTACAGTGCCAGGGAAATATATATATTAAAATCTTTTGGGGGGATTTCAAGGCAAGTATTAATATGATGTACATTGTATTATTTGATAAGATGTATTTAGCTGGCACACTGAGTAGAAAATGTTAAATAATACAGTGCTTTTGGAAAGGCATGAAGTACTTTGAGATGAATTAGAAAAGTCCTCCTATTATATAAGCAAATATTGAGATTCGAAAAGATAGTCACTTTCTATGACGTGGGGGTATCTGGACTAGAAGCCTGTGATCTCCAAATACCTATTAGGCAGAATACATTTGGGGCACATTATGCTTCTGTGGGGCTCAATATAAACTTTTGACCTGAAACATTTCCTTACCCAGGGGAGCCTTGAATCAAATATGTATTAAACCCATCATAACGGAGCTATTTGAAGCTCAGTCCTCCTGACGCCACTAAGAAGAGGCATCACCTCACTGCAGCTCTTTGTACAAATCACTGGACAATTCAGACACTGGAATTGCTATCCATTCCGGCCACGATTATCTCCTTCAGAAAAGGATTTTTCACCATTTGCAGCTGAGAAAAATGAAGGCCACAAAAATGTCATCATAGGTGATAATATCTTTGATATCATTTTTTGGCTTCTAGAAAAGTCATTTCATCTTCTCGGCTATTGAACAAGGAATCTACTGAGCCAAGTATATAAACCACCAAGAAAGAGCAACCATTAACTATTATCGAATCAGTAAAGTTCCATTTGTCATCCCTAAGAACTTTCTGCCTTTCTCAGGAAGCAGTGAGGAGACATTAGGTCTGATGCTTTCGCCATCAAATAAAAGAAAATTCAACCCCAAAATGGCCGAAATTGAAATGATGACAAAATGTCTCTTATTTGGACAATTTCAGGGGTAGAGCAATCATGGGACTGGTTAATTGGGTGGGTCAGTGGCATCATCAAATCTTATCAAATCTTGGGTTCTTCGTATTGTTCTGCTTGGCCACTCTCCATATGTTCTCTCTCAAGGTAATTCACCCCATGACAGAAAGAAGCCTATAGCGATTCTAGGTATCAAGTGAAGTTACAACATTCAGCAGAATAAGAGAAAGAAAAGAAAAAAAAAAAAACAGATGATTTCTTCTGTTTGGCTCATTTGGACACCAGACCAAACCAAACAAAATACCTTTCCTATGTCATTCACTGGCAAAGGGAATGAGACCCCATGATGCTTTAGGTCAATTCCAACCCACTCTGGTCATAATAAAGACTTACAATGAAACCAGCCGGTACTTTACAAAGATGAGGTCATATATTATTTTTTTCCCTAAGTTTTATAATTTAGGAACTTAGAGTTTGTCTTATATTTAGGGGAGAAATTTAAGCAATAGTAAGACCATTTTCTTTAGATTTCTAATAGGGATCTTAAGAAGATGTCCTTTAAAAAAAAAAAAAAGTAAAGTAAAAAAAAAAAAAAAGCCAGTTACAAGGGCCCAAAAAAGCAAGAAGAAAATTGTTAAGAAAAATGGGGAAACCTGCCAACACTGAAATTAGTTATAAAATGTTCATCTGAGGCCACCCAGATGGTCATTCAGTTGAGCGTCTGACTCAATTTCAGCTCGGGTCATAATCTCACAGTTTATATGTTGGAGCCCTATGTGGGACAATCAACATGGATTCTGCTTGGGATTCTCTCTCTCCCTCTCTCTGCCCCTCTCCCACTCATATACTCTCTGCCTCTCTCAAAATAAATAAACTTTAATAAAAGGATGGACAGACAGATTGATAAAAATATATCCATCTGAAAATTCACTTATCTCTGACAAAGACTTAGTGATGGGAAAGAACCAGTCTATCTTTTGTGTAAATCAGAAGCAGAAGTTCTTGATCAAAGGTCCTTGAACACTATTTTAAATATTTTTTGTTCTTACATTTATTTTTGAGAGAGAGAGAGAGAGAGAGAGAGAGAGAGAGAGAGAGAGAGAGAGCAGGGAGAGGCAGAGAAAGAGGGAGACACAGAATGAAGCAGGCTCCAGGCTCTGACTGACAGCACAGAGCCTGACGTAGGGCTCAAACCATGAACTGTGAGATTATGACCTGAGCCTAAGTCCGATGCTCAACCAACTGAACCACCCAGGTGCCCCTGTCCTTGAACACTATTTTAATAAATGGGCATCAGTGGCACTCAAGAATACCTCAAAACTATATGCAAATTTAATGTGTATGCTCATTTTCCTGGGAAACAGATATAATTATCTTTATGTGCTCTCAAGTTTCCATAGCCCATCCCATCTCCATCATGTAGCCAAGAGTCACCAGCTTAAGGACATAACCAAGGTGGCTATGTTCTGGATCTCCATAGATCTGTACATAGCTGGTCAAAGGTTTGTACACTTCTGCCTGGTAAACTTCTGGGAGAATGAAGGTACCTTCCCTTCCTCAACCTCCACTCCAGAATTATGAGTGAGGCAGTGCTGAGAATAATAAATACACTGACAGGATGAAAAGACCACAGGACCCAGGCTACTCACCTGCTGTCCTTGGAAATGTTGGCAACATATTCACCCATTTATGGCATCATTTTTTTACATTAATATATGGATATTAATGATGTTTGATTCACATGGTATTATTTCAGCTGAAGCCAAAGTACACTTTGTGAGTCATCCACATTTCCTAGCAGGGAGGAGAACTGACTTGGTCATAAGGATCATGAAATTTAAGCCTGAGTCCTTCACTTAAATGGGTCTCCTCCCTAGAAGGCCCCCGGCAATGTGTTTGCATGGTTGTTCAGATATTGCCAAACTTTCCAAGTGATAGATCTTGACCACAACTGGTTCAGAAGACTCTCAATTTCCCTTCACATTTCTCTCTGTGCTTGAGGCATGTGGATGGCTCTTGGTCTTTTAGAGGTGTCCCCTAAGAAACTGATGAGTTGGGGTAATAGTTTGGATTTAGTAGAATTCATGAAGGGGTTCACCATAACTTTTGTATATGGTTAACTTGTCGCAAGTAGACTGGGTATCAGAACAGAATGCTCTAGTGGCAATGCATGGTGTCCACTTTCCCGGCATTTGACACAAGGGGCCAGGACCCGAGGTCTTACACTATGAGCACAGCATGCAGTGCATGGCATCACAACCGTGCTGCGGACAGTGGAAGAGGAACACAGCTGAAAACATACGGTGACAGATGCTAGTCTGTAGAAAACCATCTAATGACAGGACATGTCTAATTATAAACTACAGAGTTCAATTTTATTTGAAATCTAGCCCCAAAGAAAAGGTGTTTTGTTCTCTTTATTGTTTGTGAGGGTTTAGGAATACCATAGGGGGCAAAATGGAGTCTCCCATGTCAAGCAGGGGTCTGTGTCAAGCAGTGATCCAAGTGGTCAAAGGTACTACCTCAAGGAGATATGACCAGGCCCAGCATCAGCTGAAACCCCCGGAGGTCTGCAGGGGCCCAAGGACAATTCAATCCCCTTACTAAGGGGAGATTTTGGCAGCAAACTCTCAGACTGTTCAGACATGACCTCTCTATGTCTGATCACATAAAAAAGGACAACAGCCTGCAGAAGCCTCTGCCTGATTGACCTCTGAACAGAACTGAGACCCTTCACTGCTTGAACATGATAAGCAGTAAGTGCCAGGAGCTGATCCCAACTGGCCCTGGTCTTTATCTCCACTGCACGCCCAAACACTGGTGTTGCTTAACTTCCTACACCCTCTGCCAACTTGTTTGTTGTAGGGTTTGTCTTACGTCTTGCTCTGTGTGCTGTTTAAGAAGCCAAGTTTAACCATATGGTGAAAGGTCATTAAATGTGGAATCCTGAACCTGCTTTATAAATTATGATTAACTTTGCTTTATGATTGAATAAAGCAGACATTGGAGATACAACCTAGGTGCGTGTCTTTGGAGTGTGCTCATGACACATATCAATAACGAAACATATAAAATTACAAATGTACTAGTATGTGTGTGTAGGAGAGAAAATAATTTTTCCCTCTGTGCTTCTAGGTTCCTTGGCTGAGACCCCTGTAATAAAGGACAGAATAACAGAAGAAAACCAAACAAGTTTAATAACACATATACCTCCTGTTTACATGAAAGAGGAAAACTGAGTCATTCTGTAAAGGTCCCAAGCCTTCTCATTAAATATCACCTTTATCTAATAACAAAAGAATGGTGATGTGGGGTTAGGAGAAGTCCTGTTATTTACTTTTATTTTATTTTAGTTTTTATTAGATAGAAAGAGAGTGCATGCGTAAGAGTGTATGGGGGGGGGGGTGTTAGGGGGAAGAGAGAAAGAGAGAAACCCAAGCAGGCTCTAAGCTCAGAGCACCGGGACCAGAACTGAATTCAAGAGACCTGAGAGTCTGATGCCGAACCCATTGAGCCACCCAGGCACCCCAGGGGAAGTCCTCTTAATGAGAGACTACCAGGAAAAGCACAGTAACAAGTAACAAAGGAACGGTTGTTTTGCAGATCTAAGTCATCACCTTCTCAGCTGATAAAGAATTTCTAGAAACTAGTCATCCTTTCCTCCACTGTACAGAGACCGATGAAGATTTCCTTCATAAATGTAAATTTCTTTTACAAAAGGATAACTTCAACTGGGTTTTTAAAGCTTCTCTTGTGTCTGCATTTCTCAAAAATAAACAGCCTCAAATGAATCCTTATGCCAAAGAGGCATATGTCAGGGTTGCAAATTCCATTCCCCTTCACATGCAAAGATTTTCTTTACATGCCAACCTAATGAAATAGATCAGAATTCCTCATTTAAATTTCTTGCTGATTTGACATAAAACAGTGCCAGCAAAATACTATATTAATTAAGCCACCAGAATGAGAAGAGTAGCATCCAACTAATGAATACATATCAACAATTCAATTAATATTTAAAATTCATCACTACTGAAAAAAATTAAAATACCCATAATAAAAATATTTACTATCAACCATGTTATAGGAAAGATAGAATTATCTATTTCTCTTAAAAATGATATTAAGCATTTCCTTGTAATATTAAGCAAAATTTTTGCAGCAAAAAAAAGTAGGAAAATTATGGAGGTATGTCAAGTAGTTACTTAATAAGATTACTATCTTATTTTCTGGATTTTAACATACTTTTCCTTTCTCAGCTACTATCATTTTTTTAATTCTAAAGAAACGTTTACTTTCTTACCTGTGATGGGTTGAATTGTGCCATGCTACCTCAACTCAGCCCTCCCCCCAAAATTGTATATTTAAGTCCTTACCCCCAATACTTCAAAATGTGACCTTATTTGGAAACAGGGTCATTGCAGATAGAATTAAACAAGATGAGGTCATACTTGGATAGGGTGAGATCTTAACCCAGGATGGCTAGTGTCTTGTAAAAAGGAGAAATTTGGACACACACAAACACACACACACACAGGAAGAACATGCCATGTGAAAATGTAAGGTATGCTTCCACAAGCCAAGAAACTTCCAGAAGCCAGGAGAAAGGCATGGATCAGATCCTTCTCTGGAGTCTTCAGAGAACAGCTCTGCCAGCACTTTGACCTCTGATTCCTAGCTTCCAGAACCATGAGACAATAGATTTCTTTGTTTATGCCAATTTGTGATACTTTTTTTTTTAATGGAAACCCCAGGAAACTAAAACAATATTTATAGATGCTTCAGGTTCCACACATTTGGAGGCACAAGAATAATATTTCTTCTCCTGGGAGCAGGAATAACATTTAACTAACAGCTACAAGTCGGCAATTTTCTCTCTACACATTACTCTGGTGAACATCTTATCCAACTTTTTTCACACATTGTGCTGTACAGAACCTACAGGCTACGGCTCCCTCAGGATTGCCAGCACTGGTGCTTTCTTCCCATCCGTGGCTGTGATGAAGTAGTCTGAAGCTGCAGACATCAAAACCACCTTCTGTGTCTGTCACATACACCAAAATAGGTGTCCTCCACCACCACCACACCCCCTCTCATCGGTGCTAGAGCTTCTGGTAACTTACACACCTAATGTTCTATAGATCATAAAAGGAATTTAAAGTCCTTGATATTCAATAATTTTATAGCAATGGCTTTTTCTAGGGCATATCTTTTAGTCCAGGGATTCCTTCTTGCGAAGGTAACAATCTGAACTTAAAAAAGACCCATAAATTGATTCAATAAATATTTACAGTGTCTATTTTATAGTAGATCTTGAAGGAAAAGGGATATCGTTCCTGACTCCATGGAGTTTATTTACTTGTGGATGAGACAACAGCAATCCAACTATTTCACACAAAACTGTGCAATACAGTTTTGTTAAATGCTACAAAAGGTAAGACATTCTCTTCCATCCTTCAAAATCAAAAGCCCTATTGAAATTGAGGAAATTTCTCTGGTAAGGTGATAACAAATCCGATATCAGAAAGGTCAGTGAGAATTAGGTTAATAAGAATAGAATGACAGAACTTTTTTTTTTTTTTCCAGAAGACACCATATTGATCAAAAGTTCTGTGAGGAGAAAAGTTCACAGAACATATGAGAAACCAACAGAAAGTTATTCCTCATGCTGGCATACTTCTTGTCAACCCAAATTTTACATATTGAGGCTTACTTAAACTTTGCCTCTTTTTAGAACCTCCCTTTGTCTCTCACAGAAACAGACTTCCAGGAAGCAGACTCTGTCAAGTCTCTAGATATGTCTATCTAAAACAGAGAGCACAATTTTCCAAGATGAGAGCTGATGATAGCAATGCTACTCACTTCTTATTATAATTCGTGAGGTATTGCTAACTAAAAACAATATCACTATCATACTTCTCAGTAAGAGATTACCGGAATAATATCTCTTAAGAGTCTCTTGAACCAGCATTCAAATGATGTACATCGTAGACATCCTTGTCATTTGGGTTTAAAAATCTTCCCTCACATAGTTAAAATCACATGTACACACACAGGACAGAGGCAAATGTAAACTGTATCAAGTTGCTGAGAATGATCCAAGAGAAGGTCCACCAATTAAATTATCACATAATTATTTCCGTTATATTCTCTAATTATTGGCTTGACACGTTAGTTTTGAAGTTTTGCCAATTAGGAAGGAAACTGTTTATCTCCAGGTAAAGTTAGATACATACATATTTTAAGCTCTGGAATTGTTCTGAAGAATTTTCTACATCTTTACATTTTTTTTCCATAATGTTTTATTGTCAAACTGTTTTCCATACAACACCCAGTGCTCTTCCCCACAAGTGCCCTCCTCCATCACAACCACCTCTTTTCCCCCTCCCCCTTCCCCTTCAACTCTCAGTTCATTTTCAGCATGCAAGAGTCTCTCAAGTTTTGCGTCCTTCTCTCTCCTCAACTCTCTCTCCCTCCTCTGCTCCCCCTGGTTCTCCATTAGGTTTCTCCTGTTTTCCTGTTAGACCTATGAGTGCAAACATATGGTTTCTGTCCTTCTCTGCCTGGCTTACTTCGCTTAGCAAGACACCCTCAAGGTCCATCCACTTTCCTACAAATGGCCATATGTCATTCCCTCTCATTGCCATGTAGTACTCCATTGTGTATATATACCACATCTTCTTGATCCACTCATCAGGTGATGGACATTTAGGCTCTTTCCATGTTTTGGCTATTGTTGACAGTGCTGCTATGAACATTGGAGTGCATGTGCTCCTATGCATCAGCATTTCTGTCTCTCTTGGGTAAATCCCCAGCAATGCTATTGCTGGGTCATAAGGGAGTTATATCAATAGTTTTTTGAGGAATGTCCACACTGTTTTCCAGAGCGGCTGCACCAGTTTACATTCCCACCAACAGTGTATGAGGGTGCCCATCTCTCCACACCCTCGCCAGCATCTAATGTCTCTTGATTTGTTCATTTTAGCCACTCTGACTGGTGTGAGGTGGTATCTCAGTGTGGTTTTGATTTGTGTTTCCCTGATGATGAGTGATGTTGAGCATCGTTTTATGTGTCTGTAGGCCATCTGGACGTCCTCTTTGGAGAAGTGTCTGTTCATGTCTTCTGCCCATTTCTTCACTGGATTATTTGTTTTGTGAGTGTGAAGTTTTGTGAGTTCCTTGTATATTTTCGATATTAGCCCTTTATCTGATATGTCATTTGCAACTATCTTTTCCCATTCTGTCGGTTGCCTATTTTCTTGATTGTTTCCTTTGCCTTGCAGACCCTTTTTATCTTGCTGAAGTCCCAAGAGTTCAGTTTTGCTTTAATTTCCCTTGCCTTGGAGGATGTGTCCAGTAGGAGATTGCTGCGGTGGAGGTCTAGGAGGTTTTTTCCTACTTTCTCCTCGAGGGTTTTGATGGTTTCCTGTCTCACATTCAGGTCCTTCAGCCATTTTGAGTTTATTTTTGTGTATGGTGTAAGAAAGTGGTCTAGTTTAATTCTTCTGCATGTTGCTGTCCAGTTCTCCCAGCACCACCTGCTAAAGAGGCAGTCTTTTTTCCATCGGATACTCTTTCCTGCTTTGTCAAAAATTAATTGACCGTACATTTGTGGGCCCAGTTCTGGGTTCTCTATTCTATTCCATTGGTCTATGTGTCTGTTTTTGTGCCAATACCATACTGTCTTGATGCTGACAGCTTTGTAGTAGAGGCTAAAGTCTGGGATTGTGATGCCTCCCGTTTTGGTTTTATTCTTCAGTATAACTTTGGCTAATCAGGGTCTTTTGTGGTTCGATACGAATTTGAGGATAGTTTGTTCTAGTTTTGAGAAGAATATTTGTGCAATTTTGATGGGGATTGCATTGAATGTGTAGATTGCTTTGGGTAGTAATGACATTTTCACAATGTTTATTCTTCCGATCCATGAACAGGGAATATTTTTCCATTTCTTGGTGTCTTCTTCGATCTCTTTCATATGTTTTCTACAGTTTTCATCATATAGGTCTTTTACATCCTTGGTTAGGTTTACTCCTAGGTATTTGATGGTTTTTCGTGCAATCGTGAATGGGATCAGTTTCTTAATTTCTCTTTTGGCTCCTTCATTTTTGGTGTATAGGAATGCAACTGATTTCTGTACATTGATTTTGTATCCTGCAACTTTACTGAATTCATTGATCAGATCTAGAAGGCTTCTGGTGGAGTCGATTGGGTTTTCCATGTAGAGTACCATGTCATCTGCAAAAAGTGAAAGTTTGACTTCTTCCTTGCCAATTCTGATGCCTTTTATTTCTTTTTGTTGTCTGATTGCTGATGCTAGGACTTCCAGCACTATGTTAAACAACAGTGGTGAGAGTGGGCACCCCTGTCGTGTTCCTGATCTCAGGGGGAAAGCTCTCAGTTTTTCCCCACTGAGGATGATATTAGCTGTGGGTTATTTATAATGTTTTTCATAATGCTCTTATAATGTTTAGGTAAGCTCCTTCTATTCCGACTTTCTCAAGGGTTTTTATTAAGAAAGGGTGCTGTATTTTGTCAAATGCTTTTTCTGCATCTATCAACAGGATCATATGGTTTTTATCCTTTCTTTTGTTAGTGTGATGGATCACATTGGTGGATTTGCGGATATTGAACCATCCCTGTAATCCAGGAATGAATCCCACTTGATCATGATGGATAATTCTTTTTATATGCTGTTGAATTCGATTTGCTAGTATCTTGTTGAGTATTTTTGCATCTGTATTCATTAAGGATATTGGTCTGTAGTTCTCTTTTTTGGCTGGGTCTCTGTCTGGTTTGGGTATCAAGGTGATGCTGGCTTCGTAGAATGAGTTTGGAAGCTTTCCTTCTATTTCTATTGTTTGGAATAGTTTGAGAAGAATGGGTATTAGCTCTGCTTTAAATGTCTGGTAGAATTCCCCTGGGAAGCCATCTGGCCCTGGGCTCTTATTCGTTGGGAGATTTTTGATAACGGATTCCATTTCTTCACTGGTTATTGGTCTATTCATGCTTTCTATCTCTTCCCGTTTGAATTTTGGTAGTGCATGTGTATTTAGGAATTTGTCCATTTCTTCTGTGTTGTCCAGTTTGTTGGCATATAGTTTTTCATAGTAATCTCTGATGATTGCTTGTATTTCTAAGGGATTGGTTGTAATAGATCCTTCTTCGTTCATGATTTTGTCCATCTGAGTGCTCTCTCTTTTTTTTCTGAGGAGCCTGGCTAGAGGTTTATCAATTTTGTTTATTTTTTCAATTAACCAACTCTTGGTTTCATTAATCTGCTCTACTGTTCTTTTGGATTCTATATTGTTTATTTCTGCCCTAATCTTTATTATTTCTTTTCTTCTGCTGGGTTTGGGGTGCTCTTGCTGCTTCCTTTCTAGTTCCAGTAGGTGCTCTGTTAGATTTTGAATTTGCGCTCTTTCTAGTTTGTTGAGATTGGCCTGGATTGCAATATACTTTCCTCTTAGGACTGCCTTTGCTGCATCCCAGAGATTTTGGATTGTTGTATTTTCGTTTTCGTTGGTTTCCATATATTTTTTAATTTCTTCCCTAATTGCCTGATTAACCCAATCGTTCTTTAGTAGGGTGGTTTTTAACCTCCACATTTTTGGAGGTTTTCCAGACTTTTTCCTGTGATTGATTTCAAGTTTCATAGCATTGTGATCTGAAAGTGTGCATGGTACGATCTCTATTTGTTTATACTTATGGAGGGCTGCTTTATGTCCCAGTATGTGGTCTATCTTGGAGAATGTGCCATGTGCACTCGAAAAGAAGGTGAATTTCCTATCTTTAGGATGCAGAGTTCTAAATATATCTATCAGTTCCATATGTTCCAATGTATCGTTCAGGTCCATTGTTTCCTTAGTGATTTTCTGTCTGGTTGATCTATCCATTGCTGTCAGTGGAGTATTAAAGTCCCCTACAATTAGCACATTTTTGTCAATAAGATTGTTTCTTTCTGCGATTAATTGTTTTATGTATTTGGGCGCTCCCGAATTTGGCGCATAATATTTATAATTGTTAGCTCTTCCTGATTCAGAGATTCTGTAATTATTATATAATGTCCTTCTTCATGTCTTGTTAGTGCCTTTACTTTAAAGTCCAGTTTGTCTGATATTAGTATGCTATTCCAGCTTTCTTTTGGCTTCCAGTCACCTGATAGATATTTCTCCATCCCTTTACTTTCAACCTGAAGGTGTCTTCCGGTCGAAAATGCATCTCCTGTAGACAGCAAATAGATGGGTTTTGTTTTTTTTATCCATTCTGCTACCCTGTGTCGTTTGGTTGGAGCATTCAGTCCATTTACATTCAGTGTTATTATCAAAAAATGTGGGTTTAGAGTCATTGTGTTCTCCCTAGAATTCATGTTTATAATGGTGTCTCTGGCACCTTGTATTCTTTGTGATCTATTCCTCATAGAGTCCCTCTTAGGATTTCCTGTAGGGCTAGTTTGGTGGTCATAAATTCTCTCAATTTTTGTTTATTTGGGAAAACCTTTACCTCTCCTTCTATTTTGAAAGACAGGCTTGCTGGGTAGAGGATTCTTGGCTGCATATTTTTTCTGCTCATCACATTGAAGATTTCCTGCCATTCCTTCCTGGCCTGCCAAGTTTCATTAGACAGGTCTGTAACCACTCTGATAGGTTTCCCTTTGTATGTGAGGGCCCTTTTCTCCCTAGCTGCTTTCAGAATTCTCTCTTTATCTTTATATTTTGCCAGTTTCACTATGATATGTTGTGCTGAAGACCGATTCAAATTCCATCTTAAGGGGGTTCTTTGTGCCTCTTGAATTTGAATGTCTATTTCTTTTCCCAGATTTGGGAAATTCTCAGTTATAATTTGGTCAAGTATCCCTTCAGGCCCTTTCTCTCTGTCTTCCTCTTCAGGAATTCCTATGAGACGGATGTTGTTCTGTATGATTGTATCACTCAGATCTCGAATTCTCCTTTCCTGCTCCTGGATTAATTTCTCTCTCTCTTTTTCAGCTTCCTCTTTTGCTATAACTATATCTTCTAATTCACCTATTCTTCTCTCTGCCTCGTCAATCCTTGAGGTGGCTGCCTCCAGTTTGTTATTCACCTCATCTATAGTCTTTTTTAATTCATCACATCTATTTTCAAGGCGCCTAGTAATTGTCTCAGTTGATTCTTTGATGTTTTTCTCAACTCCAGCGATTAATCTTATGACAAGATTTTTAAATTCTTGGTCTGATATGTTGTCTAGATCTGCCTTGAGCAGTTCTGTGGCTGTGACTTTCTCCTGGAAGTTCTTCAGGGGAGAGTTTCTTCGTTTTGTCATTTTTGCCAGTTTTCTGTCTCTTGTCACCTTTAGAAAGCTCATTGTGCACTGTGCACCTGTTAATATTTCTCTGTTAAAGGAGGCTTATTGATTGTCCAGGGCCTGTCGTTTCAGGAAATATTTTCTTAATAGTGTCTCTCGGTTTCTCTTGTTGTGCCTATGAGTATTTTATTTCCCTACTCTGCAATATTTGGGACTCGCCTTCTTGCACACTTTAGCTTGTTTCTTGGTGTAGTCCTAAGAAGGAAAACAGACAGACAAACACAGAGGGAACAGAAGCACACATACACACAGACAAATCAAACAAAGAAACACATTAAAAGGGGAAAGAAAAGAAAAAAAAATGGAAAGGAAAGAGACGAAATGAAGAGAAGAAGAGAAAATAAAAAGAAAAGAGAAAGAAGAAAAAAAATAAAAAAATATAAAAGGGGGTTGGAGACAACAAGTACAGTAGACAGTTTTAAAATGTATGACCAGTTGAGGGGAGAGGTAAGGATGAGATACAGGAGAATATATCTGGGTTGCAAGAAGGTGAAAAAGTAAGGGAGAAAGGAGAAAGGAAAATAAGGAGTAAAAATTTAGAAGAATCAAGTATAGAAAAAGGAAAAGAAAAGATAATAATAACAAAGAAATAAGTACCAAAAAAGTGAAGAAAAAAAAAAGCAGCAGCAGCTCCCCCTGGTGGATAGGCGTGGTTTGATGTGGTAGGTCTTGGAGGCTGCTCTCAGAGGCTCCACCTTGGTGTCTATGGAGATTAGAATGGCGGCACACCAAGCTCTGCTGAACTAAGCACTGTAAGCCACTCTAATGAGTCCAAGCTCATTGGGCCGCAGTTGAGCCTAGTTGTATTTTCCAGGCCCGCCTCAGTTCAAAGTTCCAGTCTGTGCACGTTTGTCCTACCACAGATGAAATGTATTTGTTTTGGTGGCTGGCTTCTTAGGGGAAGGAATCAGTTTGTCTAGGCTCAGGCAGGGATTTCAGTTGCCCCTGCCTGAGGGTAAATGAGCAGCAGGAGGTGAAGTGTGCACCTTCACAGACTCAACTGCGGAGTCCCCAACCCCAGTCAGGATCACGATTGCAATGGGGGAAAGAATAAAAAATTGAGTGTCTCTTGGTTTCGGATAGCTGTTGCTCAAGGTGCTGTGCGCTGCTGGAAATGAGCTGGGAGCTCCTGCAGCCTAAGCTCGCGCCCAGGCCTCCACCTGCCGCTGATCCCCTGTCGGGGGTTGCATACGTGTGGGCCCTATTTTTTCCTGTGGGCACCCGAAATTCGGGATTCGCGCAGCCAATGCAGGGGGCGAGATGCACCGTGGAAATGAGGTGCATAGTCCGGTTCCCAAAACCAAGTTTGAAGTGCACGCCCCTGGCACAGCTGCTGCCGGAGCCACCGCTGCCGTCGCCTCTCGAAGTGCAGGCCCCTGGCACAGCCGCTGCCGTGGCTGCCTCTGCCGCCACTTCTCGCCACGCCTCTGTGGCGGCCACCTCTCACTGATTCCCCGCTGAGATGGCTTAGGGCTAGAAGCTGTTCCTTCCCTTGCGCCACCCGGGTTCAGGATTCCGGCTACCCATCAGTTATCTATGGAGTGGGTTTCTCTCTCCAAGAGAGGCCAAGCATTCCTTACCTCTTCCTCAGAGACAAGGGACGTCTGGGTGGCTTAGTCGGTTAAACCTCTTCCCCAGAGACAGTACTATGAGCGTGTTCAGACTCTCTGTCTCTTCCCTTTGTCTCGGGCTCTGCGAGCTTGCCCCGCATTGGGCTGGGTCTCCTGCCTCCCCTGCCCGTCCCGGGCTGGCCCGTTTTCAGATCTCCCCAGTTCACACTCACTCACTCAGGTATCCTTGAGGTTCTTTTCTTTCTGGAGTCTGTATTTTCTCCTTCCGCTCTTGCAGATGAGAGTAATGTCCTTCTCAGTTCAATAGATGGGGCAGATGGAGTTTACAGAGCTCTCTTTCTCTCCACCATCTTGGCTCCACTCTCTACATCTTTACATTTTTAGAGCCCAGCATGTTGAATTGGGAAACAAACTCAAAGCTTCTAGGTCCTCATATACTCTTATTTTCCTCCTACCTCACTGCCACTCCTTTTTAATTTCCTTTGATAGTTCTTCCTTACATTCTTGATTGTTAAACTTTGGACTTCCCCAGTGCTTATTTTGTGGAAACTCATCTCTCTGTCTCTCCATCTCTCTTTCTCTCCTATACTCCATAACTCAGGTCCTCTTTGATCCCATCCAGTATTATGTTATTGAATACCACTCATACAGGTTAACTTATATATTTATACCTCCAATATAGGTCCAATCTCCAAACTCAAGCTCTAGACTATATCTCCAACTGTCATAACTAGTATGTCCACTTGATTTTTTTTGTAGTCCTTTCAAACCATGAACATATGTTTGTTTTCATTCTTAATCATCTTAGTTGATATCAACTCTATCTTTCCAGGTACTCAAGTCAAAAAAAAAAATTGGATTCATCCTTGACCCTCTCTTTTTTTTTGGCACTCTAAATGCAGTCACCATATTTAAAATACATCCAATATTCCACTATTTCGCATATTCATTATGTGTTAGTTTGGGTCCTCTGAGAATCAGATACCAAGATAAGAATAAACTAGGGAACAAGTCCTTGAGACAAAATGAGAATGGAGGCTAGAGAGACAAACAGAAGAAAACTGCAGTTCGGATTCCATGCAAAGGAGGAAAAAATGATGAGAAGTTGGGGCTACGTGGTCTGACTGCAGAAAAATTCTAAAAGGAGTTTGGCAAGGCCACTGGAGGGTCGTTAGGCCAAAGTTACCTGCTAGGGGATTTCTGCCTTGACCGGAAGTGAGCTTGCCTTAGGATCTCTGCCGCATTTGGTCACTGGTTGGCCAGTCCATGGGAAACATGGCCCTGCTGAAAACCAGCGACAGATCTCAGAGTGCTCCCAGGGGTCAGAGATCCGGAAGGTGCAATACAATGGACATACAGTGTCATCATTTTGCTCCTGGCCGTCATCATCTCTCAGTAGAATTATCGTAATAACTGGTTACTGGTCTTATTTGTTTTTTGCCTTTCCCTCCCTTTAGCCTGTGCTCAGCATAGCTTTCACCATGCTCCTTTCTTTCAAGACTTAAGTCAGATCTTGGCACTCACGCCCAAACCTTCCAGAAGCCTCCCATTTTTCAGGAAACCACAACATCATTCCAATCGGCTGCATGTTCTCACAAGGACGGTTCTGTGCTGCCTCTGTGACCCGTCACTTACCACAGCTCTACCCATCTGCCATTTTCAAGCACGCCAGGCATCATCCAGTTCAAGCTTCTCTGTACCTGCTGCTCTCCCTGCTCAGCACTCACCCCTGCCCCATCGTTATATACACAACACTCAGTGTCTCACCTTTTAACCCTCTGCTTACTTTATTTATTTATATTTTCTAGTTCCCCCAAAGAGGGCAGGGGTTCTTACCTAACTGCTGCATTGTGGTGCTTCTATAGTATATGAGTTAAGTGCTCAGGAAACATTTTGCATTTATAAATGGTGACGATCCAAGGATTTTTGTGTAAGACAGATGGGCACTCAGAGGCACCTGGGTGGCTCAGTCAGGTAAGCATCCGACTGCAGCTCAGGACATGATCTCACTGTTCCCGAGTTCGAGCCCCATTTCAGGCTCTGTGCTGACAGCGGAGGCCTGGAGCCTGCTTTGGACTCTGTGTCTTCCTCTCTCTGTTCCTTCCCTACTCATACTGTTTCTCTCTCAAAACTAAATAAACATTAGAGAGAGAGAGAGAGAGAGAGAGAGAGACAGAAGCATTCAAATTCTAACTTGTAAAAACTACTATGTATCTCTAAAGAAAATGATTAGCTTCTAAAGAAAACAATTAGCTTCTGTACCTCGTGTTTCTTAACTTATAAAACTGTAGATTAATCCAATCTAGAAACCTCCCTATGTGTGTTGTGGGTGTAAACACGTAAACACACACACACACACACACACACACACACACATCTTTATAATCTTTCAGATGTTGCAATAACCCACTTTCATTGCAATCCATATCCAGTTAGATTGGAGTCTGTCAACCTCTCATTCCAGGTCTGCCTCTTCAGGTAATAATTCAATTACAGTTACAACACAGATCTGAACATTTTCACTCTGAGGTACTTTGTGTTTAATTTCCTCGAGGGACTATAAACCACTATTCTTTCCCGACCAGAGATAATCTAAGAGTATAAATTAATGGACATAGTTTTTATTAACGTGGATTCAGAATTCAACTTCACCTCAAAACTATGTAAACAGACAAAATTCTTTTATGCCTCTTAGACAGAATTCCTTCATCTATAATATGGTCATGAGACTTTTGTCTCCAAGAGGTTCTGATATAAGGTTCATAAAATGTGTAAGACAGATTTATATCAAGTAGTCAGTATCCTTAAAGATGCCACTTTACCTGAAGGTGAAAGAAGGTCAGTGATTCTCAATAAATATAGCGAAAGCATTAGATCATTTCCATATACTTGAAGGGCACAGTTTCTGATTCAACACCGCTTTGGTTTCTAGCACACCACTGCTCCTAAAATGACTAATGAAATGAAATATTAGTGTTCCAAATTCAGTGTATCATAACTCTAGGATGGCTGAAGAATAAGATAAAGTCATCATCAAATAAGGTCATCTGTGCATAAAACACATTTATCCCCCAATTTCTCTCCAGGAGACACACTCTCCTGACCCGAGATGTCCTGTGTCAATATGATGTATCGGAAGAATTATTTTCTGTTTAATGCTAGGGCAACAACATGTCTTTTCTTTATTGACCTTGATATCTCACTTTTAGAAATAGGAGCATCAGAGTTTCAAAAGACCTGATCATGGCCTCGCTCTATCTTTCTTCCAGTGGATTTTTTCGCAACATCTCCCATTCTAACCAAAAGCCCAGAACCTCCATGCTGCTCTGTGTTTTCTGCAGAGTATGGACTTATTGCTGCTCTTTAAATATGCAGCAAAAGAGAGAGGATCTGTAAAGAGCTGCTTTATAACAATGGACCAATATGTATTTTTCTAAAAACTTGCTCATAAATTTTTAAAACATGGAGCTTTATTACAAAGTCTGAAAGTATAATTGACTACATTTTGTCACAATAATTTCTAGCATAACTAGTAATTACTTAATTCATACCCTGAAATTTTAGTCAGTCAGTCTGGTGAGATGAGCATTAAAGAAGCAAATCCTTGGGCGCCTGGGTGGCTCAGTTGGTTAAGCATGTGACTTCAGCTCAGGTCATGATCACCTATCTCATGGTTTGTGGGTTCAAGCCCCATGTCAGATTGTGTGCTGACAGCTCAGAGCCTGGAGCCTGCTTTAGATTCTGTCTCCCTCTCTCTCTGACCCTCCCCTGCTCATGCTGACTCTCTCTTTCTCAAAAATAAATATAATATTTAAACAAAAAATTTTAAAGCAAATCTTCAGGCCATGGTGCCACTAGTTGAGAACAATGAAACCACTATAAAAAAAATAAAATAATATTTTTTCCAGAAACTACTTTGATCAAATACAACATACACAATTATGATAAAAGATGTGTTTTATCAATAGCCTTATAATAAATTAGTAGTCATAATTTACCACCTGTGAAGGTAGAAGGTGGGGCAGGGTTCGACATCAGTAAAAACCAGATCTGATCCAGACAAACTAGGGACTACATTCTTCCTGTTTATCAGTATGCTAAACTATGTTTTTGTGACACCCCTTAAACACATCATGTCCAGTTTTCCAAACAAGCCTGCGAGGGTGCTCATAACTTGCCCAAGATCACTCCAACTTATATAGAACTTGTACACGTTTTCTACCAACTAGAAAATGCATGTTCTTTCTACTGTGCTACATTTTGCTGCACTGTCTCCATGGAAACCTGTGCTTCAGATCCATCCTTAGAAAAATATCACATGGAGTACAGAAGGAATCAATGAATGTCTGCGGGGAGGGCACTGCTTGGCTGGAGGTTGCAGACACTTGGGAAACACAGAGTGTGGCTGGGAGGGAAAGCGTGCGTGTAAAGGAGAGATCCACACGGAGGGGTACTTCCGTCCGTCATACCATGGAGACAGACCGGATAGTGTAAACGCGTCCAGAGCAATACATTTGAAAAGCTGGCTAAACTACACAACATTCATTTGGATACACAGCTGAGTTTACAAGAAAAGAATGGAAGTACCCAAGTTCCCAAAACAGGAAAGAAAATTAAACAGTAAGGGTGTTTAGTGGGTGCTAACTTGACTACATGGAATTTCTATCTTTAGACCTAAAATACTTAAAATTTTGAAATTTTAAGGGGTGAGGATATAATACTTGTGCTCCGTTGAGGCAGGAAAGATAAGAGACCCTTACCTGTCAACCTGTGAGGTGATGGTCCTCAACTCGGGGTGGCAATGTCTAGCTAGTAAGTACTGGCACATAGTATGGCCATTTTTGTTTATAACAATGAATAGGGAATAGTAGAAGAAATTTAGAAAATTTACCTTTTAAAATAAAAGAGTTCATAAAAGCTTATTGTAGAATACAAAATATTATTTTAAAATGTAAGTATTTATTAAATTCTATTTGGAAACTCAATTACATATCTATCCATAATGAGAAATCATCAGAAATATAAATGCCATAATTTTGTGTAAACATTAATCATAACAAACATGATTATCAGCATCAATCAAAAATGTAAACATACAGTTTTCAGAGCACTGAAAAAAATTTAAACAATTTCTTAGACATAAAGTGTGACTTTTTTATTACAAAAAATATTAATTTGAATATATTGTCATATGTATGTGTCTTTTTTTAAGTTTCTTTTTTTTTTTTTGAGAGAGAGAGAGAGTGCAAGTTTGGAGGAGCAGAGAGACAGAGAATCCCAAGAAAGCTCTGAACCACCAGCATGGGGACCAGTGTGGGGCTTGAACCTACAAACAACGAGATCCTGACCTGAGCTGAAGTCAGATGCTTAACCAACTGAGCCACTGAGGTGCCCCTAAATATATATATTTTTAAAGTTTATTTATTTTTGAGAGAGAGAATGAGGAGGGGAAGGGTAGAGAGACAGAGAGAGAGACCCAAACAGGCCCTGCACTGTCAGTGCAGAGCCCAACAGAGGACAGTGAGATCATGACCACAGCCAAAATCAAGAGTCAGAAGCTTAACTGACTGAGCCACCCAGGCACCCCATCTGAATATGTTTTAACCATATACCTAAAAATGAATATATTTTGGGTTCTACTAACAGTTCCACCTTCAGGAACCATGAGACAGGAAACTAGAGTAATTAGCGTGCATTATCTTTAGTCTCTTTGATGTGGTTTGTAAAGAGGAAACATCTGTTGGCATAAATAACAGCTCATCTGAAACTACAGAATAAGATCCTTAATAATTAATATTTTGTATTCATTGAAATGTCAGTATTTATTTTCTCCTTCCCATTCTGGTTCACTTAAAATCCTCTCTGTGGATTATGTGTTCAATTTAATCACTAGATAGTGTTAGGTGGAATTAAAATTGGCACAGTCTTGGTGGTTACACAGCTCAAGAATGGAACCCCAACTTCTCAATATCTGTCTGACCAAAGACAAGTGCTTGACCTCTTGGAGACTATACTTTTCATGTTTTAAATAAAGATAAGCATGCCTAACTTACAAGATGGGTGTAGAATTATTAATAATGCATGTACGCAAAGCCTCTAGCATATAGATTTTCAAAAATGTAGCTATTATTATCATTGTATATCAGAATTACCTGTGGAGTATTTTAAAATTCAGACCCACATCTTGGAAATCACACTGTCTAGTGATATGGCCATTACTAAGACTGCAGATATGTACAAACAGCCACAGCGACGTTTGTATTCACATTAGATTAAAAACAGCTACATAAATGTTTTTTGCTTTACCAATATCTTTTCCAAGCTTAACGCTTCACAAAAGCTTCATTTATTTTTCCCCACAGGCACCTCAGATTAAAATACAATTTATTTGGTGAGTACATTTCATTTGGAAACTTTTTCATAGGCATGATTTCAGAAAATCTTCGAAACTGTTCTAATAGGTCTTTAACTTTGCATTACAGGTCATTAGACTGAGCTTCAGTGAAATAAAGTTACTTTCCTCAGGTGACCAAAGTGATAAGTACAGAAGTGAAGGCTGAACTGAGGTCCCTAAAATCCATAGTCATTATAACCCTTTTCAATACCTAGCTCAAATAGCTGCTTCTTTTGTGGTCTTTCACCGGGTGGGTTTTTGGTTTGACTTTGAGCTGGCCTAGGACATCCTGCCTGTATTTATCCCAGTGCTTTCACTCTAATTTGCCCTTTCCTGCCTGCATATCTCTCTATCACACTGAGTGTGGGGTACCACATGGAAGGGACTCTGTTATTTACTGTTCTGTAACCACACTGCAATATGATCACTTAAAAAGATAAATAACTGAATTGTTACACAAACTGGGCATGGCATCATTTCATGTCTTTGCCATGACAATGTTGGACAAGGACACAGAGGCATAGAGTGCCAAAGATTACACTCTGTGACTCAGATTCTCACTAGCAGAAAGAGATGTCATCAAAAATCACCTAATGATCAGGTAGAAATTATATTTTGAAATGTATCTCCATGACTGGATTCATTCAAAGGGCAGTATAGAAATTATTCATGAAGAAATATTTTCTCTTTATACCAGATTTCAATGCACAGGCCAGGAGTTTGAGCTGAGAGAAGCCAGCTACTAATCTAAAGTAAGATTGGAACTGTACAATGTTGGGTGGTATATTTTTCCATCTCAGAGTGTTAGAAGTATCTCAGAGTGTTTTCATTTGTTTGTTTTTCTTTTAGTCTCATAGTACTATAAATACATTTTTAAAATAAAATTAGTTTATTAAATGCTTATAAACTTACTAAAAAGTTACAAGTACTGTAAAAGTTATTTTTTTTTCTCTGAACCATCTGATAACAGGCTGCCAGCATGATGTCTCATTAAAACCAAATACTTTAATGTATTTTCCTACAAATAAGAATTTTTTTCTTGGATCACTTCAACTTAGCTTTCAAAACTGAGAACTTAATAATGAGTCATTATTACCTTTTAATCCTCAGACCTTGTTCATGCTTTGCCAGTTCTTCTGGTAATGTCTTTTGTAAGAAAAGAAATAAATTCTAAATCATATCTTGCATTTCACTCAATTATTCTTTGCTTCTTTGGTCTCCTTTTTCAGTTTTTCCTTGATTTTTTTGACTTAGATATCTTTAAAGATTATATACCGTTATTTTACAGACTGTCCTTCAATTTAATTTGATCTCCCTCCTGGTTAGAGTCAGGTTCGGGTCCCTCTGCAGGAGTGTCTTGCCTTGATCAGGGTTGGCCTGGGTTAAGTCAAGGCTAGATCTGTAAGCAAAAGCCCCAGGACTTGATTGGGACATTCTAAGCCCAAGTCTCACATATTCATTAACACTTGGCTCTTTCAGACTTTTCTAGACATTAACCCAAGACATCCACTCAATTCACATAATACTGCTGTCATTTTCTTAAAGCCTGGCTTAGCGAACAGCTTACACATAGTTTCAACCCTGAGAACTGAAACTGGTTTACTATATTAGTCAAGATTCTTCAAAGACACATTACTGATAAAATGTGTGTGTGTGTGTGTGTGTGTGTGTGTGTGTGTGTGTGCACGCGCGTGTGTATTTAAGGAATTGGTTCACATGATTGCGATGGTTTCGTGAGTCCAAAATCTGATGGAGGAGGATGGCAGGATCAATTTTGCAGATGAAGTCTGAAGACCATCTACTTACAGAAATTCCTCTTGTTGGAAGAGGTCAGCATTTTGTCCTATCCAGTTGTCAAACAGTTGGATGAGGCCCATTCACATTTTGGAGAATTATCTGCTTTATTCAGAGTTCACTGCTTTATCTGTAAATCTCTTCCAAAAGCACTCTCAAAGAAACATCCAAAATAATGTCTGACCAATTATCTGGGCATTACAGTCAAGTTGCCATATAAAATTGTCACAGTTACCTACTCACCAGAGAGTCAGAAGCTACCTTATACCAGATGGGCTAAGACCCATTTCTTGCTCTGGTGAGCCCTTCTGTCCCGTATCACCACTGTATCCTAAGTAGAGGCAATCAGGGCTGGAAGCATGCTGAGAAGTTATTCAGTGCTACTGATTTCTGCTGGTCTGCATCCTTAAGAGCTTCACAAGCAAAATATGAAACTGGACTCCATACACAGAAGACAAAGAAAAACCAATGAAGGAGATAGGCTACTCCAGATTGGTAGACAGCAGGTTTATATAGCAAGGAAACTTACATCTGGGGCATTGTCTTGGGGGTCGCAAGATGAATAGATCTCTGCATATGCCCAGCGGAATCTTAAAAGTTTATTTAGAGACCTTAACCTTGTTCAGTCACAGATTCAGTCCAGATGGTCACAAAACAATTTCCTGTCTCAAAGCCATATCCTTGGAACAGCTCCTACTGTAGGAACAGTGGACAGAGTGTACCCTCTAAGGACGAGGAAGGGATGAGGGGCCTCCAACTACTCAGGGCCAACTCGTAGGTCAACCAGGAATGTTCTCTTGATGAGCTCCTCCAACAATTTCACAGTTAGACTTCACCAGAGAGGAGATATGGTATCCTCAATGTAACAATGCATGTTTAAGACATAAGACAGTATCCTCACATCTAAAATATACTTGGTATCTCTATCACTTTCTAAATATCCCTACAGACACTGAAAACAACAAATTCTATTACTAGGAACCATAGACATGAATTTCAGTGGCCTGCAAAAAGAATAAAAGGTCTTTTAAAGTTTGTTCTGTATTAAAAATCAGTGTAATTTGTGTATTCTGTACTATAATATTTATGTGCATTTTTTTTTCTTTTTGAGAGAGAGCATGAGTGGCGGAGGGACAGAAGGAGACAGAGAGAGAGAGAGAGAGAGAGAGAGAGAGAGAGAGAGAGAGAGAGAATCTTAAACACTATTCATGTGCAGGACAGAGCCCAACATGGGACTCGATCTCACAACTGTCAGATCATGACCTGAGCCAAAATCAAGAGTTGGACACTTAAACAACTGAGCCACCCAGGTGCTCGTATACGTGTGCATTTTTAATCTTAATGTCTTAAAACAAAATTCCTCCAAATATGGGAGAAAATCAATAGTCTAATAAGAACCTGACTTGCTACAAAGTCTTTCTCTATAAAGAATAATCCACTGCTTTCTGCCAATATTACGATTCTGCGTTTTCTTTTCCACCATGAGATGTAGCCATAGAAACCCTCCATCAAACAGAAGAAGGATTTCCACAGTCACCACTTAAAGTAGAGTCTGCAACAGAATCCGAGAGTAATGAATCAGTACCACAGCTTTAGGAACATTAGGAACAGGTTCCACACAGCTAACTGGACAGGCCACCCAGCTGGGACCAGTTGCTGGACTCACTGAAGACCTAATCAGTAAAGCAAACTAGAATCAGAGGGTGGGGGCCGGGGGGGGGGATGTACAAGAGTCTATACCCAAAGGTCATCAGAGTCACTGCCTGGAAATCTGAGAAAATCCTGTCTTTTTTCACAAAACCACGTGTCTGCAGGTTCCCAGCTTCCAATACTCAGGTAGCTTTTCCAGAATCTAAGATCAAGTAGCAGCTACTGAGAAAATGAAATTTCAGGATAAAGTTCTTGCAAATATCCCAAGGAAACCTCATCCTCTAACTGTACAAAAGGAGAAGGAAGAGAAAGAGATTGATGAGAAAGGAGTGAAGATCAGAAATTGCACTGGTTATGATTCAGGAGGACGTGTCAGAAGGTGGTCCGCGTTCTGAAAAACCACAGGGTTGTAACTGTAAAGGCCAGGAGGCAATGGATAATACAATCAACTGGAAATGCGGATTCTTCTGGAGTCTCAAGTAATTGTAGTCTCAAAAGAGTAAGTTTTATTTGGTTTTTAATTTTTTAAATGTTTATTTTTAGGGAGGGAGTGGCAGAGAGGAGACACACGTGAGATAATGACCTGAGCTGACGTCAGATGCTAAAACAACTGAACTACCCAGGCATCCCTCAAAAGTGTAAGTTTTTGTCTTTCTAATAATTAATGAAGTTGTGGCTTCTCCTTAAAAAAATAAAATGAAATAAATAAATGAAATAAGTAAGTAAAACAAAATAAATCACATTTTATTCCATCGTTGAGCACAAAATTTTATAGATGCCCAAACTGGATGGTAAACACACATTTTCATCAAACGATTCTCTTGTTAAGGATGTGCTATAGGTAAAGGAATTATAACACCTGCTAAGAGAAGATAAAAATGGCAGCACTTCTAATTGAACCTTAATTATTCGATTATATCCACAATTCATGTGAGGCAACTGATTTCTAAAAATCAAGAAAATTAATGACACTCTTGGTTTTTGTTGAATTTAATCCCCAAATCATAATAATTAGCTTCATTCAAGCAGCCTGAAGTTCCAATAAAATTAGCTTTTTGAGTAATTTTTAATGCAATTATATTTAGTTAGCATTTAAATGTATCATTCGGAGCCTATCTGTCATAGCACAAAGTCTCTAATTATTATGTTCTTAAAACTATATTCATGACATTTAACAGTTTTATAGAGCCTTCTTACAAAGGGGCACACAGAGGAAAATTATGGGGAAATAGATGAAGACATTTTCTTTTTCCTATTTAACCAAGTATATTTTAAAGCACAAAAAGAACAGTGTTTGCAAATGACCCACTGAGACTCACATATGTGTTTCTTCAAATATATGATAAAATATGCAGGTTTAATATCCTGTAATTTCTTAATAGTGGATCAAATTCTCAGCATCACCCACATTGTATTTAGTCTTTGTGCTTTGAATAAAGTGCTGGAATAATGTCTTTTTATGGTAATTACAAATAAAGTAATTCATGTAATTATTCTGTAATAATGTAATTGTTGCCATGTAGACTATAGACCATAAAAAAGCATTAAGTAATTGTAGGGTTATTTATGGCCTGAAAATTGTCTGGCAATTATACTAGAGGTAATAGTAGCATGAAATTCATAGCTTAATTGTTACTTGATTTTAAAATGTAAAACGTGGGTATCTTTTTATTATAGAACTAAGCACCTAACCACATAATTATATCACATGTTCTGCATAGAATGGAAAATTGGGTACAATCCAATAGAGAAATATATTCTCCTATTTAGTTTTAAGTACTTGAAAAATGAGTGGTTTTATAACTGTTTGTTACTTAATCTCAATGTCCACATTTTTAAAACTCAGAAATTTGGGGGCGCCTGAGTGGCTCAGTAGGTTAAGCATCTGACTTCAGCTCGGGTACGTGAGTTTGAGTCCCACATCACGCTCTGTACTGACAGCTCAGAGCCTGGAGCCTGCTTCACATTCTATAATTACCTTTCTCTCTGTCCCTTCCCGGCTCACACTCTGTCTTTTTTTTTTTTTTCTCTCAAAAATAAATAAACTTGAAAAACAAACTAGAAAGTTTGGTTTAGATATTATATGGTTCCTTAAATCTTGAGTGTATACAAACATGGTAGAACCTCCTGTGTTCTTTAAAAGCATTATCTCGGAAGCGGGCGCCATGTTGATGAGGTCATTTATAAGAGTGTCACACACATACTATATTTCATTCTTGTACCAATGTGAACCCTTACTCTGAGAATAAGGTAGAGTCCTTGGGGAAGATTTACCTGAGAAGAATAGTTGGCAGTCAGAGTTTATATTCATCAGGGATGAAGACCAAATTATCAAATTTGTGTACTTAGAAGGTCATAGGATTCCTTTATTACCCCTTTTACATCCATGGGGTAAGTAGTGATGGGCTTTCTTTCACTTCAGCTATTGGCAATCTGTATCTTCTTTTTTCTTGGTTAACCTAAGAAAATTTTATAGCTTTCCATATTTTTTGTGGACCCTATATTCCTTGTGGAAGTTACTGTCAGAAGCACCTTCTGAACAGTCCTGAAATATCATAGAAAAATAATACATGTTCTCAAGAAAATACTGGAAAAGTATTGAAGTAATTATTTGGCAAAGAAGAAAATATTCTTAGGCTATTTCTATATATTTTTCATAAATCACTCATACATTTACATATCCATTCATTCCAAAACATTTATAGATTATCTAGGAAGTGCTATTTTGTTAACTCCTGACAATAAATGCCATGTGATAGACCATTTACTTAAACTTCTGGTCTTATTTTTATATCCATTTACACAAAAAGACTATGTTTTTATATCATAGATGGAAAAGGATCCTCAGGCAGTGATAATGGATTTCTCATCAGTCATAGTAGGCAGGTTTTTGAGCCTGAGGAAGCAAGGCTTTCTTTTCTTCAACTAGAATACCAGGCACCACTGGTGCCTGGATGGCTCAGTTGGTTAAGCATCCAACTCTTGCTTTTGCCTCAGGTCATGATCTCAGCATTGCTGGGTTCAAACTCTGCATCAGGCTCTGCACTGACAGTGTGAAGCCTGTTTAGGACTCTCTCTCTCCCTTTCTCTATCTGTCCCTCCCCTGCTTGAGTGCACATGCTAAATGAACAAATAAATAAGAAGCTCCATGTACTAAATAACCCATAACATGTATAAATAGAATGTGATTGAAATCACATTTTTGTCCCCAAATAAACAGTACAGAGCGATGCAGATGAAAACTATAAACATTTGAAGGAAACTGAAGTTTTCAATATTCACCATGACAGAAGTGGTTGAATGGTTTTATTAAGGTTTCTATAGCTCAAAGTGAAGAAATGAATTTACTTCCATACAAATTAAAATGTAAAAAACCAAAGTGCAATTTGAGAGGCCCTATGAACTACCACGAATATTTCCTCTGCAATCCCCCACTCATACCTTTGGACAAAGGAAATATCCTCATGAGTACAGACTCAGAATACATGAGTTCTACTATCAAATGTATTCTTTTGGATCTCTGTCTTCAAAGATATCTTTGGAAATACAAAATCATCTTCGAAAAACTGACATGCAAGGGTGCCTGGGTGGCTCAGTCAGTTAAGCACTGGACTCCTAATTTTGGCTCAGGTCATGATCCCACATTTTTGGGATTGAGTACAGTGTCGGGCTCTGTTCTGACAGCATGGAGCCTTCTGGGATTCTCTCTCGTCCTCTCTCTCTGTCCCTCCCCCAGTTGCCCTCACACACATGCTTATTCTCTCTCTCCCTTTCAAAATAAATAACTAAGTAAACTTTTTTTTAAAAAAAAGAAAAGATGATGTGCTAAACGGGTATACATCTCAATGTCTACACACTAAGGGATCAATGGGGAGTTACTTCATGAAGGAGAATAGAGATAGTAGTCTACAGCCATACCACCCTGAACGCGCCCGATCTCGTCTGATCTTGGAAGCTAAGCAGGGTCGGGCCTGGCTAGTATTTGGATGGGAGAATAGAGACAGTAAAGAGGAGTGTGAACGGGCCTTTGATAGAGATAATATATTAAACCAGGTCAGGGATTCGACCTGAGGCTCTGTTAACACATTTGGTCAGATAATCTTTGTTTTGTGTGACTATTTCATGCATTGTGAGAATGTTAGCAGAATCTTGAACCTCCATGCACTAATTGCCAGTAGGAACCTTCCAATTATGACACCAAATTTGTAGACATAGCTAATATCCCTTTGGTTGAGAGAATTGTCTCTGGGTTGAACCACTAACTCCAGGAAAGACACCAAGCTAGTGTGTTTATTTGGTGGAAACAAATATATGCATATTTGTCTTTAATATATATGTATTTATATATTTATATACTTATATTTATATCTATCTATTTACTGTACATTAAGAATAATTTCATTCAGTTGCTGGCAGATTTCACTAAGCTCTTTTTCCAATTATTACATATCTTCTAAGTGACAAGTGACTTACTACCTTTTTCTAATGGGCAAGCCATCTAAATGAGATATGTAGACAAGGCATAAAAAGAGCGAGAAGGGCAGTAAGAGTAGTTTTATGATACTGTATGCACAAGTCTACTTTTCTTGATTGATTTTAAGTGTCATTATTTTAATAGTTATATCCCAGGGGATGAATGTGTGTGTGTGTGCACGTGTGTGTGCACGTGTGTGTGCGCGCACGTGTGTGTGTGTGCACGTGTGCACTCATGCACGTGTGTAAATTCCAACTCCAGGAAGGACACATAAAAATTCTTACACTACTCCCTGTGACTAAATAATATGTTCATAATGTCAGTTGATAAGTTCCCTAATACTGTTTTCCTCCCTGTTTATTAAAATTAATGATTTTTATGAAACTCCTGAGGCCAGTGATAATGGGAATGATATTGAGCTTGATTTTAAATCTCCGGTGACATACTTCCAATCAAGGCATTCCCCTAGGCTTTTAGCCTAAATAGTCTTAAAGAATTAAGTAAATTAATAAATATGACAAAACAGAATAACTACCTACGACCTCATGATGATTATGGCTGGAAGAGACCAGAAAGTTTTAGATATTGCCAATTAAGAAACTGTCATCTATCTCCAACTTGTAAAAAGCCGTAGGTGATCACTCCATGCTTTCAGCAAGAAAAAAAAAACCTGAATAAACTGAAAATTAGTGACTTTACCTGAATGCAACAGAGAATTCAGGTTGCAAGGCAAGCTGGCACACTAAAATCTGGACAGAGAAGCCAAAAGAGAATCCCAGCAGAGATCGGATTAACTAGAGCAGAAGCTACTGGAGTCATAAACTGGCAGGAACATTTAAATGGTAATTTGATGACCATGGACAAGCTTGAGAGTGAGAAACTCCTGGCAGCATGCAGTCTCTGGGAAGCCTCTCTGCTTTTATGGGTTTTGTGTCCAAGACCCCATTAAGTTCTGTTAGTAAAGAACAGGAGTATCACCCTGTGTCTTTGGCAGGGAGAGTAAGGAAGTAACCACGTGAAATATGCCAGTGTGTTCTCTAAACAAACACCTATTCTCCGGAAAAAAAACGCTTTGCCAGAGCCTATCTTACATGGGTTTAAAAATAATTATCCAACTCCAAATATCTAACTCCTAGCAATCCCAATGCCCAATGAGGGGGAAAGAAAAAAACAACTTTGAAACATTTTGGAAGTCATAGCCCATGAAAAAACAAATTTAATCCAAAAATTAAGAAATCTTTCTCCTTTCCTACTCCTTATGACTGCATCAACAGGGCTTCAGAGTAATAACAGTAATACTTACAGATGAAAGAGCCAGCAAGACTCAGACTCAGTGTAAGGAGTTCTTAGTAAAATCAAAAGGAAACAGAGGAGAGTAAAGCAGAGATACAGAAGGATTTCAAAATTCCTGACATCTATCATAACAAACAAACAAATGTAAATATAGCCCAATTCAGTGCCAGATTAAAATAAAATCCCAATCTAAAGGCTTATTATCTGATACATTATGTTGTTTTCAACAAAATTTACAAGGCATGCTAAAAGGCAAGGAAAAAACAGAATACAATTTGAGGAAATTAAGCAAACATCAGAACAAGCTTCAGATATGGTACAAATTTGGGAGTTTTAGATGATAAATTTAAAATAAATATAATTAATATATTAAGTGCTTTAATAAAAAAACTGGATAACTGAAGAGCCTGGGTGACTCAGTCATTTGAGCATGTGACTCTCAATATTTGGTTCAGGTCATCATCCAAGGGTTGTAGGATTGAGCCCCATGTCAGGCGCCATGCTGAGTGTGGAGCCTGCTTAGGATTCTTTCTCCCTCTGCCTCTCTACCCCGCTTTCTCTCTCTAAAAAAATATATATATATATATAAACAAACAAACAAACACATTAATTAATAAAAGGAAAATTTGACAAACAAAAACAGGTGAGTAATATAAATAAGAAAATGGAAATGCCAAGAAAAAAGTGTTAGAAGTTAAAAACAATATAACAAAATGAAGAATGTGTTGGCAAAGCCCATTAAAGAAGGTAAATGGCTGAAGAATTAGAAAGTTTGGACATGTGTCAATAAACACTTCCCAAAATGAAATACAGAGGGAAAAAATGAAAACATAAAAAAAAAACCCAAGATATATTAAGAACTCCATGAAAATTTCAAAAGGTGTAACATACACATGTAACTGGAATATCAAAAAGAAAAGCGTGAGAGAATGAAACTGGAAGAAACGTTTGAAGACATAATGGCAGAGAACGTAAAAGAATAATAGTGACATCAAACCTTGAAATCAGGAAACTCAGAGAACACAAAACAGCCTAAATACAGAAAAGAAACAAAAATATGCCACTAGAAATATTATATTGAAACTGTGGAAAATCAGTGATAAATAAAAAATCTCTAAAACGGATATAGTGAAACAAAACAAAATAAACAACAACAACTACAACAAAAACCACTCTTACCTACTGAGGGACAAATATTAAAAACTACAAAGGAATTCTTGTCAGAAATCATTCAAGAAAGAAGACACGGAGTGAATATTTAAAGTGATGAAAGAAAACACCAATCTAGAGTTTTATATCCAGCAAAATTGTACTTCAAAAATGAAAGAAAACAACAGAAATTATAATGAATTAGTAAAGGCCAAGTGCAGGTGAATGTGACAATGTATACTACCCTGATGCCCTAAAGCCAAGCCTTCACTGGGGCTCAAGAGAAAGGCTGGGGGAGGCTCTAGATCTGAAGGGGGTCTTGCATGACACAGAGGAACGTAGAGTGATGAGCTGTCCCTAGAACGCTGGTACAGAACCCAGATCCTTATCTCATATGAAACTGAAGCCATGTATACAAATAAGAGACTAGAACCCTCCCCATCCTTCCCCACTGCTTCGGAGGAATGGTTGGGCACTCCTAGCAGAAAGAAAGAAACCAAAGCCATCCGTTTCAAGGACAGCATCAGGACATGCTCTCTCATCAAGGAAATTTCACTGAAACAAACTGAGGTAAGTGCAGGAGAATCATTCTCCCTAAAGACCTCTCAGTGTTGCAAGGCAGTATTTGACTGAGAAGAAAAAGGGAGTGGATTATGTTGGAGGCACACACTCACAGATTCTGCCTAAGAATAAGGCTAAAGATGGAGAACCAAGCACATATCCCTTTGCTCCTTACTGCCCACGCAGGCCTTGTGTTAAGTACAAGAAACAGCAACCTACCATTGGAAAGTAGAGGAAGAAAAGAGAGCTCTTCTGTATCTGAAGAGTATGCGGCCTATTAATAGCCATAAATAAAGCAGCGACATTGAGAAAAACTATGTCACTCCAGGTCTCACAAAAATCATGACAGCAGTCAGCCAAAATGGAATAATTTGAAGTCTAAGTTTACCGAAGATGAGGTTAGCAACAATAAAAGATCAACCCACCTAACTTATGACTAGATTACTTTAACTCTCTCCACTAATAGAATGAGAAAAAAGAGTTATGTCCATTCTAAACCAGATTAAATTTTTGCTTAGTCTTGGGGTGCCTGGGTGGCTCAGCTGGTTAAGCATCTGACTTGGGCTCAGGTCAGGACCTCACAGTTTGTGAGTTCAAGCCCTGCTCTGGGCTCTGAGCTGTCAGCACAGTGCCTGACACAGGGCTCGAACCCATGAATGTGAGATCATGACCTGAGCTGAAGGCTTAACCGACTGAGCCACCCAGGCACCCCTCTCTTTCTCAAAATTAAACATTTAATTTTTTTTTTAAATTTTGTGTGCTCTTTACTCATCTTTTATGTGTAATATCCGAATCAAATATATAATGCACACCACACAACAACAACAAGAAATTATTCAATTTAAAGAGAAAAAAACAGTCAACAGAAGCAGACTCAGAAATGGCCCTGTTGTTGGAAATCTCAAGTAGGAATTTTGAAATAACTGTGATATTAATCAGTTGAAGGAGATAGTGAAAAAGTCACACAGAATGCACAAGTAGGTGGAAAATTTTAGTAGCAATAGATAATCTAACAAAGAATCTAACAGAAATGACAGAAATGGAAAATGTGATATCTGAAATAGAGAAGTCATTCAAAAGTCTTCATATTATACTGAGCAGAGAAAAATAAGTAATTAGGATATTTAAAACTTCAATAGAAATTGTCCAGAATAAAAAACAAAGACAGCTTTTAAATTCAGAATAGAGCTCTAAGAGTTGAGATTTTATATCAAAATGTTTTACATACATGCATTTAAATTCTGAGCAGAAAAACAAAAAAGTATAAAAGATAAGAAAGGGTCAGAGGAATAGTGGAACAAGATTGGCAAGCATTTTCTTAAATTAATGAAAACTAGTAACAGTAGACCCCTGATGTTTAAGAGACTACAGGTTAAATACAAAGAAAATTCACAATGACACATCATAGTCAAAGTGTGGGAAAACAAAGATTAAGAGAAAATATTGAAGACAGACAGAAGGGCTTAAAAATAAGTGTAAAGAGAAAAATCTAACAAAAATAATAGATTTTTCATCAGAATCTATGCATTGATGGGAAAACAAAATCTGCCAGATTTACTGAAAGATGTGCCTTACAGGTAGAATAAACATGATTCCAGATGAAAATCTGGACCTATAAAAAGAAATTAAGGGCATCAGAAGAGGTGGAAATTAGTGTAAATATAAGAAGTATTTTCTAGGGCACCAGGGTAGAGTATGCAACTCTTGATCTCAAAGTTGTAAGTTTGAGCCCCATGCTGGGTGTAGATATTACTTAAAGATAAAATATTTTTAAAGTATTTTTCATGTATATAACCTCTTTAAAGACAAATGGTAATATGAAGAAAACAAAAAAAATTGGGAGTTTTGTATACTAAAACTCAAAGTAAAAGATGAGATAATGAAATACAAAGGAGGAAAGTGAGAAAATGGGAGATTATTGTGATAAAATTCCTATCCTGTGCATTAAGTCGTATACATGGAAGTAAACTGTGATAAAGTGCATTTTGTAATCCTAGAACAACTACTAAAAAAACAAAACATGGAAGTATGATCCAAAAACTAGTAGTGAGGATAAAATCGAATACAAAGTATTAATTTTTTTTCTAAATAATGGCCAAAAAGAAGGAAAAGGAGAATAGGGGAGCAAAGCTAAATAGGAAATAAATATCAAAAGAATAGACTTAAAAGTAAATATATTCACAGTTACATTAAATACATCTTCTAAGTATACCAGTTAAATGATAGAAATTGTCAAGTTAGATAAAAAAAAGCAAGATTCACATACATGCCCTGTTTAAAGCAAATATACTTTAAATATATATATAACAAAGAAAGATTAATATATAAAACTCAGATTTCCTGAGTTCATATGCAAACACAAGTGATGCAAATCCACAAGATCCTAATTGGCTAAATAAATATCAGGCTAAGTAGATTTTATAACAAGGAATACTACCAAGGTTAAAGTAGGGTTTTGTATAATGTGATAAAAGTCAATTCACCAAGACGACCTAATAATCCTAAATATAAAAGAATATACCTCTCTACAAAAGGAGTTTCAAAATATATAAAATACAACTGATAGAATTGAAAAGATTCAAAATAGCATGAAAAATATGAAAGGTTTAGGGATAAATTTCATAAAATATATTTAAGACCTGTACCTTGTAAACAATAAAGTATTTCTGAAAAAACAGAAGATGATCTAAACTGAGGAGTATCTAATGTCCATGAACTGGAGAATCAGTAATAATAAGATATCAATATTCCCTTAAAATTATATATATTCAATGAAATCTCAATAAAAATTCAAATGGAATTTTGATAGAAACAAACACACTGATTATAAAAGATTTTTATGGAAAAATAAGATATGTGGAAAACTAAAAAAACTGGAAAAAAAGAACAAAGCTGGAGGACTCAGAACACCTTGTTTCACAACTTAACACAGAACTGAAATTATTAAGACAGTATAATATTGTCTCTAAAACAGCCATGTAGATCAATGGACTGTCCAGAAATCTACCCATTTTATATGATCAATTCACTTTTGAAAAGATGTTCAGATATGAATATAATTTAAGGGAGAAAGTGTAGTATATTCAACAAGCAATGCTGGAAATTCTGTAAATATACATGCCAAAAGAAGATGTTTACTGCAAACTCTATCTTCCATCATATTCCAAAGTTTACCAAATTTGTGTCATCAAATTAAATATAAAAATGAAAATTATGACATATCTGATTGAAACCATCAAAGAAAATCTTGCTGATCTTCACTTATGCAAAGTCATCTTTATTAAAACTCAAAAAAGTAAAAACCATAAAAGAAATAATCATAAATTTGACTTCCTCAAATAAATATGAAGTTTTGCACTTCATAAAACTCTTTTAAGGGCACCCAGGTGGCTCAGTTGGTTATGCATCTGACTCTTGCTTTCGGCTTGGGATTGTGGTACCAGGATCCTGGGATAGAGCCCACAGAAGGTCTCAGGTTTGGTGCTGAGTGTGGATTGTGCTTGGGATTCTCTCTCTCCTGTGCTTGCATTAGCTCTCTCTCTCAAAAACAAAACAAAACAAACAAAAAACAACAAAAAAAGCACCCTATTAATAAAATGAAGGGAAAAGACACTAATTAGTATAAAATATTTTTAAAATTAATATCGGTATGGGGGTGCCTTGGTGGTTCAGGTGGCTAAGCGTCTGTCTTCAGCTCAGGTCATGATCTTACGGTTCATGAATTTGAGCCCCACATTGGGCTCTGTGCTGACAGCTCGGAGACTGGAGCCTGCTTCAGAGTCTGTGTTTCCCTCTCTCTCTCTGCCCCTCCTCCACTCATGGGCTGTCTCTTTCTCGCTCTAAAATATATATATATATATATATATATATATATATATATATATATAGTATAAGGATTTACATAATATATAAATAATTCATATAATTCAATAATCCACTAATTGATGGACAAATGATCCAACAGAGAGAAAGTAAGATATGAATAGACTTCATTAAGAAAAAATACAAATGGCAACACGATATGGGAAAATGGTCAAATCCTTTAGTTTTTAAGGAAATAAATTAAAAGCACAGTGGACACTGCCTCAGCCCTATTACACTGGCAAAAAAAAAATATCAAAGAATAAATATAACAAATGCCAAGGAGGATATGGAACAACCAGAACTTATACACATTGGTGGCATGAACCCAAAATGTCATAGCCACTTGGGAAGATGTTGGACAGTTTTTCATAAACCTAGAAATACTTTTACCATTCACCTCAGCAGGTCCACTTTCAGCTGTTTACTCACAATGAGAACACAGGCTCACACAGTTTCAGATGAATACCCACAGTATTTTTAAAAATATACTTAGAGTCTCAAACTGGAACAACCCAATTGTTCTTCACATGGTGAATAGTCAAATTTTGGCATATTCATTCGATGGACTGCTGCTCCCCAATAAAAAGAAAAAAAATAATATATGCAGCAACAGGGATGAATTCCAAAATGTGACAAGTGAGAAGGAGACACGAAAGTCTTCCTAGTATACAATTCCATGATATGGTATTCTCAAAAAAGGGGACTACGGAGATAAAAACATGGGTCATAAGTTGTTGTGGGCTATGGCTAGAGGTAAGAGGTTAAGAGAATTTTCTGACATGATGGAAATGATCTATGTGTCAAATTCAATGTTCACTGTTCAGTAACTGTTTGTCAAAAGTCTTTGAATTGTTCACTTAAAAAGTTCAGTTTTATTGTATGTAAATAATGGCTTAAAATAACATGAAGAATTTGCTTTAATATCAAAGAGCTGCTTTTATCCATCCTACAGTGCTTTTGAACAGCGCAACAGTTTTTGCAGTGAAAAAGTTCTATCTGGGTCAATTTTAGTAAACATCTCATCAGGACCATCTATTAGAAGAGGCCACTGATATGAAACAAGTTCCATACAGGACCACCAGTCCTGGTTTTGACAGGTGCCACTGATGTCACATTTCAGCCCAAGGTTGATTATCCCCCATCAAACCATTCTTTCATTAAATTTAAAATGTATCCATATTAGACTAACTAATTATTAAAGTTCCTTTACTTTCAGAAACCTCCAGTGAGATAAAATTGAATGAAAAGCTTTCATAGGGGTATTTCTAAAGCACATTTTCATAGTATCATAAATGGAAATCTGGCTGGAGAATGTGACATGGGTTCTTAAACTATTCAAATCCATACATTAATTTAAACTAAATAAAACATTCTATAAGTATAGTTGATACATTGAAAAAAGAAGGCTGAGATTTTTCCATTTCAATTTTGCTTAGAAATCCCATTGTAGTGTAGGGCTACAAATAACGACTCTTACTCAGCTGTTCCCAAAGGCTAACAGTAATGTTACTGGAAGCAGAGATAATTTATTTTATTGTTTATGATGGACACTCAAAAATGACTATTAAAAAAATTCAAGGGGCACCTGAGTGGCTCAGTCAGTTAAGCATCTGACTCTTGATTTCAGCTCAGGTCATGCTCTTATGATTTGTGAGTTGAAGCCCTGCATTGGACTCTGCATTGACAGTGTGGAGCCTGCTTGGGATTCTCTCCCTCCCTCTCTCTCTCTCAAAATAAAGAAACTAATAAAAAATTTTAAATTCAAGCCTAATACAGTGACAAAGTTATTTTTCATCTGACATAATTTAAGATGTTACCTATTACCCCTCTGGTTTCAGTGTAAATAGGTATTTATCTCTCTCACACTGTATTTCAGTTAGATGTTTTAATTGTTTGGTTTGGTTCATATATCTGTTTAATTTTTTTTTATTTTTTAAATGTTTGTTTATTTTTGAAGGAGTGAGAGAGAGAGAGACGGACCATGAGCTGGGAAAGGGGCAGAGAGAGGAAGACACAGAATCTGAAGCAGGATCCAGGATCTCAACTGTCAACATTGAGCTCGAACTCACAAGCCATCAGATCATGACCTGAGATGAAGTCCAACACTTAACAGTCTGAGCCACCCAGGCGCCTCACTATTTGCTTAATTTTACTCTCTCTAGATTATTAGAATTCATTAAATAAAGCATAGAAAATGTGTTTTATTTTTATTTTTTCAATCCTGAGACAAAACAGGTTCTCATGACGTATAAGTTGAGGGTTTAGTTTTAGCTACTTAGGAAAATGCAAAAATACTCCAGAGAAGGCTTAAAGCATGGAGAGATTTAATAATGAGTCATCCTGGAAAAAGAAAAATCACCTCCTGCTTTTCTGAGAGTGGGTAACTTAAAAATGTGAATCTTAGTCGCGTTCTCTAAAATGTCACAAGTTATCCTTACCTCACCTACTTGGTACAAGGATGAAATAAAATACATTATTAAAAATACCTATCATGAGACCTAGGATGTATTTTATTCAAAGTTACAGATGCTGATTTGTACCTTATGGAAAATAATAGAAAGTTTCCTCTAATATGTATTCTATTTATTGTATGTGTTACTCATAGGTTGGTTCCTATCAGTTCACAAAAATAGAATATGAATCATGGAATCCAAATCGTTTTCTATATCACAATCCAGACCATTCTTGTAAGGTCCCTTTGCAGTTAGGTGGCTCTATGCCATGGTCAAAGCATTGGTTTTAGAGGATGACTTGTTAGTTTTGCTGCCTGTATACACTACACCTCTGCGACTTGATTTAAAGACAAATATCATAGGATTTCATCATATATGGAATTTAAGAAACAAAACAGACAAACATAGGGGAAGGGAAGGAAAAATAAGACAAAAACAGAGAGGGAGGTAGAAAAGAAGAGACTCTTAAATACTGAGAACAAAATGAAGGTTGCTGTAAGGGAGGAATGGACTAAATAGGTTATGGGCATTAAAGAAGGCACTTGCTGGGGTGAGCACAGGGTGTTATATGTAAATGATGAATCAATTACAGAAACCGATACTACACAGTATTTTCACTAACGTGAATTTAAATAACTAAATAACATTTTAAAAATTACAGTCATACGTCTTTGAGAAAAATTATTTTCTTTGGTGTTCTACAGGAAAGTCATTTTTATAATTCTATACTCATTGAATTTTACCACTGGAATGAATATTAAAAACTACCTTGTCCAAAGTCATGCTCAACGCTGCAAAAGCTTGTGTTTCAATCCTAACAGATGGAGAGCCTGCCACTGTTGAAACCTGTCCATTGTCATTGTGTTCTCTCCCATAGACCAGCTTAACTTTCATTTAGGGGCATTTCTAGTTAATTCTTCACTATCTTATCTTATATAAGAGAAATCATTTCCTTATTAAAAGTTTACCTATCCCAGTGATCTATGACAGTAGTCACTCCACTTTATAGTAAATTGAGGCAAATTAACATGTAAGTTAAGATTTATTTTAAATTACTATTGAGTGAATCTGTGATAACCATGTGATATTTTATGTGATAAAGGAATTCTGAGGGGCACCTGGGTGGCTCAGTCGGTTAAAGTGTCCAAATTCAGCTCAGGTCATGATCTTGTAGTTCATGACTTCAAGCCTGTTGTCGGGCTCTGTGCTGAAAGCTCAGAGCCTAGAACCTGCTTGGGATTCTGTGTATCCCTGTCTCTCTGCCACTATCCTGCTCATGCTCTCTCTTGCTCGTTCACTCTCTCTCTCAAAAATAAATAAACATTTTAAAAAGTTTTAAAAAAATCTGAGAACCATTCTCTAGGATGATTACAACTGAGGTTAGGTTTCCAGTTACTAAAAAAAGTCTGTGTTTTAGCACATATTCTTTTATTCTGGAAATTCTATGGAATTCTGTTCCACATAACTCTAGACTTTGTGTCAATAAAGAGTCAAAATTAAATTTAATATCTTTATTAAGCAATAACCCTTCTGGCAAATAGTCTCTGTTAAAGACTCTTAACAAAAGTGATGCAGGGCTCTTGGGGCCAGTGCAGGGACCAGAGGCCACTATAAGAGAGGTTTAAAGAAAAACACATAATGTCTATATATCTATCTATCTCCATATCTATGTATGTACATGTGTCTGTATCTGCCTCTGTGTCTGTGTCTGTGTCCATATCTGTATCTATATCTTCTAGAAAAATCCTGGTCAAAAGAAGAGTAAGAACCATGTAGATCCTGTGTGATTTTCCCTGATCTTCCTGGTCCCCAAGTACCAACAGTATCTGGGTCCTTCTATGAATGAGTCCGGGAAAAAGAAGAGTGTGAATACCTCAGAGACAATGTGCACTCTACTTGCTGACAGGCTCCCAACTATCTTTCCCTTCCACCATTTGGAGAACCACCACTATGTAAGGCATTCTAACAAGACTTGAGCTCCAATGAGCAGATAAAGAAAAATAAGACTATATAGAAGACTCTCAGAGTCACATATAAAAAAAAAAATGAAGAGAAAATCTTACAAACTCAGGATGGAGAAACATTTCCTTAACAATGAAAAGATGAGGGCCATATTAGATTTTCCCTTTGTAATACCAGAAGCTAAAACAAGGGTAGAAAAAGAATCAAAAGAAAATAGTGTGACACAAAAATGTTACACCCAATAAAGGTGTCAATATCTCACTAGGGCAAAAGAAGGATGTTTGTGGATATTGGAGAGTTTATAATCCATGAATCTCATTTAAAGGAGATACATGAGAGAAGACTCTAAGCAACATTTTCCTTTAAATCTCTGCACTGAGTAAAAATTTTGAATAGAAGAAAGTGATGAGTAATAAAATGTATGAAATATATGGCAATACATAATTTAAATAAATATCTATGGGTAGGCATACAAGCAAATATATTAGGTTGGCAGTATAATTTAAAGAAAATATATACTGGGGCACCTGGGTGGTTCAGCCAGTTAAACATCCAAATTCCACTCAGCTCATGATTTCATGGTTCTAGAGTTCAAGCCCCACATCAGGCTAGCTCTCATTAGCTCAGAGCCCACTTTGGATCCTCTGTCTCCACCCCCCAGCCCCACCCTGCTCTTGCCCTGCTCATGCTCTTTTCTCAAAAGTAAATTTAAAAAATAATTAAAAGAAAGAAAGAAAAAATAAAGAAAATATAAACTAAGTGTAAGAGAATTTTTATTTTTATTCTTTAAATTTTATAGTTTTTAATTTTATTTTTTAATTTTTCATTTACTTTATAAAATAGATAAAAATGTAATCTATATAAGTAAATACAGATTTTTGACAATGAAGGGGAATGAAAGGAAAACAAAAAGAAAATAGAACCATTTTGAAGATTTTATTCTGGGAATAATTGAACTGATAGTAGTGGAACATATTTGTGGGAAAGATAGAGTTTTGATTTTTAATTAAACAAAAATAATGTGTTTTATTGACAGAAATATAGACCCTTCTCCAAATTTACCCAAGCATCATGACTAATGAGACAATCTTCCCAATTTCCAATTCATTACCTGATTTACTTTCATCTTCATGGCACTTATTACTGACATTTTATTGTATATTTACTTGCTCTTTTTTTCACAAAAATAACTAGAATATAAACTCGACTATGGCAGGGTCTTATCTATTTTGTTCAATGTTTTACTCCCCTGCCAGGAAGAAACAATAAGTAGTGGGTAATTGATAAATATTCATTGAATAAATTTATGAATTCCAGGTTAAGAAAGTCTAAGATTAATGGAATGAAGAAGCACACTAAAATTTCCAAGTTGGCAATAGGAAATACAGAATGAATAGTAATTTGACCAAACCAGAAAAAAAAAAAGAATCAAAATGCAAAAATGGATATGACTAACATAAATTCAAAGGTAGAGTAAGTAAAACAACCACCATAAAAGCCATATTCTATTTATAAAAAATACATCAGACTTCTGTTTTCAGTTCCAGCATGTAAAAATCTTGGAAGTTATCACTCTCATTTATTCTGATACTCAGAAAACCTGGCCAAACAGGACCTCCATGACTTTTCTAGAGTATATAAGAGAATAGAAGCTACAGGACAAACTGCCTCTTAGAAATCTGGACAGACAGATGCATCCAGAGAGTCAGAGCTGGAGAGCCATACACCGGCAGGAACGATCTCATGGCACTCTTGATAAATTGCCAGTGAAACCCTCCTGGGGCCCCAGTCGTGTGGGCGCCACACTTTCATGGGCTTTACCTCCAGGACCATGTTCTCACAGTGAAAAGCCTGACATTTGTACTGTGGATCTGGGGAGGAGGTGGGATAACCAAAAGACAAATCACAGACTGGGAGAAAATATTTGTCAAACACATATCTTATAAAGGACTTGTATTAAAAATATACAAAGAACTAAAATTCAACAATGAATATACAAACAGCTTACATGAAAAATGGGTGAAAAGCCTGACAGATACATCAGAGACATACAAATAACAAAGAAGCTTACACAAAGTCACTCTAACTTATTTGTCCTAAGAGAAATGCAAATTAAAACAACAATGTGGTACCACAATATTACACACACACACACACACACACACACACACACACACACACACAGCAAATTAAAAAAAAAAAAAAAAGCCAAAAAGCAAAAAAACAAAAAACACACTTAAACTACTACTGCTGACCAGGATACAGAACAAGAGTATCTCTCCTCACTGCTAGTGGAATTACAATACAGTTTGGTAGTTTCTTACAAGGTTAAGCATCATCTTACCATATAATCTAGAAGTCACTCTTCTAAGTATTTAATTTAAACAATTAATTTGATAACTTATAATCACAAGGACATATCAAAAACACAAAAACAGTACACCTCAAAATTTATAGCAGATTTAGTTATGATTGTCCCAAACTGGAACCAACTAAAATATCCATCAATAGGTAAATGGATAGACTATGCTCCATCCATACAATGGAATGCTATTCAGGGTGAAATTCCTATTGGCTCTTAAGCCATGAGAAGACATAAATAAATCCTGACTGTGCAATGGTGAGTGAAAGAAGCCAAGCTTAAAAAAAAAATTACATCCAACTGTATGCTATTCTGAAAAAACAAAATCATAAGATAATAAATAGGTTAGTGGTTGTCAGGAGGTGAGGTGGGAGGTTTTTGGTGGGAGGACCAAATACATAAAGCACAGACAGTTTTTAGGGTAGCAGACTATTCCGTATGATACTGTAATAGGGGACACATGACACTATGCATTTGTCAAAACCTATAGAACTTTATAGCTCAATATTGAACTTGGATATACACAATGTAAACAAGAATCATTTCAGGGGTCAGAGGATCCTGGCATGAATACAGAGTGTGACAAAAGAGTCTGTTTTACAAGTGTATGAAACAGGTTTATTGAAGGAGGTACGGGGTGGGGGGCCTGCTGACTTAAGAAACTTTGGAAACGAGTGGAGTCTGTAAGACTAAAAGGAACAAGTACTGTACAAATCACTCTGCTTTGATAAAACTGTATCTCACAGAAATATGGGTTAACAATTTCAGAAACGCTCTGGATGTTTATTCGAACTGAACAATTGTAGTTATAACTGTAACTTGATAGTGGATTGAGGGACATGGTTTCTCATTGTTGGAGTAGAATAAACAAGTAGAAACAGAAAACCAAGTAGAAGAGGACAGAATGATCCCTATGATAATGGATTAGAGGTGGACATGAATGCAAACTCTTGTTGATTGTAATATACACATAGATGGTACACACAGGAAGAATTATATATATATATATATATGTATGTATATACATATTCATATCCTGATGTAAGGAAGAGGCCATTATGGAGGGAGGGAGAAATATTAGCTTTATCAAATTTTGTACCTTCTAAATTCACTACTGATAATACCAACATAGGTTCCGTGTGTGCTGTATAACAGGGCAGGGTGAGATGATGACAGAATTACAGGAACAGTATTAGAGGCAGGAAACCCAAAAGTGATTTCAAATCTAAAGGAACCTCAAGCAATAGAAACACATCAGTTGGGGCTGGTCAAAACAAAACAAACAAACAAAAAACAATGTATGATTGATGCGTCTCCACAGAAAACTTTCCAGGCTGAGTCATCTTAATAGTACTCATCAATGCCCTGCCTCAGTGGACCCCAGAACACTCAATAGTCAAGCTACATCCACTGTTTTTTCAATCCAGTTAAGTCACACATAAGTCAACTAGAATCATGATGTTTGATCCTTTCCTGATTTCCCTAAATAAGAAAGTCATCAAAATCCCATAGTCCAAAGGAAAGAGACAAATATGGTGGGGGGTGGGGGGTGGGGTGGGACCAACTCAAATCACTGGCTTGAGTGTAGCATTACACAATTCTCTGCTTCTCTTTGTTATCAGATTCTTCTCGAATACAACGGGACCATCAGTGCACAAATGAAGATCGCTCTACATTTAAACTTTTGCCAATAAAATAAATGGGTACATTTTATGACCAGATGTTTGAGAAAAATGGAACTCCAACGGGCCAAAACTAACAGGAGAGGTAGTCAACCTCACCTGTGATGAAGTAAATCTAAATCTAAATTAAACAAAAAATGTTAAGACTCATAATATTGATATTTTTAGAGTCTGACAATGTCACGAGTAATGTAGTAAGTAGGAACACAGGAATTACCATATATTGACAATAGGAGTGTAAACTGTTACAAGAACGTTAGAGAACGACATGGCAATTCTATTACAGTTTTGGGACGCGCCTGACCTGTGGCCCATCAAAGCAAGTATTTGATGCGCATCTAAGAGAAACTCTCACACGTCCAGAGACGTCACAAACAAGCCTCAGCTGGTGTATCAAAAACTGAAAAAAATATGAATATGGGCTGCCCACTACAGTAGTTACTGACCACATGTGGCTAATCAAATTTAAATTTTAATTCACTAAATTAAAACAGAATCAAATCAGTTACTGCGTTGCACTAGCTACATTTAAAGCACTCTCTACATCTACATCATTGCAGACAATTCTACTGGACGTTGCTGATCTAAATTGCTATGGACAATTAAACGGATAAATCAGTCCTCAACTCTGATATATTTATATGGGAAATTGAAAAACAATAGAGATATATTCACCAATAAGTACAAATGTCATAAATATAATGTTGAGTGATAAAGTTAAGATTCATACAGATATAAATGTAAATATGTGTACATAAGTGTATACAATAGCATTTATATAAAGTTTCTTTTAAATAAATTAAATTGCTTAATTAAATTACTTAGTTGAAATATATAAAATACTAGGTAAGCAAAAAGATACTGGAAATGAAATATGCATATTTCAGGATTGGCTATCTTCTCACAAAGAGAGAAAGTAATGGGAGAAAGAACACAGGCACTTCTAGTGCATCTGTAGAAAAAATTATATTTTATCCTGGGTGATGGGTATGTGAAGTCTCATATTTCTCGTTATATCTTTTCTTTTTTATATATAAGCTGATTCATTAACATGGAATTAAATAGGATGGCATTAAATGCAAAGTTGTTTAGATAATGTAATATTAGAGAGATTAAAAACTCATATAGACAGAGATAACTTTGTCCGGAGATCTCGTCTAATTAAATAAAGTCTATCCCATCCACTAGTTTTCCATTGTTAGTTGGGGGTTATTATCCCTACTTCAGGAGAACCCAGTCTTCCAGCTGGAGCCTCCCCTAATTCCTGAAGTTAATGAGCAGCAGAATCGTGACTCAAACCCTTTTGTGGATTGATAAAGTCGTACCTTTGGAGAAACATCCAGATACCTGTATTTACTGAGGTTGGATGAGAAAAGCACTCTGAACACAATTATGACCAGCCTTATTCTCCAGGGATTATTATCAATCTGCACACTGTAGCATATGTTACAGATTTGAAAACACTTAATTTGATACCTACAAAAAAAATCTTGTAATAATAGTTTTTTGATTAACATATGGGAAACTTGAAAATTAAAATGATTATTTAGCATCATAGGCCTTTAACTTACAAAGTAGAGGGGGGTACCCTAACTACTGTTAAAAATTATGGCTGTAATAATCTTTCTAAAGATATAAATTGGTTTTGTGTTGTGGGATCCATAACATTCAAGGGCCCAAAACTTAAAATTCTAACCTAAATTTTGGATCAAAGATGGCAACTCTGAGGATGTGAAATGTAAATTGAAAGACAAGAAAGAGTCGGAAGCAAGCTTGGGAGAAAGTCAAGCATTTCCAGAGTTTACTTCACTTTAGGCAGAAGATGATTTCACGTCTTTATGTTATTTCATATTATATGTATGTAACCCTGAATGGAAATGTTTTGCTCTTAAAAAATACTTTATTAAATATGGCATTAAGTTTTATATATTCAAATTTAATTTGCCTTTGGAGGAAATTGGAGTTGTCAGAGGTAGAAATAAATGGGATGAGGACAGTGGCAAAAAAATAGAGAAAAATTGAATTTTCAAAAATAGAATTACTGAATGGTAATTAAGTGGCAAGACTGTTGCATATGGTGACTGATAGGATATGGCAAAAAACTGTTCCAAGTTTTTTAAATTTTTTTTTACATGTATTTATTCTTCAGAGACAGAGTGAGACACAGCATGAGCAGGGGAGGGCCAGAGAAAGAAGGAGACACAGAACTGAAGCAGGCTCCAGGCTCTGAGCAAGCATTTAGCACAAAGCCTGATATGGGGCTCGAATCCACGAATTATGAGATCATGACCTGAGCTGAAGTCAGACACTTAACTGACTGAGCCACCGAGGCGCCCCATGACTGTTCCAAGTTCTTAATGTGAACAAAGATGGTGTCATTTCCTGAGATGTGAAACATCAGATCAAGTGTAGTTTTCTGGAAAATCACAAGCTCAGTGTTGGACATCCTGGAAACTATTTGCTGAATCACCTTTTTTTTTTTCTTGCACACCATTCTGTCTCTCATTATACATAAGTTATATCCCACACATACACACACACACACACACAGCATAGATTAGCATCAGAAATGCATCACATGTAGAACACTATCATCTAAGCAATTTTGGAAAATATATTTTTTTCTCATGCCAAAGAGACACAGGAGCCAACTCAGCTCCCAATGGCCAAAGCTGGAATAACTTGAGCAATAAAGAAGAGTTACTATATAAAATATTCACGAGCTCATAATAATATAAATTAACTAGTGACTAAATAAATAAATGGAGGAGAAGAGACAGACCTCCCATGTAGAAGAATTCCAACTGTTTACATAGATATTTCACCTTTAGGGAAATGAAATCTGACTCCTCATTCCTTAAGTGTGAGCTGTGCATAGTGACCTTCTTCCAAAGTATACAGCATGGAAATGGGAGAAAAATCAGTAAGTTTTAGTGAAGAGACCTGACAGACGCTTCAGGTGCTAAAGGTCATATCAAGAGTATTAAGTCATAGTCAGAACTTGCACCCTTGACATGAAGTAATGAGAATGGCCTTTTACCTCTGTAGTCTTCCACCTAAAACTTTATAAGCCATTTTATTTATTTGTTTGAGAGCGAGTGAGAGAGAGAGCACAAGCAGGGGAAGGGCAGACAGAGAAGAAGAGAGAGAGGGACAAGAATTTGAAGCGGGCTCCACGCTGACAGCAGAGAGCCCACTATGGGGGCTGGAACTCACAAACCCTGAGATCACAACCTGAGCCGAAGTTGAACACTCAACCAACTGAGCCACACAGGTGCCCCCATAACTCATCCTACTCATGAGACAAAGATCGGATAAATCCAAACTGAGGGACATCCAACACGAAAATCCAGTATTCCTCAAAATTCTGAAGATCACTGAAAATAAGAAATATCTAAGACACTATTACAATCAAAAGACACCTAAGAAGACATGACAATGATGTGGTATCCTGGATATAATCCTGGAACAGAAATAGTAAGTAGGTAAAAAAAGAAGGACATTTGAATAAAATATGGCTTTTAGTTAATAATAATATATCAGTAACTACTACTCTTCTACTCTACTAATGTAAAGTGTTAATAATATGGGAAACTGCGTGTGAGTATATGGGAACTCTGTATCATCTTCATAATATTTTGATGTACCTAAACTCTCCCAAAATGGTTTGTTTTTTAAAAAGAAAAATCATATGGGGTGCCTGGGTGGCTCAGTTGGCTGGGCGTCCAACTTCGGATTGGGGTATGCTCTCACGGTTTCTGGGTTAGAGCCCTGCATGGGGCTCTGTGCTAATAGCTCAGAACCTGAAACCTGCTTTCGATTCTGTCTCCCTCTCTCTCTGCTCCTTCCCTGCTCATGTTCTGTCTCACTCTCTCAAGAATAAAGATTTAAAATATTTTTAAAAAGAAAAAGAAAAAAAATAAAAAATAAAAAGAAAAATAATAGCAAGATTTAAGATTTGTGGGTTAGCAGTTAATACTGGACTTAAGATAATCTAGAAAGTACGTGAGAGGGTATCATGGAAAATTTCTCAGAGGACAGAACTCTTTGAACATCCATGGAAGGTGATCTATCAAGGGCTTCAAGAAGTTACTTCTTGGATTCCAAGCAAGAAGACAGTATAATGTATACACACACTGCCTGAGATTCAGAAAATACTCAAAACTGTCTATTTAATAATAAATACCTATCAGAAGGTAGGATGTCTTTGAGGATGGAGAGTTTGTGAGGAAAAGGACAACAGGACAGAGATGACAACAGAGGGTGTATGTGCGTTGAAAGCAGTTCCGTAGTAATTAACTTTTGAGGTCCTGTGGACTGTTGTGAGAAACCTAGAGACCAGAAGGTCAAATTAAAGCTGATGAGTGGCTAGTCTAAGGCAGCAGATGTGTGATAAAAAAAAACAAAAAACTCAGAAGCTCAAGGGAATATAAAATAGTCTTTGTAACTATTCCAGGCACGATAACAGGATAGCATGTTGAAACAAAATGACATTTCTCACTGGTGGATGTAGGCAAGGCTAATAACTTATTAATGTTTTCATGTTTTTATACATCTCCAGAAGCTTGTTAAAGGTCAGAGCCAGAACTTTGTAATTGAATTCAGAACAACAAGAAATAGTGGCTCTAGCTTGAAATGCACAAATAAACCCCAACATGAAGGAGTAGATTTTAATAGATTAATTCAAATATGATGAAACGCAAGGGCTCTCTGAAGTTTAAGATTTCAGCGTTTTGAAATTTATTAAAACTCATTCTAGCAAAGTCTAGAGCTAAAAAGGGAAGAGAAGATTTTCATTCCTGCTCGGCAGTAATGAGTGACCCACGTCCTCAATGCATCAGCAGAGAACACATGAACATATGAAACCCTGAACTTCCATCTGCACCTGGTGACAGAGTCATCCATCCATCTTCTAAGCTGGAGTGATGTGGGGGGAGGCCTAGCACAGAGTCAGGACTCTCAAGAGCACCCAGAGGTAACAAGGCAAGATCCCCACATGTCAATGGAAGCCATCTGGGAAATAGTAGTCAGGCATTCCTATCCTTCCAGAAAGGATGGTATAGTAGACATCTAGTAAACACCTGTGCCCCCCACCCCAACTGGGCGGTAACAAAGAATTTTTCCCCAGATGTCAGTGGATGTTGAATGGAAACATGACCTTCTATCTATCAGTTCTCTACTTTCCCCTGATGGGGCAACGTCACTGAAGCCAAATTAAACCAGAAGATTTAAGTAATATTGAGAGATTGATAGCATGAAATGTAAAGCATCAAGGTTTCCATCAAAAATCACCTGTCTTTACAAAAACCTGAAAAAGATCAACCTGAAGTAGGAAAACAATTAATAGATGCTAATACCAAGAGGGTAGAGAGAATATATTACCTGAGAGGATTTTTTTAAAATGTTTATTTAATTATTTTGAGAGAGACAGAGGGCAAGGGGAGGGGGGCAGAGAGAGAGGGATAGAATCCCAAGCGGGTTCCATGCTTAGTTTGGAATCTGATATGGTTGAGCTAAAATCAAGACCCAGATGCTTAACCAACTAAGCCAGGCAGGCGCCCCTGCCAGCAAAGATTTTAAGGCAACATCAAACAGATGCATCAAAGAGCTTTATAAACACACTTGAAAAAAATGAAACAAAAAATAGAAAGTCTTAACAAAGAAATTGAAAGGCTCAGCAAAGAAATAGAACATGTAAAGAAATACCAAACGGAAATTTTAGAGCTTCAAAATGCAATATGTAGAATAAAGTACTCAACAGAAGAAAGAAGTGGACAGGGAAAGAATCACTGAAATTGAAACATGATAAAAATTAGCCAAACTGAGGAAAATAGAGAAAATAAACTGAAAACTTAAAAATTTCCCCAACTTGATATACAGATTTAATGTGACTCTTATACAAATCTCAGCAAGGTTGTTTCAGAGACATAGAGAAGCCTTTTCTAAATTGTATATGGAAACAAAAGCAAAACAAACAGACACCAGACACCAGAATATCAGAAACAATCATTACAAGGAATATTGTGAAAAGAATCACTCTTTCTGATTTCCAGACTCATTATCTACCTCCAAGAATCAAGACTGTGTGGTACTAGTGCTGAAGTAGGCACACCAATCAATGGAATAGACGAGTGTCCCAAAATAGCCCTGTCCAAGTTGGGCCGTTTTTGGAAAAGGCACAAAAGCAATTCAATGGAAGAAAAGCAGTTTGTTCAACAAATAGTCCTGCTGGTTAGCATTTGTAAGAACTTCCAAGCTAAAATCTGAAACTGGCCCCCACACATGGCGGGCATGGAAAGACCGAGGAAAGAGGCAGGCCGTTCTAGATTGGTACGTGGTAGGTTTCCTGAGCAAGGGAGCTTGCACACGAGGCTTGCCATGGACGACTGCAAGATGAGTACATCTCCACACGTGCTGTCTGGAATATCAAAAGGCTTTAGAGAAGTACAGTCACATAGAGCATCCAGATGGTCTCAACACCACCTTTGTCTCTCAAGGCTGCATCCTTGTAAATGGCTCCTACTGTGGGAAATTCGATGGCAGAACAAATATTCCAAAATGCCCCCTTAAGAGGGGATGAGGAGCCTCCAATTACCTGGGGCAAGTTCGAAGGTCAACTGACAGTCAAGTTTTTTAAGGACTTCTCCCAGAATGTTCCAGAGCAATCAGATACGCATAGGCAAAATACAGAAACCTTGATCTAATCTTTGCATGTTATAAAAAAAAATTAACTCAAACCTGATCACAGGTTTAAATGTAAAATGAAACTATTGAACATTTGAAAAAAAAATAGGATTCAATTTTGTAAACTTTGGAGTTGATGAACAGCTTTAAGCCTGACATCAAAATTTTGATCCACAAAATAAAATTTATAAAAAACACTTTAAAGTTTATTCAATTCTTTTTTATTTTTGAGAGACAGAGACAGAGTGCTGGGGGGGCAGAGAAAGAGGGAGAGAGAGAATCCAAAGCAGGTTCCTGACTCTGAGCTGTCAGCACAGAGCCCGATGCAGAGATCTAGCTCACAAACCTAGAGATCATGACCTCAGCCAAAGTTGGAAGCCTAACTGACTAAGCCACCTAGGTACTCCTATAAAAAACATTTTAGGGGCACCCTGTTCACGCTCTGTCTCTCTCTGCCTCTCAATAAATAATTAAAATGTAGAAAATAAAAATAAAAACAAAAACGTTTTAAGGGGCACCTGGGTGGCTCAGTCGGTCAAGCTTCCAACTTTGGCTCAGGTCATGATCTCACAGTCTGTGGGTTCGAATCCCATGTTGGGCTCTGTGCTGACAGTCCGGAGCCTGCTTCAGATTCTGTGTCTCCCTCTCTCTCTGCCCCACCTCCCCTTGCACTCTCTCTCTCTCAAAAATAAATAAACATTAAAAAAAACATTTTAAATTATACTTTGTAAAAATGAAAAACTTTTGCTTTGTGAAAAACATGTTAAGAGAATGAAAAGACAAGCCATAAATTGTAAGGAAATATTTGAAAAGCACATATCTGGAAAATAACGCATATCTGGAATACCAAACGATCTCTCAAAACTCAGCAGTAAAAAATCAAGAAATAAATATATAAAATAAAAGCCAGAAACTATCTAATTAGAAAATGGGCAAAAAGGCATGAATATATATTTTGATGAAAAGGAATACAGATGGCAAATACATATATGAGAAGTTCACGTACAGCGTTTACTAGTCATCAGGACAGCGAGGCTAAGAGCATACTGAGATTCCACTCTTCACCTGTGAGAATTGCTAAAAACATAAACAAAAACAAACAAAAACCCTGACAATACCCAGATGTTGGTGAGAATGTGGAGAGATTGTATTATCGACACATTTCATATGGCAATGTAAAATGGTACAAGCATGCTAAAAATAGTTTTGTGTGGCTGTTTTAAAGTAAATAGTCATATATCATATGATCCAGCAGTCCTACTTCTGGACATTTCCTCAGCGGAAAAAAACACTTACATCCTCATAAAATTCAATACAAGACTGTCCACAAAAGCTTTATCAATACTATGCAAAATCTGGAAGAAAAATTTCCCATGAACAAACTTCAGTAGCATCATACCATGGAATATTATGCAGTAAGAAAACAAAAATTAAGAAACTATTGCTATACTTACTGACTTAAATGGATCAAAAAATTATGCTGAGAGTGGGGGGCTGGGTGTCTCAGTCGGTTGAGGGTTCGACTCTTGATTTAGGCTCAGGTCATGATCTCATGGGTTCATGAGATTGAGCCCTGCATTGGGCTCCATGCAGCATGGAGCCTGCTTGGAATTCTCTCTCTCTCCCTCTCTCTCTCTCTGCCTTTCCCCTGCTCTGGCCCTCCCTGGTACTCAAATAAATCAAAAAACTTAAAAAAAAAAAAACAAAAGGAAAAGAAAGAAAATTATGCTGAGTGAAAAATTCCAACCATAAAAAGGTCATATATTTTACCAATCCATTCGTATAATATATGGATACTGTAATTAGTAGGAAAGTGGAAAATCTCACAGCATATACTCTTCCTTTTTTTTCCACAAACAGAATTCTGTAAACTAATAATAAAATACTAAGTTGCCTTTTTATCTTTGACCTACAGGATTCAGACAGTCATAACTGTTAAATACACAACATTTCTTATATAGATCAGACTTCGTTTAATTGTGTGCACCACAATTCATCTGCTCTCCAGCCTGTAACTCCTATGGGGCTCTTTTCATTATGGTTGTGAGTAAGGTCTCACTTTGACTTTTACGGCCATACCCTGTGGCACTGGCAGAAAATGAAAAATCACCTTGTTGAAAATATGGATTTAGAAAAAGAAGAGAGAGTTCTAGTTTGCAGTAAAGATTGTCTTGGTAAAGAAAAACTGACGGTCTTCAAGGTCTTGTCTGGTAGATGAGGGAAGTGTTCTCATTTATAAAATCAGATACAGAAAGAACTACTAAATACCTCACAGACATGTTTGATGAAAGAAGAGGACACTGAGTTCCAGGTGACTATATACACAAGTGAAGTTGAGCATCTCTAATAGCCCACACAACTGTCAATAGTTTCATTATACAGAAGAGGACACTGGTTGGCTGAAACCAAGTGGTATGTACAAAATCACTGGAGGTGATGGAGTGCCTGGGTGGCTCAGTTGGTAGAGCATCCCACTTTGGCTCAGGTCATGATCTCACCATTTGTGAGTTCGAGCCCCATGTCAGGCTCTGTGCTGACAGTTCAGAGACTGGAGCCTGCTTCGGATTCTGTGTCTCCCTCCCCTGTTCATACTCCGTCTCTGTCTCTGTCTCTCTCTGTCTGTCTCTGTCTCTCTCAAAAGCACATTAAGATTTTTTAAATAAAAAAATAATAAAATCATTGGAGGTGATGGAGAATTGAGGTCTGATACTGTTTTTTCTCTACACGCAGTTGCCTTGTTAGAGGGAAAATGTCCTTACACTTACTGTAAGACTGTATTCTAATGGATGGCAAGTTCTGACAATATAGTATTATTATACTCATCTAAGAATTATATTTAAAACCCTAGATACTCCTGAATGGTGAGGGGCAATTCCTAACACGAGGGAGGAATTGCAGACACTCTGCAGAGTTACCCTGAGGTCTCTGTCCAGAGTGGCCCTCACACTGACGATGGACCATTGCTGTGGCACACTTTTCCTGAACATACATCTTTCCCAGCAATCTTGGCTTGCAGCAGCAGAATTTAAAGTTTCTGCAGCAACCAGGGGAATGAAACCTAATGATAGAATAGTAATGGATCCTGCACAGACTACCAGAAATGTGTGTGTTTTTTTTAATATGGTTCAGACTGTGAATGATTCCTAGAGATAGTGTCAGAAGGGGTTAACATCTTTTATTTGTAACTTGTGATTAACTTCAGAATAAGTACTGTTCTTTTAAATATTTTATAATGGGGGTATCTAGGAGGCTCAGTCAGTTAAGCATCCAACTTTTGGTTTCAGCTGAGGTCATGATCTTATGGTTTTGTGGGTTTGAGCGCCATGTCAGATTCTGCACTGACAGTGTGAGAGCCTGTTTGGGATTCTCTCTCTCTCTGTCCCTTTGTCTCTCTCTCTGTCCCACTCTCACTTGCACTGTCTCTGTCTCTCTCAACATACATAAACTTCAAAAAATAAATGTTTTATAACATTAAAGAAAGGATAACATACCAGGAAAATGCCAATATTCAATGAAATAGTGAAAGATGATTCTTCCATTCCTTCTCATAATTCTATGATTAACTAAAGAGGGAACGCAATGAGACTGCCAGCAACACAGGTGATCTTCGGCCTCTCACTGCTGCCTCACAGCAAACAAGCAGTTCACCAGGAGAAAAGATTTATCTCACAATTTTGTTTTCTGATGTCTAATAATTTATTTTTAAAGTATCTGGAAAGTAATTTACTGAATCTAAATTTCAGTAAACTACTCTTAGGATGTTGACAAACTAATTCTAAGATTTAGAGGTAAAGGCAAGAGATCTAAGAGCCAACGAAAGAATGGAAGAGGATAGACACTATGAAACTTCAAGTCTTACCATAAAGCCACCATAATAAAGACAGCGCAGTATTGGTGAGAACAGATGAACAGATTGATGGCATGGAACAGAGGAACACAGAGTCCACAAACAGACTCACGGAATTACAGTCGACTGATCTGTGATAAAGGAATAAAGACATGTCTTCTCAATAAATGGTTCTGTGACAATTGAATTTCCACATGCAAGAAGAAGAAAGAAGAAAGAAGAAGAGGAGGAGGAGGAGGAAGAAGAAGAAGAGGAAGAAGGAGTCTAGACACTGATCTTACACTTTCACAAAAACTAACTCAAAATGGACCACATTTCTAAAACACAAATCTAAAGCATAAATCTAAAACACAAAACCATAAAATTTCTAGAAGGCAACAGGAGAAAATCTAGGTGACTATGAGTTTGGCCCTGAGTTATTAGATACAATAGCAAAAGCAAGATCCATGGAAGAAATAAATGGGGAGATTTCATTAAAATTAAAAACAAGTTGTCTGTGTAACACTGTTAAGAGGAGGAAAGAACAATCCAGACTACAGGAAAAGATTTGTTGGCAGCTATCTGATGAAGGACTTGCACTGAAAATATAAAAAGAATTCACATAACTCAATTATGAGATGTTAATTGATAATAAGATCAATATGATGTTAAACAACCCAGATTAAAAACTGGCAAAAGATTTGAACATTTTACTACAGAAGATAGAAGATGACAATAAGCATGTGAGACAATGTTCAACATCATACAGCGTAAGAGAAAATTTTAAACATAAGATAACATTGCCCCCATTTGAATGGCTAAAATCCAAAGCAATACCAAATTCCAGCAAGGCTGTGCGCCATGCACTCTCCTCCATCGGCAGTGGGAATGCAGAACGGTACAGCCGCGTCAGAGGACGGTTTGGTGGTTGCCTATGGAGTAAAACAGAGTCTTACCTTTAACAGCATTCTTTGCTATTCCCCAAATGAGTTGAAAATTTATATCCACATGAAACATGCACATGAAACATTTATTCTTATTTGCCAAAACTTGGAAGAAACCAAACATCCTTCTGTAGGTTCTTGGATAAACAAACCATGGGACATCCTTGCCATAGAATATTATTCACCACTAAAAGAGAATTGACCTATCAAGCCAAAAACAACATGGAGGAAATAATGCATATGCATGCATATGGCTAAATGAAATAATCCAATTTGAAATGGTTACATATTATAATAATTCTAAACATACGACATTCTCTTTTTAAATTTTTTAATGCTTATTTTTGAGAGAGAAAGAAAGAGAGAGGCAAAGTGTGAGCAGGGGAGGAAGGGTCAGAGCAGAAGACACAGAATCGGAAGCAGCTCCAGGTTCTGAGCTGTCAGCACAGAGACTGATTCGGGGCTCAAACTCACAAACTGCGACATCATGACCTGAGCCAAAGTCAGATGCCTAACGAACTGAGCCACCCAGATGCCCCCAGTCCATGTGACATTCTTTAAAAGGCAAAAACTATAGGACACTAAAAAGATCAGTGGTTACCAGGGACCAAGGAGTAAAGAGGGGACAGAGACGGAGAGGTGGGGCACTGGGGAATTTTACAGCCTTAAAACTATTCTGATACTATAATGGTGACTATGTAATATTGTGCATTTAGCAAAAGGCCAGAACTATAAAATACAACTTTATCCAAATCTAAAATGCTCTAAAAATAAAGTCTATTAATAAAAAATTACTGAATCTTAACTACTGGTCTTTGAGTTAAAAATGTCATTCATGTTTAAAACAAATGTGATATATGTACAGCAGTTTCTTAGCATCTGATTTGCAAGACACATAGATAGTTGAATTCATAATTGTCTATAGCTTATGTTGAATGTATATAGATATGCCTATGAATACTTCATAAATACTTAAACACTGATCCTTAAGTATTAGGGTTTTTTCCTGAAAGTTATAAATCCCATGTGCTCATACACATTTTAATATCTTATCAATACATGAGTAGCTAATATTTTTTATCTGACCTGTAAGTGTATGAATTGCCATCCTGTGCTGAATAGTTTAAATTATGGTCTTGCAGAATCCAATAGTGGTGAGAACTGGCAGTACATTAGGAGCACCCTTTGCTGACGTGTGCATTTCTTTATCAATATATTGTGTTGCCTCCTTTGAAGCAGAAGCCTTTGTCTTCTGGAAGAGTTATAGAAATGGCATGTAAATGAGGATTAGTGCAAAAACTATCTGCATCTCACAACAAAGCTCAAGTTAATGTGAAGGACATTCATTTTCCTTATTGAAAACCCAACAGTTAAAGCAATGTTGAAATTAGTTACCCAAGATGACAAGGAGGCCAGGAAAATGAAAATGGAGAGTTCCCAATGACCAGACTTTGAGAAGGAGGAAGCCACAGAGGACAATGAAGAAAAACAGAAGCTTCAGCAAAGTGTCAGAAAAAACCCAACTGATTATAAAACTACAGAAAGCATCTTGGAAGAACTGAGGGTAAAAAACAAACAAGAAACATTTGACATTGTCACAGATGGAAAAAGGGAATTAAATCAGAATATAGGCCTGTCAAACGTGGCTAGTGTTTTAAAACTCTGCTTATGAAATCCAAAGACTGCTCTGCATAAGAAAGGATTTCCTTTACATTCATGGATGAAATTATTTATATAAACCTTCAAAACTGAAATGAAAACTCTTGGTGATTCAGAAAACCTGTACTTATTTTCTAGAATGTGAGCTTGCTCTATCTAGACTTAACTGGGAATACAGTAAGCTATACTTGCTGAAGTAATTCATGAATGAAGTCCTTAAGACTAATTTCTTTTAAAAAATGTTTACTTTTAAATAATTCATTGTCAAGTTAGCTAACATACAGGGTAGTCTTGGCTTCAGGAGTAGATTCCTGTGATTCATCACTTATATAGAACACCCAGTGCTTATCCCAACAGGTGCCTTCCTCAATGCCCATCACCCAACCCTCAGTTTGCTCTCCGTATTTAAGTGTCTCTTAGGCTTTGCCACCCTCTCTGCTTTTAACTCATTTTTCCTTCTCTTCTCCTATAGTCTTCTGTTAAGTTTCTCAATTCCACATATCTCCACATATGAGTGAAAACATATGATTATTTGTCTTTCTCTGACTTACTTCATTCACTTAGCTTAATACCCTCCAGCTTCATCCACATTGTTGCTAATGGCAAGATTTCATTATTTTTCATCACCGAGGGGTGTTCTATTGTATATACATTTTGAGAGAGAGAGAGAGAGAACGAGAGAGAGGCAGAGAATCCCCAGCATGATCCGCACCATCAACTTAGAACCTGATGCAGGCTCAAACTCACAAACTGTGAGGTCATGACCTGAGTCCAAATCAAGAGTCAGAAGTTTAACTGACTGAGTCACCCAGACACCTCTAGACTAATGTTTATCTAAGTGAATTTTAGTGTGCTACTTATTGTAAAACCTAAGGTCATTGGGGGGCGGGGGGGGGGGGTAAAATGTTATAAGAAACTGCAATGTCACCAATTTCCAAAGGGTTAAATTGGTAATTAAATTTATGAATTTAATCAGATGCTGTTCATAAATTTGACAAATGTATTAGCAAGATTCTAAATTCTCAAAGAAAGATATGTTTGCTTAAATAAAAATGCATACTACTGCCACTTGGGGAAGGTTTTACTTTTATCAATAAAAATTGATCCTCAAAGACCTCCGTCCTAACAAAACTGAATTTCAGTTAACCAGAAATTTAAGAATACCCATTTCTTAAATTTGTGGTCTATTTCCATTTTTTTCTTCATTCTGTTTTGAGCAAAAATCTTTCTCTGGGGTTACATGAATAAAATGGTGTCATATGCCATTATGTGATTTACTTAATAGTTTCCTCCTTGGTTTTAAATTTTTTTAAACTTATTTGTAATAAGTTCTTAAATGAAAAACACTTCTTTTATATCTAGAAATGTTTTTATTAGGTAAATGTAATCTGTGTATCCTAATTTAGTGCAGGATGTTTTAAAATATTGAATTTACTTTAAATGAATTGCATGAGACATAATACCTTATGGAAATATATTTTCTTACACTATTAAAAACCTACTTATTCTTTGCAATAAAATTTTCTGGCTCTATTTCTTGTACTCTAAGCCAATATTAATCACCACATGGGTAGGCTCTGGGAACAAAGAGCATCACAATCATGTCAGAGAAGTCTTGGATGCTGGAGAAATGAAATGTGCATGTAAATAAAGGCAACAATTTGGCATGTGGCAGTGACGGTGGTAATGAGACCTGCACTGGGAAAGAGGAGGCAGATGCGTCCCCATCAGTACTAACAGGGTGTGTTACTTTGGTGAATTCACCACGCCCCAGGTTTGGTCATTGGACAAGGTTTTCTTATTTACCCATAAATGTTGAGGCCTTGGTTGTAGCTTGAGGGAGACTAAATAAGAGGAAAACCAAAATAGGACCTGTGTGCCAACAAAGTAACATATACAGATATAGTTTTTCATAATCAATATATCCAGAAAGCCAAATGAATCATTCTAAATGTGAGCTTATTCAAGTATAATCAGAGTAGTGTGATAGAGAATTTTAATAAAAAATAGTAATAATAGCAATAGCTCTCAGCAACTGGGCACACACTAGGCACCATTCGCTTTGTGTCTATGATTTTCTTCAATTATAACAGCAGTTCTGTGAGACAGAATTTTATTCCCTTCTTTGAGTTAGAAGAATGGAGCAAAAAGTGTGCCTGGGTGGCTCAGTCGGTTAAGCGTCCAACTCTTGTTTTCAGCTCAGGTCATGATGTCACAGTTCATGGTTTCAAGCCCCACATCAGGCTCTGCACTGACAGGGCAGAGCCTGCTTGGGATTCTCGCTCTCCCTCTCTCTGTGTTCCATTCCCACTTGCTCTTTTTCTCTCCCTCTCCCAAAATAAATAAATAAACTTAAGAAAAAAGAAAGACTGGAAAAACCCAACAACCAAGCTAATTCTAAGGCCTGTGTGCTTTTGGATAATTGTCTTAGTAACTCATGGCACTCTAGTCTATCTTAGTTATCTTAGACACATTGTGTAAATTCTTTAATACTTCTGAGATGGAACACTGAAAGGGAGCAGATTCAAGTACACTGTATGGATACTGCTTTGAGACAACGCTTTTATTTTGAAAAGTGAAGATGTTTGGTATTTTGGCTTTAGTTTAGTATGGTTTCTTTGGGCAATCTTTTTTGAGATGACACTTTGTTGGTCCATGATACTCTATTGCTTGCTTCCCTCACTCAGTTGGTAAATCCAAGTCAGGCTCCAGTTGGAACTCAAACCTTTCCTTGCCCTTCACTCCTTCTACACATTGTATCTATTTCCTGGTATTTAAATCCCCCGTTTGAAAGAAGTAGCATATCATGTGGTTTCCTGACATGACACAGTGATACACATGCTGTAGAAGATTTATAACACACACATGGAGTCAAATGAATGAGGGATCAGTGCTGCGTGGGTAGGAAGAGAAAGCCTTCACAGCAGAGATGATAATGGAGTCAATTCCTGAGGGCTGAATAAAATGATGTGGGGAAAGGGATAAAAAGAAGGTCACAAAGATGAAGACAAAAGAAACAGTTCAGCAAAGCAGAAACAGAATCATTTATTTCATGTCTAGCCCAGCAAACTATGTTTATAAGACAGTGAATTATGAATCATCCAGATAGCCAATGATTGGAAGTTCTTAATATTAGCAATAGCTAAGTTCTTGCGAGAAACTGTCTTTTTATCTTGTAGTTATTTCATTTATGACCTTTTTTGTCAAATGACAGATTTATTTTTTGACTTAAGAATAGCAAGGCATGGTGCCTTAATATAAGTTTCCTTAGAGCATATCTTTATAGATGGTCTGCTTTCAAAATTATTTAGATCGAGGGGCACCTGGGTGACTCAGTGCTTTGAATGTCTGACTCTTGATTTTGGCTGAGGTCATAATCCCAGGGTTATGGGATGGACCCCTGTGTGGGGCTCTGCACTGGGCATGGAGCCTGCTTGAGCTTCTCATTCTCTCTCTTTCTGCCTCTGCCTTGCTTGCTTGCTCACTCACACTCTCTCTGTCTCTCAAAATAAATAAATAAACATTAGAGAACAAATTGAGGATTGAAGTTGAGAGGAAGAAAGTTGCATCCTATGGCAAATGTTTACTATTCACAACATGAAGGGATAATTCATAATACACTTTTCCCCTTATAAAACCATGGAAACTATATATTTAATTATTTCCTAAGTGTTTTTCAGGATCTTTGTATGTGTTTCCCAAATCATATCTTAGTGATATGTCATTGGTAATCTTTCATTAATTTTAATTTTAAAAGAGGGTGACTATGAATATCAATATATTCCTTCTGATTGATCAGATCCAGAATGTAATGTCTAAACTACGTTTATTCTCTCCAATCTTTATTTTATTTATTATTTTTTAATGTTTATTTATTTTGAGAGAGAGAGCATGAGTAGAGGAGGGACAGATAGACAGGGAGAGAGAGACTCCCAAGCAGGCTCACTCTGTCCACAGATCCTGATTCAGGGCTCGAACTCGCAAATTGTGAGGTCATGACCTGAGCCAAAATCAACAGCCGGATTCTTAACCAACTGAGGAACCCAGGTGTTTCATCTCCAATCTTTATTTTAAAGATAATTCCCTGGTCCATGTATGATTTCTCATGCTGAGGATCTTTTCCCATGTATATTCACAGTACACTCTAACTTCTTGCAAACATAACCAAATATATATATATATATTTGTATATATATATACATGTACATATGTATGCATGTGTGTACATGCTTAATGTCTATATACTTCTATGTATACCCTCATATACATATACACTTAATACACACACACACACGTATATATATACTTAATATGTGAAAATGCCTAGATGTGGGAGGCAGAGAGCAAGCACTTAGTATCTAATTTACAATTTACACTTAAGGTTCTCTCTGTCCATAGTTTTGTCTCAAGAGTGGTCATCCTTGTTCATAGTGTTTACATCTACCTTTCCGCTCATAGAGGATCAATTCCTCTGTGAAAATTTTAATGTAAGCCTTCACATTCCTCACATCAGCATCGCTTTTGCTAAAAAAAGTTTAGTTTATTCACCATCCACATCTTTAAAAATGAAGTAAGATCCAGAGATGTTAAATGACTTCTCATTCAGTTCATGGCAAAGGAATAGTTACCACCTGATCCTGACTTTCTGCGACATTCACAATACACAATTCACTACCCCTCTGTTCTACGACCATGCATTTAAAAAGAATCTCACTATTACCACTTAAATGTGTATCCTCTTAGTTAATGATCCCACACTGGGGGATGGGCTAGATGGGGGGTGGGCATTAAGGAGGGCACTTGTTGGGATAAGTACTGGGTGTTGTATATAAGCGATGAATCACTGAATTCTACTCCAAAAACCAATATTGCACTCTATGTTAACTAACTAGAATTTAAGTAAACTGTTTTGAAAGAAAAAATATATAAACCCTCTTACATAGTTCACTGGTTTTATTCTTCTTCTGTTTATACAAAACAACTGTTGCCCTAAGACATTATCTAACGCTTTAACTTTCTACCTGAGAAAGACACGTCTGATCTGCAACTCTACAATTTTCTTTCTGTTGATTTCTAGAGTATTTTGTATTTTCACCATATGTACCCCATCCCCTTTGGAAGAAAGGAATATTGTTTGGTTCCTTTTACAAGATTCGCTCCTCCTCCATCAATTTGTGCATCAATGATTGCCTTTCTCTAACAGATTCCATTTTTTCGGTTTCCATTTTTTCTTTCTTTATGACAAGAAAACTGCTTAGGCCCTTAAAATTCTGTAATATGAAAACTTCACTAAATTAAAAAATAACACATGATAAATAATAGGAGATCCTCTCAAACTATGGGTTTCAACTTCAAGCATTTCAAAAAAATCCTCAGACTGGACCCCATTTCCAGCTCTGCTCTAGTAAGTAAACTCTTGCAGTCACTGGAAATACTCCTAAGGGGTGGGGGGGGGGGAAAGGGGAATGGGAAATCACTAAACATAGAGTCCTTTATGACTCCTTGATTTCAAATTTACAATAAGATTCAACATTTTAATAAAAGCTTTCTTCTCTCGGCTTCCGAAGACACAAATGAAGACTGTCTAGCTCCTGTTTCTTTTTTCCTTATGTATGTCTCATGGATTCTCTCTCTCTAAACACAGACTGCTTCCATTTTATTTTTTTCCCTTTCCATCGGGGAGTTCCTCTTATTTTCATCTAACCCCAACAATTCTCAAATCTAGATCTCTAGCTTCCAATATATTTCTGCTCTTGCATACCGAATTTCCTGCTAGCTACTAAACAAACAGCACATTTAAAAACTAACTCATTATCTCTTTGCCACCAACTTCATTTATTTTCCTTTTGATGTCACTATTTGAATCCTCATTAATAATGTGCTAGAATGTGTTTTTTTTTATTTTTAAAACCAAATGATCACTGAAATTGTTTTTCACAGCATTGTGATTTAAATGAATAATCAGATGAGCGTTGTATGACTCATGAATAAGTCATCTTCCCTCTCAGCATGGGGAGTATAGTCAAGTACAACATGAAGCACAACATACGTAATCAGTCAGCACTGAAAAAAAAAAAAAACTGGCAGACGAGGGGGTAAATGTCAGGGGTAGCTCCTTGTCTGCCTTTGGCATCTCTGGCCATTAGACCTTATGCAAAAGACAAATGGGGTCTGCCTAGTTCAGTAATTAAATTAAATATCCTGGATGGATACTTTGCCTCCATTACTTATAGTAATGGTAAAATAGTAAAAAAGAACAGTGAAGTGAAATTTGCTTATACAGATTATACGGGAAGTAACGCTCTGTAACAGACACCTCTGGTGCCACTGCACATCCCATCAGATGCAGGCATCGATGTGGGCACCTGTTCTCAAGTGTTCAGAGTCACCCTTCCCGCCAAGGACGCACCTCAAGTTTCACTCAGGTCAACTGTCTGCGTGGTTTTCCAGGGCCTTCTCCAGTGGCAACTGCCATCTGGAATGCAAAGAGTTAACATTCCCAGAGCAGCCTTTCATTCATGGGCACTGCAGCCAGTTGGTAACAGCTAGCCTTTTGGATGGACAATTCTAGAAAGGATTCCCTATGATTGCCAGGGATCTTGTGGTACCCCCACATGAAATATCTGTAATACACCTTTTATTGGTTTTCCCTCCTTTCCTTTCTCTCTCTCTTCAATCCGTTATTCTTGTGATCACCACCCCCTCCCCAAATTACCTGTATCCAAATTATTTCTTCAGGTTTTTCGGCGACCTTAAGTTAGTTAAGACAAGTGTACTTCAACATCACTTTTCTTTCTAATTCGATCATAAATGTGTAATTAGGTTTGTGCAAGACATACTTTCTTCCAAACTCATCTTGTTCATTTTTATTCCAAATTTCAGAAATTTCCTCCTGTCCTGTTACCACCTCCAGGCTCTAGATGAGGGTGTGGCATTTTGCTCCAGAGCTCCGATTTAGTATTTTTTGTTATTGGTTTATTCACTTGCTCCCAACTAAAATGCAAGCACTAAAAGCCCATAATGGAATCCCACAATAAAATGTTAATTTCCCACAGTATCTTATGCAAAGTGTTGATTATGTTTTATTAACCGATCTGCGGGATAAGTAAGTGGGACTCCATTTTTACATCAACGTCTTCCTCTTTGAACCAGGAGGCTTTCGCTGCATCCGCCTTCTCTTTTCAGGCTGCGTTTGTCTCTGTCAAAATCAGTACATTGCACAAGCTGTGGAAGTAAGAACAGACTTTTCAATATTAACTGATGGGAAGAGTTACTTCTCTGTGGTCTGAACTGAAAATGCATTTCCGCCTTGTGCAGCCACTGCCCCTCCATGTGTAGAAGATTAATAAGTCTCCTGGCTGTTGTATCTCATAGACTCCCTCCCAACTCCACGAATGCGCGGTCTGCAGGAAGTCGCTGGGCAGGGAAGAGACCTAAGTTAGGGCGCCCGATGAGCTCTGTGGTCACGTCATTCATCTTCTCTCTCTCTCCATTTTCACATTTTAAAAATAAGATGGTTTAACTGAATGATTGTGCAGATGCCTTTCGGCCAGAAAACTGTCTACAGCCAACAGATGTCTTTCTCGTGCCTTGTTATCTAGAACACAGTGAGGCTTATGTCTCTCAACTATAGCCTTGCCTCCTCTTCAGGGCCAGGCACCAGGATAACTTTTTTTCTAACATTCCAAAATTCTGTTGTCACACAAAGCCACACAGGGGGCCTTCATACCCCGCATTAGCTTAATTTTTTAGGTTTCAGCTGGTAAGCATTGCATTTGCCACATGCTATTCATCCTTCAAACTTGGCTTTGTTTACATAGTTTCCTATCTCCGCTGTAACACCTATCTGTAATTTTTAGTGTATGTTAATTTAAATCTCAAAAGCCCCATCTGATGTATTTATTTCAGCAGCTTGCCAGAATGAATTATCAGTTTCTTTAACACATGGAATTAAATCTTCTGTCACTGAGAAAAATTTACTTTTACTTGAATATATATTCACTGAATATACTTATACTAACTCAATATACCAAAGCTCTCTTAGGTTTTTCTGTAAGAGATTATGCCTTTTGGATGGTTGAAAAGCTAAGGGGTTTCGTCTGAATCTAATCAGCCAGAGTTCAAAACTGAAATCCTCTCCTTAGAAACTCTGTGGACCTTTAATCCCTGAGTTTGGAACCCTCCCTTAACAGTGAGGGGGACTATTATGCAGAGGGCTTGGAAACAAAATGATACACTGTTTATAAAATAACTAACACAGGCCTCCTGCATGTGACAGTCTCAGCAAATATTACTTCCTGGAGAAATGAGAAATGTAGTCCAACTCACAGGAATTCAAAAGATAAATACATTGCTTCACGCTAGTTACCAGCAATCCAGAAACATGCCATAGAATCTTAGGGCCGCCGTCCAGTGGGGGAACTAGTCCAGACCTTGAAGTCAGAACTAGACCATTCCCCTGTCTGCTAATAACTACGTTTATACCAACTGACACGTTGTATAGTTTACTCCAGTTTTCTATTTCTTCGTAAAAGAGATGCTTATCGGGATTGCTATGAAGTAAAACCACAAACACAGAATGCCACACATGGTCCCCGGTAGGGAGATGACAAAGAAGAGATATCTTTGACCTTGGCAGGACACCTGGAGCATCGCAGCTTCTAGCCTGACCAAGTTAACATCAACCCCGCCTGTCAGCCTAAACGTCCTTTCCTCTCCCAAGTCTTCTCTTGTCCTACGTAAGGTCTATCCTGACACCCCAAAACTGCACTTTAATGTTAAAATTGCTTGTTTCCTTTTCACTACCACTGTGCCTGAAGTTGGAAACCAATAAATATTCTCTCAATCCGTAAAATATTTGTGATATCTTATAAGTTAGTCTATTATATGCCCATTACCAAGGGGACACCAGGCTAAATACATGTCAAATAATGCAACTTCCCAGAAAGCAATGCAACATTGTGACGCTGTGGGAAAGAAATGCTAATCTATTCGTGCACAAGTAACCAAAGCATTGGAGAGTTCCTGTCAACTGTGGAAAAATGTTTCAATATGATTTTTGTCAGAAAGACAGAAACTATTCTATGTATTTCAGGAATGAATGGTTGTAATAGAATTCAAGATTTACACGACCATTTGAAAGTCTAGACAAGTAAAGGTCATAGAGGCCAGTGACTAAGCTCTTTTCAGCACCAAGATTGGTGGATCTCAAGGATTCTTCTAGAAGCTGCTGAGCACCCTGCATGAGCCCTCTGAGTATATAACTGCCCATAATTTGCACAACACAATTGTGACCTCTGTTTCTCTTCTATGTTTCAAAAGTCATATTTTTTACCTCAGAACAGGGACCAAAAGGAATAGACCCTCTTGTTCCTGGCTTTTCTTCAATAATGCAGTGGAGATCTTAGAAGGAGCTGGTGTTAATAATCATGAGCTTTGCCATAACTTAGGCAAAAGTCTCTAAATTGTTATATTTTCCCTTACCAGATAACCAGAACAACAGTATTATACAAATTAAGGAATGAAATTATCTAGACTACAATGTAATCATGCACCCATGAGTTGTGCAAATGCTCGAGTTATGCCAGCAACCATCAAATTATTGTTCAGACACCAGATATAAAAAGGGAGGTGATGGACTATGTTCAGGACTCTAATTGCTCAGTTATAATAGGTTCCGTATTAAATCATCACATCGTCATACTGATTTATATGTTAATAAAATTTATCAACAAATGACTAAAAGCTGAAGTCGTGGGATAATTAGGTATCTGTGTGGAATAAATACTACACTCAGGTAAGCTAGTACAAAAACACCTTCAAAGAAGAAGGTGGCTTAGTAATTTGTTCACTCCATGATTGGATATTTATTATTTTTTTAATATTTTATTGTCAAATTGATTTCCATACAACACCCAGTGCTCTTCCCCACAGGTGCCCTCCTCCATCACCACCACTCTTTTACCCCCTCCCCCTTTCCCTTCGACCCTCAGTTCATTTTCAGCATTCAATAGTCTCTCAAGTTTTGCATCCCTCTCTCTCCCCAACTCTGTTTCCCTCTTCCCCTCCCCCTGGTCCTCCATTAGGTTTCTCCTGCTTTCCTGTTAGAACTATGAGTGCAAAAATATGGTTTCTGTCCTTCTCTGCCTGGCTTATTTCGCTTAACATGACACTCTCAAGGTCCATCCACTTTCCTACAAATGGCCATATGTCATTCCCTCTAATTGCCATGTAGTACTCCATCGTGTACGTATACCACATCTTCTTGATCCACTCATCAGGTGATGGACATTTAGGCTCTTTCCATGTTTTGGCTATTGTTGACAGTGCTGCTATGAACATTGGGGTACATGTGCTCCTATGCATCAGCATTTCTCTATCTCTTGGGTAAATCCCTAGCAGGGCTATTGCTGGGCCATAAGGGAGTTCTATGGATAGTTTTTTGAGGCACCTCCACACTGTTTTCCAGAGCGGCTGCACCAGTTTACATTGCCACCAGCAGTGTAGGAGGGTGCCCGTTTCTCCACACCCTCGCCAGCATCTATAGTCTCTTGATTTGTTCATTTTAGTCACTCTGACTGGCGTGAGGTGGCGTGTGGTTTTGATTTGTGTTTCCCTGATGATGCATGATGTTGAGCATCGTTTCATGTGCCTGTAGGCCATCTGGATGTCCTCTTTGGAGAAGTGTCTGTTCATGTCTTCTGCCCATTTCTTCACTGGGTTCTTTGTTTTGTGAGTGTGAAGTTTTGTGAGTTCCTTGTATATTTTTGATATTAGCCCTTTATCTGATATGTCATTTGCAACTATCTTTTCCCATTCTGTCGGTTGCCTATTAGTTTTCTTGATTGTTTCCTTTGCCTTGCAGAAGCTTGATGAAGCTTTATCTTGCTGAAGTCCCAAGAGTTCAGTTTTGCTTTCATTTCCCTTGCCTTTGGGGATGTGTCAAGTAGGAAATTGCTGCGGTGGAGGTCTAGGAGGTTTTTCCTACTTTCTCCTCGAGGGTTTTGATGGTTTCCTGTCTCACATTCAGGTCCTTCAGCCATTTTGAGTTAATTTTTGTGCATGGTATAAGAAAGTGGTCTAGTTTCATTCTTTTGCATGTTGCTGTCCAGTTCTCCCAGCACCACCTGCTAAAGAGGCAGTCTTTTTTCCATCAGATACTCTCTCCTGCTTTGTCAAAAATTAATTGGCCGTACATTTGTGGGCCCAATTCCGGGTTCTCTATTCTATTCCATTGGTCTATGTGTCTGTTTTTGTGCCAATACCATACTGTCTTGATGATGACAGCTTTGCAGTAGAGGCTAAAGTCTGGGATTGTGATGCCTCCCGTTTTGGTTTTCTTCTTCAGTATGACTTTGGCTATTCGGGGTCTTTTGTGGTTCCATACGAATTTGAGGATAGTTTGTTCTAGTTTTGAGAAGAATGTTGGTGCAATTTTGATGGGGATTGCATTGAATGTGTAGATTGCTTTGGGTAGTAATGACATTTTCACAATGTTTATTCTTCTGATCCATGAACAGGGAACATTTTTCCATTTCTTGGTGTCTTCTTCAATCTCTTTCATAAGTTTTCTATAGTTTTCATCATATAGGTCTTTTACATCCCAGGATTGGATATTTAGATGTGAAGTGATATAGTAAGAATTCTATAGAAAGTAATAACTTCAAGGCTTTTCTTTTTTCTCTTCTTTTCCTTTCCTTTCTTTTCTTTTCCTGTTTACTCACTTGGCTTTTAAAAACACACAGACACACATTATTTTTTGAATTTGAGGTATCACATTGAGTGAAGCACACAAATCTTAAACATATAACTCAATACATTTTATATATGTATGTGTTTATGTAACCACTACTCAGACTAAGACACAGCGTATTTCCATCCCCCAGGATGACCCCTCATATTCCAGCCTGATCAATACATTTGAGGTAACTTCTGCTCTCACTTTTAAAATTTTTTTAATGTTTATCTATTTTTGAGACAGAGAGAGACAGAGCATGAGTAGGGGAGGAACCAAGAGAGACGGAGACACAGAATCTGAAGCAGGCTCCAGGCTCTGAGCTGTCAGCAGAGCCTGACGTGGAGTTTGAACTCACAAACTGTGAGATGATAACCTGAGCTGAAGTCAGATGCCCAACCAACAGACCCATCGGGCATCCCTGTGCTCATTTCCTTGATCAGATATTAGTCTTGCCTGTCTTTGCAATACATAGTTAATTACCTAAATGGTCCCTTTGGCATTTGCCTTCTTTCATTCAATATGTCTGTGACATTCAGCAATATTGTGTGTTATCGGCAGCTTGTTTATTCTTATTTCCGTGTAGTTCTTCACTATGTATATTTTGTTCTACTTACACATTCCTTATTTGCTGTTTACTTAAGCTGTTTGTTGCCTATTATGAATCAAGCTACCGTGAACATTCTTGCATATGCATTTTGGTTGACATACACACTCATTTCTCTTGGTTATGTATCTGGAAGTGGGAATGCTGGGTTATACGGTTGGCTTCTGTTTAGCTTTAATAGATGCAAAACTATTCTCCAAAGTTGTTCAGTCAATTTATATTTCTATCAGAAACTACAGGAGTCTCACTTCTCAACATCCTAATCAGCATTTATAATGATCACACGTTTTAGAGTCATCGAGTTAGTTGTGCATGGCTATAACAATATAGTTACTTCTTATTATTAAATTTATATACAGTAAAATAGGCTTTTTGGTGTAAAGTTCTATGAGTTTCACATACACGTATAATTTTGTAACCGTCAGCACAATCAGGATGTGGATCAACTCTGTCACCAGAAAAATCTTCCCGAGTGCTGTCTTTTGGGGTCAACCCATTCCCATCCCCAGCTTTTTAAGACCACTGATCTGTACACAGGCCTCATAGTTTTGCATATTCCTGAATGTCATGTAGGTGATACTAAACATAAACAATGAGGAAACATTTGCACATGGCAGCCAGCGCCTTCAAGATTCACTCATAGGTTGTCGAGAGCCTATTGAGAAGTAATTCCTTTCTATTGCCCTGGTGGTAGTAGTTCATTTCATGGATATACCACACCGATTGTTTATCCACTCATCCAGTGAAGTACATTTGGGTCGCCTGTAGCTTTGGGTGACTATGAATATTATACAATTAATACAAGAAACTGCCAAACTGTTTTCTAGAGTGGTTGTTCCATTTTGCGTTGCCACCAGTGATGCTTGAGCGTTTTATCCACTCCTAACCCACACCCACCCTTGGTTTTGTAAGGAATACTTTATTTTAGTAATGCTAACAGGGTGTAATAGTATTGCATTGAGGTTTGATTTTGCGTTTTTCAAATGACTAATGACATTGAACATCTTTTCGTGAAATAAACAGTCTTCTTGGGTCAAATGTGTTTAAGTCTTTTGCCCTTTTTATTTTTTGGTGGTGGAGGGCTGTTTCTTTCGTACTCCTTAGTTTCAAGGGTTTTTAAAAATATTTTGCATCCATTGTGTTCTCTCTCCAATGTAAAAGCTTATATTCATACCCTTTGATCCAGAGATCATTTCTAATTCGTAACTAAATTGAGAATAGGCTTCTTTTATTAATAATCATGTTATTAGGTATACAGTCTGTTAATAAAAAATCCCTAATTGCACAATTTCTCTGTAATACTATTTAACTCCTAAACCAATTACTGTATTATTTTTTTCAAATATAACAAAAGATTGCAATAATTGTCTTAGTGTGTCTTACTACTAGATAGTGAGTTCCTTGAGGTAAGGGCTCACGTCTTAATAAATTTTAAGTCATACTGAACGTCAATGTTATTTGTACATTGGTGAATTTTTGTTTTCTTCTGAGTAGTGGCATTTAGACAGTGTTTATTTTCTCCTAATTTGTGCTTTTTATGCAAGTTACTCTGTATATATTTCTGATTATTTTATAGAATTTGTGTCAGTAGAAAGGTTGTAAGTGATATTTTTTAAAAATCAAATATTTACATTTGGAAAATGATAAATGAGTCATTAAATTATCTTAAAACATAAAAAGATTATTTAGGTTTTAAACTTTTCAGTGACATTAAGTATTTGTTTCTATGTGGCCAGTAATTTATGAAAGATTCACTCACTTATAAAAAGTTACAGGTAAAAGCACATAGAATTGGCATTCAGGACACTAGTGATAAAATTCATGCACTGAACATAACGGTTTCTCAATTTAGGTCTTAGATTTCTCAGCTATAAGTTTTCCTTGGTAACATCCAAGACTAATTTCAGTTACGATGTCTTTCTAGCCTTCAAAAGCTTCACTTTTTTCTAAACATATAACAAAAAAGAAAAAGAAAACATTCGTTTTCAGCCTGAGTTTCCTTGGCTAATGGATTCTCAAAAATAGAAGTTAACCCATATGTTAGCACATAATGCCTCAGGCTATTTGTGTCCTTTCCATAAAGACACAAAGCAAATCCCTATAGAATTCTATCTCAAATAAGAAAAATATATCTAGCCACCACTGAGATATGTTCAAAATCTCATCATCACCGTGATATCGGAACGCAGAGAAAATAATTTGTTGTTGTTGCTGTTGTTGTTGTTTCATGGCACAGAAAAGTCTGTCATTCTTCCAAAATGGAAAAAAAAAAAAAACCTCATGTTGGGCCTCAGATCTGAGCAACCCAGAAAAGTTAACAAAAATATAAAAAAAAGTTGATTATGTTGGTGTCCTTTTTTCTTAAATGTGATAATTATTCTGTTGGTTACTCAATTCATATTACAACTTCGATGTTTCTTTTTGTTTCCATTAACTCTCCAGTCAGGTCACTCCCTAGACTTGCAAACCTCCATCTCAAACAACATAAAACAATAAAGCATCTGAATTTGCAAGATGTCTTTGAGACTCAGTGCTTAATAGCACTCCATTCTGCTACTAGAGACAAGTTTGAAATACAGAAATCCATTATTTATTCTCTTTCAATCCTTTCTATATTCCTATGACCTGGACAAGAGAAGGTAAAACAGTATAACCTAGAAAGCCCTTCCCGATGTTACATTTGTTGACTTGCCAATATTACTCCCAATGCTATCCTTAATGTTATCTATGTTTTAGTAAGGACTTAAAAAAAAACCTTATTTTTAGGAAACATGTGTTTTTTTCCTCCAAATTAGTTATGGAGCACTTAAGTTTATAAATCCATCTACTATTGCTTGCTTTGTTTACAAAGTTACTCATAGTTACTATTTCTGTTTAGCACACGGGCGAAGTTGGCTCTGTCTTCTGTGCCAGGAAACAGGTGACAGCCACTCCAAGTGTATTACCAGGTCTGCCCCAATTCTGACTGTACATCCTACCAGACCTCTCATTCCATAGATTCTTCTTTACCTGAGATGCTCCATGATTCAAATATTCCATGATAAAGTTAAATTTGTTCAAGGGGCACCGGGGTGGCTCCATCAGTCACTTCAGCTCAGGTCATGATCTTGCAATTTGTGAGTTCAATCCCCACATTTGGCTCTGTGCTGACAGCTCAGAGCCTGGAGCCTGCTTCAGATTCTGTGTCTCCCTCTCTCTGCCCCTCCCCCACTCATCCTCTGTCTCTCTGTGTCTCCCCCTCTCAAATATAAATAAACATTAAAAAATTTTAAAAATTTGTTCAAGAATTAGCATCCGAGTCACTCGGATTAAACTCCCTATCATAAGAATGGAATATAAACATATACTGTTAGGAATAACAGGAACCATAAGAATACGTACTGAATGCTTATTTTGTGTCAGTTGCTTTACATAATGAGTCCATTTAGTTCTCTAATCGAGTATTTTAAAAGGGGAAGCATTAGCCTCACTTTGACAAAGCAAATACTGAAGAACAGAAAGGTTAAGTGATTTGCTCCAACTATCTAAGGTAGGAGAGATGTCAGCGTTCAAAACCAGTTATGTTTTATCCATGACACAACATTCTATCTCCCTTTCCAGGAAGAGCTATGTTATTATGCAGGCCAAATCCAGGTAGAACTATGTTATGTAGGTCAAATTATTAAATATTTTTGAAAACCACATTCCTCCTCTAAATATGAGGATATTACCTATATTAAATGTTTTAGAGAAAAAATATGAAAACATATTTAATGCCTCATTAAGTATATGTTATTGGGGCGCCTGGGTGGCTCATTCAGTTAAGCTTCTGACCTCAGCTCGGGTTATGATCTTGCCATTTGTGTGTGTGAGTCTCATGTTCAGCTCTGTGCTGACAGCTCAGAGCCTGGAGTCTGATTCAGATTGTGAGTCTCCCTCTCTCTCTCTGTTCTTCCCCATCTCATGCTCTGTTTCTCTCTCTCAAAAATAAATAAACATTTAAAAAATTTTAATGTATATGTTATTAAATAGCCATTTACCCAAAAACAGTTATCAAAAAGCAATTTTGTGGCAGACTCCTTTCTAAGTGCTCTAAGCAATAAATAGCAATAAATAAAACTGGCACAAACTCTGGCCTTCAAGGCACTTTAACTCTAGTAGGAAGAAACAGAAAACAAGCAAAATGAAAAATCCAGCTGAATGAGTCCTTACCAATATGAGATCTTTAGTTTGCTTTGAATGGCAACTCAAGTTTAAGGGCTAGAAGTGACTGAATCCTGCATGTGAGCAGGGTGTAGAAAGAGGCAAGAAAATGCTACTACCATCCTAAGGATGAGGAAAATCACATAATCTACAAATCATTATTTTTCTTGATTTCATCACAGAGTGAAGGTCACAAGGCAGCAAAGGGCACTGGATTCCAAAGAGTAGCAAGCGCCTCGGAGGAGAGCAGAGATCTATGCACTGTCTCACCTTTGACAAGCATGGAAGGAAGAAGCAGTCTGAGCAGAAGCAGGGAAGAATAAATCAGCTACAGTTTTAACAAAACTTTAAAGGCCAAACGTGCGTTGGCATACCAATTTAAAATAGACCTAGACGTGGGAGTGTTCACACTTACTCAGAATCTCTTTGCCGTGCATCTCCCCTGCGTACTCACAAAAAGAGTCAGGCAAGAGAAGAGGTCCCAGGAGCCTTCTTCAATGGCACGGTCCTATAGGAAACCGGCTGCTGATGTGGGATGAGCAGAAACACTTCCAAGAACCCTCCTCTCAAGTATTAGTAACCTTAGAAAATATTAATTTAAAAAAGCTTGAAGCTATTACAGAAAGGTCATCGATGTCTCTGTTACTCAAGGCACTGTTGGAGAGGTACAAGCAAGAACTCTCTACTTTAGAGAACCTTCTCCTTCCCCGGGTAACCAAGTGAAGACCCAGGAATATTCCTGTTGATGATGATGATGATGTATTTTGGAAGAAGAGGAGAAGTCAAACCCACCGGCCACTAAGGGAAGGGCATGAAAATTTTGTGCCCAGGATCCACAACACATGTAAGGAAGTCTTGGCTACAGTGAGGGAGGGAGGACAGGAATGCTTGAAGGGTTTGACCTTGAACTTAGGAGCCCTAGTCTTACCAAAAGCAGAAGTTGGGCCAGCAGACTCAGAAAAGGTTCTTATCTGTACCATAAGCTTAACACTGAATAAGAATCATCAAAAGTCTGATACTAGAGAAATTTAAAGTGTGTAGGAAAATAAGAATAACAACTGTAACAACCAGGCCTAAATCTAGCTCAACTAATAACAAGACTGACCCAGCCTTGCATAGTAAGGACTTAACACAAGAAAACGTGTGCCCACTTCCAACTGTAAATTTCTTAGTACCTATTGTCCATTTATACACAAAACATTGTACTGAATTAAAAATAACAGATATATAATGGCGTCTGGGTGGTTCAGGCTGTTAAGCATCTGACTCTTGATTTTAGCTCAGATCATCATCTCACAGTTCCTGAGACCATGAGATTGGGCTCTGCATTTGGATTCTCTCCCTCCCTCTATTTCTTTCCCTCCCCCGGGTGTGCTTTCTCTCTCTCAAAATAAACATTAAAAAATAGCATATATTAAAAAGCAACAAAACTGATCTACTGTCAAGAAAGAAAGATCTCTGACATGGCCCACATGATGGGATTATCCTACAGAGACATTAAAACTCCTACGATTGGGGCACGTGGGTGGCTCAGTTGGTTAAGCGTCTGGCTTCAGCTCAGGTCATGATCTCAGGGTTCAAGGGTTCGAGCCCCACATCAGGCTCTGTGCTGACAGCTAGCTCAGAGCCTGGAGCCTGTGTCAGATTCTGTGTCTCCCTCTCTCTCTGACCCTCCTCTGCCCATGCTGTCTCTCTCTCTCTCTCTCACAAATAAATAAAAACAGTTAAAAATAAAAATTAAAATATAAATAAAATAAAACAGAATAAAATATCTATGATCAGTACTAAGTTTACAGTACGTGGTAGGTTGAACTGCATCCTCCAAAAGCATATACTGAGGTCCTGAACCCAGATACCTAAAAATATGTCTTTGTTCAGATATAAGGTTTTAAAAGCTATTATTAGTTAGGTTAAAGTGAAGTCATAATGGATTAGGGTGGACTTTAAATCCCATACGGCTGGGTTAGGAGAAGACACAAGCACACACAAAGGAATATGTTGTGCGAAGATAGAGGCAAGGAATGTAGTGATATATCTACAAAGCAAGAAACACCAAGGAATGCCAGCAAATGATGGAAGCTAAAAGAAGAAAGAATTCTTCTTGAGACTCTGGAGGAAGCATGGCCTGTTTCCTTGATCTCAAACTTTAAGACTCCGGATCTGTGCCAGAATCCATTTCTGTTGCTTTACACCATCCAGTTCATGGTGATTTGTTATAGAAGTCCTAGGGAAATAATATATAGTGTAAATGATAATTAACATGCATAAATAAAAGAAGAAGTAGAGAATCTCAGCAGACACACAAAAATTTATTTATTTGTTTGTCTGTTTGCTTAGAGAGTAAGTGTGAGCACAAGCAGGGGAGGGACAGGGAGAGGGGGAAAGAATCCCAAGAAGGGTCTGTGCTGCCAGCTCCATATGGGGCTTGAACTCATGAACTGTGAGATCATGGCCTAAGCTGAAATCAAGAGTGGGATACTTCACAGACTGAGTTAGCCATGTGCCCTGAATATTATTTTTAAAAAGTCATTTGAGCCAGGTAGGAACAAAAATATATCATAGATAAAATATTCCTTCAGTGGGTTTATTAGCCAAATAGAACTAATTTTTTTAAAAAGCTAATAACTTGAAGAGAGTTCAGTAGAAATTATTTAAAATGAAGCATAAGGAAATAAAAAATAAAAAATCAGAACAACAAATCCAAGAAGTATAGCTCAATATCAAACATCTTGACCTCATTACATAATTGGAGACCCATAAAGGGAAAAGAGGCAGATCAGAAGAAATATTTCAAAATATAGTAGGTGAGAATTTTCAAGAAGAAAAAAGAAGAAAAGAAACAACCAAACACAGACTTCAAACACTCAAAGAAATATAAACATTACTAATAATGTAAAAGCTATGCACATCATAGTCAAAATGCACAAAAGCAAATACTAAGAAAAAATTTTTAAAGGCAAGCTGATGGAAAAAAAAATTAGACACACAGAGGAACAAAGATGAAACATACAGTATGACATGTTTAAATACTGCAAGAAAGGAGAAAATAATCTTCCAATACAGGACTCTGTACCCAAAGAAATGAAAATATCTTCCAAAAATTAAGGTGACATTAAGATTTCCCCAAACAAAAACTGAGATGATTTGCTTGTAGCCCTAATTACAACAAACATTAAAAAGATTTGTTGAGGCAGAAGGAATGTGCGATCACCTGTAAATCGAGATCTATATAAAGAAAAAAGAGAAACCTATCTGATCGAAATACAGGCAGACTTAAGACATATTATCATTATTTTTAATTACTTTAAAGAATAACAGACTGTCTAAAACAGAGTATTAGTGAAGTGTGTGTTTTACAACATATGCACAATTAATCTGAATAGAAAGAAGAGTATAAAGGATAAAATGGAGGGAATAATGTGTACTGTAGGATTCTTGCGTCCTATATGAAGTAGTAGGATATCATTTGATGGTTCACGATGATAATTTTAAGTCAATATTTTAAAATATATAAACATGTAAACATGTTTTCAAGTGTGGAACGAATAAGTGGTGATAGATGAATGTATAAGAAATCACTATTAATCAAAAACCAGCAGAAAGTCAAGATGAAAATAAACGATGACACAACAGAAGTCAAATAGCAATGGTGGACTGAAATTCAACCATTATTGTATAAAAAAGAATATCAACAGTGAAGAAGATAATACGATGTGAAATGTGTATAGGTCAGCAACAGAACTTTTAAAATACATGAATCAGTAAAGGATAGAACTCAAAAAAGCAACACAAAAAAATTACAACTCCTTTTGAAACTTCATCACTCTTTTTTCATAATTTGATAAAACAAGGAGAGTTTCATCAGTAAGAGTATATAAGAAATTAATAACTTGAAATACTAATAATCAACTTTATCTAATGAGCATTTAGAGTACACTTTACTAAAAAAAAGAGAAAAATACTTTTGTTTCATGTGCACAGGGAATTTTCACTTATATTTTGGTTGGCTAAAGTAATAAAAAGTCAACACATTTAAAATACTTGAATTCATGTAAAGTATATTGTCTAACTGAAGTGTAATTAACTTAGAAACCAGTAACAAAAAGATCTCTAAAAATTCAAGTTTCGGAAACTAAGCAATCTACTTCTAAATAATCCATTTATCAAGGAAGAACTTGCCAGGGAAATGGACATATATTTTGAATTTAGCAAAAAGAAAAACACAATATAATAAACTTTATGGGATGAAACCAAAACAGTTATAAATGGTAATTTTATAACATTACATGTCTACATTAAGAAACAAGAAAGGTCTCAAATCAGTATTTAAAACTTCCAAAATTAAAAAAAAAAAAAAGGAAATAAAGAACAAATTAAATCCAGAGCAAATGGAAGGAAATAAAGCACATGAATCAATTTTTAAAAAAGAAAAATTTAAACATTAATATAGTTTAAAGTGTTTATTGAATAGTTTATCAATAAAACTGGTAAATCGCTAGCCAGGCTGATCAAGTTAAACAAGAGAGAAGATGTGAAACACCAATATCAAGAAGGAAAGTGGTGACATCACCGTCTGTAGAGCCTATAGATGCTAATTAGATTAAGGAAAAGGGGTGTTATTACAATTTTGTCTCAATATATCTGATAGTATAGGAAAAACAGACCAATTTCTTGACTCAAATTATTGAAGTTCACCCAAGACAAAGCAGATTATATTAATAGACAAATACTTATTAATAAATTGAATTTTCAGTTAAATACCTTTCTTAAGACAGATTCATGCCCAGAATGTTTCATTGGTAATTTATTTTAAAAACATAATGTAGAGGCACTTGGGTGGCTCAGTAGGTTAAGCGTCCGACTGTCTGACTTCGGCTCAGGTCATGATCTTATGGTGTGTGGGTTCAAGCCCTGCATTGGTCTCTGTGCTGACAGTCAGCTTGGAGCCTGGAGCCTGCTTCAGATTCTATGTCTTCCTCTTTCTCTGCCCCTCCCCAGTTATACCCTGTCTCTCTCTCAAAAATAAATAAATGTTAAAAAAAATTAAAAATTAATGTAGACTGGGACGCCTGGGTGGCTCAGACAGGTAAGGGTCTGACTCTTGATTTCGGCTCATGTCATGATCTCATGGTTCATGAGTTTCAGTCCTGCATCAGACTTTGCAATGACAATGTGGAGCCTGCTTGGAGCTCTCTCTCTCTTTCTGCCTCTCCCCCCAAAATAAATAAACATAAGAAAAAACCCCCAACGTAGAAATTATAACAATTCCACAATACTAAGCCAGAAAATAAAAGGGCACAATTTATAACTCATTTTTCAGATGAATATTACTCTAATTTCTCTACTAGACATTATAAGGAAAAAATAACACAAAACTACAGACTAATATACCTTACAAACAGAGATACAAACACTCAACAAAATATTAACAAAATCTAGAAGTATATCAAATATATTTTTAAAATACATCATGGTTAAGTGAGCTTTATCATAGAAATGGAAATTCTTTCAAGGTTCTAAAATTACTCATCATAATTTAACTTTTCAAAAGAGCAAAATAAAGGTAACCAATAGATACAATGGATAAAATTCACTACCTATTTATATTTCAAAATAAAAATGATGAAGACAAATAAAACTTATAATACTTTAGGAATAGAATATTTCATCAACTAGATAAAGGTCACCTATGCAAAACCCATAACTAATGCCCTACTTTGTAAGGACCCAGGAAAGGATATCCACCTTGACCACTTCTGTTGAGCTATGTGCCAAAGGCCCAGCCAGTGCAATAGAGCTAAATAAGTGTTTAAATAAGTAAGTTCAGAGATTATAACATAAGAAAGAAAATATTCTTATTTCCAGACTGCATGATATTCTATGAAGAAAATCTCAGGGACAACATACAATAGCTATCACAATTAAGAAGTGAATTCAGTACAGTCACAGGAAACAAAGTCAGAATATAATGGTTACTAAGAGAAATAGGAGAATTATACTGGAGGTGATAGAACTGTCCTGTGTCTTGATTTGGGTGGTTATGTCACTTCATGAGTTTGTCAAAATTGCACATCTGTGCAACAAAAAGAGTGAATTTCAGTGTAAGTAAACCAGGATTAAAAATAAGCAAAAGTAGAGGCACTTGTGTGGCTTAGTCAGATGAGTGTCTGACTTTGGCTCTGGTCATGATCTCGCAGTTCATGGGTTGGTTGATTCAAGCCTTGCATCCGGCTCTGTGCTGACAGCTCAGAGCCTGGAGCCCGCTTCAGATTGTGTGTGTGTGTGTGTCTCTCTCTCTCTCTCTACCTTTCCCCCACTCACATTCTCTTTCTCTCAACAATAAATTTTTAAAAAATTAGAAATATTTTTTAAATAAGCAAAAGTAGGGGCACCTGGGTGGCTCAGTCAGTTAAGTAACCGACTCTTGGTTTCAGCTCAGGTCATGATCTCAAGGTTCCTGAGTTTGAGCCCTGCATCTGAGCCCTGCATTGGGCTCTGCATTGCTTGAGGTTCTCTTTCTCCCTCTCCTTCTGTCTCTCTCCTGCTCACACACACTCTCTTTCCTGAAATAAATTAATAAACTTAAAAAATTTTTAAATAAACAAAAGTAGGGGCACCTGGGTGGCTCAGTTAAGCAGGTTAAGCATTTGACTTCAGCTCAGGTCATGATCTCATAGTCCGTGAGTTCAAGCCCCATGTTGGGCTCTGTGCTGACAGCTCAGATGTAAAGGCAGATTGAATAAAGAATCCTAAATCCTCACCAAAGTTTTTCACTTACCGCATCTCCAGTTTCATCTAGATTTCCCTTCATGTGTGTTTGTATGTGTGTGTGCTGGTGGTGGGGGAAGGGAGGTGAGATGGAAGTGTTAAAAGTATCTGACTGGTTGTTATTTATAGCAATGGTTTTCTATGATCTTTTGGTGCCTTTCACACTCACTCTCTGGATGGGACTATTACTGATGAAGTCTTCGTTTTCTCAGAAAGCATTCCGAATTTCCATTAGTTCTTGAATCATTACGGATCAGAGAATACTTTCAAAATTCAGTTTAGCAACTCCTCTCGGAGAAGTTCCTAAAAGCCAAGGCTACTGATCGAACAAAATAATTACTATTTCTAAAGACAGACGTCTGTTCTATTTTTACCACACTGCATCCTTTGAACAATCTAGTTGTCATTCATATTGTGAGATCCTACATTTGAAAGATCTTACATTGAAAAGGATTGGAGAGACTCTGGGTTCTAGTACTTAATCTAAACACTGAGCACTTCCTTTTCAATCTCCTTAACCTATGGTCTTTGTTCTGCCTCTGCTCTGACCTCACCAGTGGTCGGTTGTTTCTTGCCTTTCTTGGGCTCACCCATTCTTCCAGTGACCAGCCCTTATGTGGAGCTTGTTGTTTCGGTTTGGCTATTTTTGTTTTAGTTTTAAGGTTCTATTCTATATACTTCTGAGTCACACTCAGGCAGCCCTTAGTCAGAAAACAAGTCCTCTTGTTCTGCTTCCAAAATGCTAGCCCATCCAACACAGTAAAATCTCAGATTTGTCTGTGCACCACAGGCTAAAATTGGTCCCCGTTACGTCCACTTTTCTCATAACCAGATTTCAAGATCTCTCGCTCTCTTTTAGATTTAAATTTATTTGCTCATATTATTCTTGTAGAAGAGTAGCCAGACCTGAACTCCCTTTTGCTTGGCCTACTCCTATGTAGGTCCATTTACTGACTTAGCAGTTATATCAAATGATTGATTTCATTTAAAACTCTCCCCTCTAGCTTTTAGTCTCCACCGTTATCACAAAATGATGATTTTTACGGGATGTCATACTCCTTACTCTATTACAGGGTATACAAGCATTTTTGTTACATTGAAAATAATTTCTATTTTTATTCCTATATTATTATATATCCATCTGTTCAACCTCTTGAACAAGAGGGGAGAAAGAAATCACTAACATTAACCAAGTGTCTATTAAGCGCTAGGCACCACGCCATAGCTTGTGCATACATTTTCTCATGCATTCTCAAATTAGCCCTGTAAAGTAAGCATTATCATTTCCACTTTGAATGGGAAAACCAGGCTCAAAGAATCTAATTAAACTGCTTGAATTTACAAAACTTGTGTGAGAAGAATAAGAATGTGAATCAGAATTTGCTATCATCTATGCCCAGCAATATGTATGATGTGAAATCTTCAGAGAACAGCAAGCCACAATCGTTTGAATATATCTCACCCTACTTTTTACAAAACGAACCATATATTGCCATGTTGTGTCATAACACATACATAAGAATTTGTGAATTTGTTTTTGTGTTAGCTAGTACAATATAGACTGGTATTTGACACTCCGTAACAGTTCCAAGAGCTCGGATTCACATGTTCTAGTGCCCTAAGGGTGAATGTAGAAAAAGTATTTTGCATTAATCAAATGATGAATACCATATATAGATGATTTAATTAATGATATCTTCTTTTAATTATTATACATTGTTGAGAATGCGATAATTAAACACCATGGAAAGCAGCGCATGCTTGCTCTACATCTGATTTGACATGTTAGTTCAATCCCATTAGGAATCATATGCCAAGTGGCATGCAGGAAAGAATTGTGATTTTTTTCCTAGAGGGTCACGATAAGCACCCGCGGATACCTCCTTTATACTAATCACATCCTCTCAGTTCTACCTCTCTCAGATTTTCGTCTTAGACAGGCAAATCTATCCTTATTCATGGCTTTGTCATTGAAGGATTTGGGTAGCACCTGATTTCTTGTTTCTTACATAGAAGCTTTCATGTGCCCCACTTCCAGTCCTGTAAGACCCAACATATGCTTTTTTTCTCTATGCCTTTCCTTCCCCTAAAACTCTCCTCTCGTCTTTATCAAGTCAGAACTTACTAATTTTTTAATGAGGCATAACTGGCATATCTAACAACATATTCTTGGTCATTGCATTGTTCTATTACTCAACACTGGCAATGACTGGATGACCAATTTCTGACTCCCCGTCCTCAAAATCCACGTGAGAAGCAGCTTTAGAGAACATTAATATTTAGCTAGGTCAGCTTTCCCGAAGATTTTTAATTAGCTTCTACTCCCTGTCTCCACAGAATAACAGTATTGGCTAAAACATCTCATTGGTCTAGTTATTTGATACTCCTTGATGCTTCTTCTGAAATATGGCATAGAGACCCATACAATCTTTGGTACCAACAGGAAACAGCAAAACCATTCCACCAACGCACATTCATGTATGCACGGTCACAGTTTTCAGAGGAACAGGTGGACTTCATTTGTAATCCTTGCAAGAGCATTTGCCTGGACCCACCCCCCACCCCCCATGCTTACTATCCAGCTGTCAGGAACTGCATCTGGTAATTGTGACCACTCAGAGTCCTTGGATCCCTGTGAATACAGGAGAATGGTCGAAACCAGGAATCCTTCTGGAAAACCACATGCTAATGAGTCTCTAAAAGACCTAGAGGGCCACAGTGTTCACCTGAAAAGAATATTCCAGCTAATAATTATGCAGATAATTTTAAGGAAAGTAAGACCAAACTTTAAATGGAATTTCTAGGTCACAAGTGAGCTTTTTGATAAATGAATGCTTCTTAACTATTATCACTTGAGATAGGCAATGGCAAGTAGCTCTTTGTCCCATTATTTACCAGATGCACAAGAAAATAATCTTCAATCATGATTTATTTCTCTATTTATACCACAACATTCCATCTGGTTTCTGAAGAAGTTTAAAGAATCAGGAAGCTGACAAGTGACTTTGGAAGGTTAATCTCATTACTCTGCACTCTGTCCGTATCAGGCTGGCCTCTTGCACAGTAAGGAGGAATTATCTGTTGACAGTTCAGCTGTGATATAAAACAGTTTGTGAGCATTATCCAGAAAAAGGGAGTACTCCACTTTCATTTGCCCCAGAACACTAACGTAATCCTGGTCTTCTTTGAACTTCTAGTACTTAAAGCAGCACTAAAAGAGAATATCTCTGGTAATCATAAAAATGCAATTTTAATAGGGGTGAAGATGATTTTGCTGGTTGCCATGACTAAATGCAATGATTTACGTAAAGCATTTATATTGCTCCTGGCCCATAAGCACTTGAATATTATATATTTCTTTCCTAATGGGTTAAGGTGTTTATATGAACATGAATATTTATTTTTCTAATGCATATGCATCCAGATTGACTCAGTCATTCAGGAGGTCAGCATTTTAAAATATGGCTTCATCTGTGTGCCGTGCCCAATTCCTGCACAGCACCCCAGGGGATATTAGAAATGTGAAGCGGTCTCTATGTCTATATCTCTCATCACACAATTTTTTAAAATTGTTTTTTAAGTTTATTTATTTTTGAGAGAGCAAGAACATGAGTGGCGGAAGGGAGAGGCAGAGCAGGACAGAGGATCTGAAGCAGGCTCCACACTGTCAGAACAGAGCCTCATGCAGGGCTCAAATCCAGAACTCTGAGCTGAAGTCAGATGCTTAACTGACTGAGCCACCCAGGTGCCTCTTGTCACACAATTTGAATGAGACAATTAGAATAGAAAAGTCACTAATAGAAGGCATATTTAACATATTATCTTGGTAAATGAGAGTCAGGATTACATGACAACAAAGACTAGGATCTTTGTATAATGTAGGCTCTAAAATATAGGAAAAGTAATGTATAGTTTCTTAGTAATACACACACACATGTGTATATATATATATATATGTTTATATTTAAATTTACATATATGTATATATATTTATATACGTGTGTGTACATATGTGTGTGTGTGTGTGTGTGTGTATATATATATATACATATATATATATATGTTACCTAGTCTGTAATTTTCTTAGAGGTTTTAATGTAATCATGTATACAAAGCATTCAGCTCTTAGAGAATGTCCAGCGATGGGAGGGCTCACATTACTACCGCTCCAGTCTGCGAAGGCACAGTAATCTGATGACTGAAAAGGTGGGCCAGGTTTCATCACAGGACCTCCTCCCCACTCCTTCCATCTTTACCCCCACCCCACACCATTCCCAGTATGGCAGCCATCTTGGATTTTCCTCCTTGGCTGCTGGCAAATTCAACAAATCCACTTCAGAAAACACTAGAAGGAGAGAGGAAAAATTGTACCTATTTCTCTGTGTAATACTAATCTCTTTCCATCCATGTGGCTGTCATCTGTATCACTGTCACCATTTGCTCTCCATTGAACCATTTTGGTTTGAAGGAGGCTCTTACCCAGTGATTTAGTTTGCCTTCTTCCATGGGCTACCCACTTTCACATGGCTTCCCCATTAACTGACTTATGGTCCTTCCATACCGTCTCCTTTATTCAATATGGTAAGGACTCAGCTTTAACAATTACTGGTCCAGTGTAATTTGTTTCTTAAATGAAGCCGAAAACGGAAGTTGAAAAGCAAATACATCTATAAATGCAGTTTTAATCATGTACTATACTGCTAATGTAAGACTTCTTAGTATATTTTCTATCAATTTGTATCTTCCACTTGACTCACATTACCTGCTTACAGAAAAACTCTACAATATATTAAGTTGAATACAGTTGGTGAGAGGGAGATTTTATTCTCTATCTGCCCTTTGCTTTGTCACTGAAACCTTATATTGCACAATTTCTCATTTAACTATTCAATTAAAAATATATTGAACAAATATTCCAATAAGGGACTGCCATATGGTTTGGGGGACAAAGGGAAGATGAAATATCATGGGTTCTACTCTTACATTTCATATTCCCAGGGACTAGCTATGATTTATACAGGTTAAGAATTCCCCTTTCCTTTCTGACTGCCTTAAAGTTAATTTACAAATATAATGTGAATATTCGATAGTTTACAATAAAAATAAAAACATCAAGCCACCACAGACTATCAAAGTTGAATGCTGTTTTCACCAGTTCCAATTTTTTGTTCTCACCCATAATATCACTTCACAAATGAAGGATATCTATAGAATGGTGGAATATTCTGGGATTTATAAAGGGTGAATAGGAAAAAGGACATCCTAAGGAATTCTACCTAACAAGGTTGAATATTGGGTTGAGATTTATATAATATACAAATAGTTTATTTTATATTTTGTTCTTTGGCTAATTTTAAAAAATCACCTATTCATAAGACATAAAAGCTATGTGTTATTAAGGAAAAAAGTAAGACCTGGAGTCATAGATGACATAATATAAATCTCAGCTAGACTCCTCATTAGCTCTATATTTGGACACATTTAAAAACTTTTATGGTCATAGTTTCTTTGCTGTTCCTTGAGCATAATAATACCAGATATAACCAGATTTGGAGTTCTAAATGAAAAATATGATTTGATACAAATATTAAATACTCAAAGAATATTTGGTCCCACCAACTAGGGACTTCTAAAAATGATCCACTGATAAAGAAAATTTCAGTACATTCTTCATTACTTAATGTTAGGACATTGCTAATCAAGCAAAGTGGATTACTGGCAAATCTCAGAAGGGTTTACAGCTTTAAATTTTGCCAATTATATTTCTATATGGCTCCTCAAAAATTATTACCTCTACTTTAGTTACAGCAAAAAAATACCCCTATTTTGAGGAGTTATACAAAGTGTTTTTATTCTATAGTTTATAACAACACTAATGAGAATTAATTAATTCATTTATTCATTTTTCCAGAGATACTGATGTAGTGTTTTACTGTTTGCCACTTACTGGGACATATTCTGAAGACAGAATGTTAAAAAAGACAAATTCTCTGCCCTTATGGTTTAATGTTAATAACTGTAATTTAAATAGGTTCCAAATGTTTTCACATACCTTATTTTACTGAGCCCCAATAATGACCACGTAAGGTAGGTATTATGGATACCGAGACAATTTCAACAGATTGGAACATTAATGATCGAAGATACAAAAAGTTTCTCGACTTGCCTCATAATTCCAAAACTCGATCCAAAGCAATACACCTCCTAACAGAAGATTTTCAACGCTTACTGCAGAGTGCACCCAATTTGTGGGTCCCCATGACAAAACTGTCAGCAAACATTGGCTCTTCTTTGTTTACAGGGCTCACATCAGAATACACATTGTCCATTACCCAATCATATGTAATTTTTTATGGCTGTCATTTCAAATAGCCTGCATCATGCCTCGTCTTCCATCCGTGCATGTAATTGGGAGCTGGCTCGGAGTTAGAGAAAGCTTAGACTGAGCAATTTCCTCAATCCAAAAGAGTTCCTTTCACTATTATAATTTTTTGCTTATTGTTTGAGCTAGAGAATAATAAATGCTTGATTACTTGTTCTTTTATAGCTACAAGTATTGTCTGTTTCTAGAAAACAGGGCTGTTTGTATATTACATTTTACAAAAGATTAGATCTATCACCTCATTACCTGGGGAGTATGCCTCCATACATAATGTTTATCCCACAATCTTTCTTCTGTCCTACCTACTTCAATTATCTTTCTCTCCTTCTTATTGCTTGGCACGCATTGCCTGAATTACTAGGCCATGAAATGTTCTTTTTCCTATAACTCAAGTCTCTGACATTTCCAAATCTTCCTTGCGAGAGATATCAAAAAGAAGCACTTCATTTCTTTACAGAATTAATAAGATGAATGGCCTTAATTGCAACCTTTTAAGCTAATTAAAATGAAATTGGAATGCATAGAGGTAAATGTCTCACTTTACTTCTCGAAATATTCATGACTTTTACATGTGATACTTTTAAAATTGTTACTACTATTTGTTTATTCAAATATATACAAATATACTGAATCCTGGTGCACAAAACAATGAAAGTGGAAAAAGTAATTTTATTGTTCATCACTGTCTGTGGCACTCTACCACAGTGATTTTAATTTGTGATTATAATTCATTTAGAACAAGAGAGATTTCTGATTCTTACCAAATTTGTTTTCATTTCATTTTAGTTGAAAAAAGGAAATTGTATCCTTAAAGCGGTAGCTCATGATTTCTGTGCATTAAAAACTAAACTCAAATCATAGGAACATCATCTGAAGATATTTATGACTTTTTTTAAACAGCAGCTTAAACCCTGTCCATACACAATGATCAATTATGCATGTTAAAAAGCAATTAGTTCAAACTAAGACTTAACTGACATAAAATGCGAATTAATCCTGAATGCTTTCTTGGTATTACAGAATTTGGAAATGTGCATATCTGTCTCCTGGGTCCTCTCTAATATGCAATCATTCTTTTGGCCAATATTGACAATTATGTTTATAAGCTTTTCTCCAACGTGTACTTGAACGGTCCTTGACAGATACATAAACTCTATGAGACAATACTTCACATTGCACAGGCAGAAAACTGGTCTAGTCAGGCTTTCAAATTTCTGAGATTTCAATATCCCCCTCACAAGTACTTTCTAATGAGTTTATTCTTTTCTCTTTTTTCAAATGCGTCAATGTGGGTGTTATAACTATACTAAAGCAGAGAGCATGCCCTTCATGTGGAAATGAGCAGCCTATCTGCAAATGCACACATTTAAGAAATATTTTCTTGGGGCACCTGGGTGGCTCAATTGGTTAAGCTTCAGCTCAGGTCATGATCTCAAGGTAGTGAGTTTGAGCCCCACATTTGGGTCTGTACTGACAGCTCAGAGCCTGGAGCCTGCTTCGGATTCTGTGTCTCCCTCTCTCTGCTCCTCCCCCACTCACACTCTCTGTCTCTCAAAAATGAATAAACATTAAAAAAAGAAAAGGAATATTTCCTTAAGGGCTAGCCATAGGAACAAGGACCAAATATATTCTGTAACTGAAACAAATTAAAGGGCTATATCCAGATAGAATATCTGAGTCATTTATTACAACATAAGAATTAGAAGCTAAATCAGATACATTTAACTAGAATATAAAGGTAAGAAAATGACCCCAAACCAAACCAAACCGAACCAAAACAAAACAAAAAAGCCAGAAGACAGTATTTATATGTGAATAGGTAAATCAGTGTAGGTGGATATGGGTGAAATAGAAGAGGTTAAGAGGTACAAACTTCCAGTTATAAAATAAATGTCACAGAGGAGCCTAGTGGCTCAGTTGCTTTAAACATCTGACTTTTGATCTAGATTCAGGTCATGATCTCATGCTTTGTGGGATCGAGCCCCTCATCAGGTTCTGCGCTTAACAGCACAAGCCTGCTTGAGATTCTCTCTCTCTCCTCTCTCTCTGCCCCTCCCCCACTTGTGCTCTATCTCTCTCTCTCTCTCCAAATAAATAAACATTAAATAATAATAATAATAATAAAATAAATAAACGCCACAGAGATAAAAAGTACAGCTTAGGGAATATAGTCAATAGTATTATACCAATGTTGTACAGTGATGGATGGCAATGACATTTACTGTGTGAGCGCTGAGTAATGTATGGAATTGTTGAATCAATATGTTGTATAACTGAAACTGATATTACACTTTAGTAAATAAATAAATCTTTTGGGGGAAAACTGCATCATCTCTAAGTCCCCATCCAGATCAAACATCCTAAAATCTCTTCCAAACGCTTACTTGCCAAAGGAGTCTCATTTTCTAAGACTATCTGGTAGCCACCCTGACACCCAGGCTCACACTCACAAATTAGATTAAATTCCATTTTTCTAAACCTTTTTAGAAACGTTAAACACCACATATATGTTTAAATAGCCTTGTCAAATTTGCTCTCCCTGCAGGGGGCTTTTTATTATTTTTCATTAAAATGAAAGCCCCTCTGGTTGACTTTTTAAATGTGTTTTCACATCGAAAAAAAAAAAAAAGACAGAAAGAAAGAGAAAAAAGAATGAAGAAAGATATACCGTGCTAACACTTAACAAATAAAAATGAAATAACTATATTATCTTCAGACAAAACATTTTCTAAAAAAATTATAATTATCAGGGGCAAATAGGGATATTACATAATAATCAAGGTGTCAATTCTCAAAAAAATACAACATTTGTTTACACAGATATAGATAACAACAAGAAGGTCAAAATATATCAGGCAAAAACTAAGAGAACAGCAACAGATGAACAGATAACTCCACTATTATTGTCAGGGACTCCAGCAGCCCTCTGTTAGTAATCAAGCAGGCAGAAAATCAGTAAAGACATAGCTGACCTGACTAGCACCATCAATCAGCCTCATCGAATTGATGTTTGTGGAACATGCCATTGGACAGTAGTAGAATACACATTCATTTCGAGCTCACATAAACATCCATCAAGATAGACCCTATCCTAGGCCATAAAACACAGCTTGAAAAAACATGAAGAATAGAAATGATATAAAGTATGATTTCAGGTCAAGTAGAATTCAATAACAAGAAAAAGCAGAAAATCCCTATATATTTGTCAATTAAAGATCACACAACTAAATGATATATTTCTAGGAAGTCTCAAAAAAAAGTTAAAATGTTTTCAACTAAAATCCAGAATATATAAAGAACTCACAAAAGTCAACATCCAAAAGATGAATAACCAAGTAAAAACCGGGCAGAAGACATGAATAGGCATTTTTCCAAAGAAGACATACAGATGGCCAATAGATACATGAAAAGATGTTCAATATCACTTACTGTCGAGGAAATGCAAATCGAAACTACAATGAGAGATCACCTCACACCTGTCGGAATGGCTAAAATCAACCACAAAAGAAAAAATAGATGCTGATGAGGAGGTAGAGAAAGGGGAACCCTCTTCACTGCTGGTGGAAATGCAAATTGGTAAGGTCACCCTGGAAAACAGTATGGAAGTTTCTCAAAAAGTTAAAAAAAAAAAAAAAAGAACTACCCTATGATCCAACAATTGCACTATTAGGTATTTATTCAAATAATATAAAAATACAAACTCAAAGGGATGCATACATCAAGTCTTGATAGCAGCATTATCTACAATAGCCAAATGATGGAAACAGCCTGTGTCCATTCATATATATGTATATGAATAGATATGTATATACATAGATATATATATATATACCTGATACATACATATGTATGTATATATCCATAAATCTGTGTATATGCGTGTGTGTGTATGTATCTCACACACAATGGTCTATTACTCAGCCATAAAAAAAGAATGAAATCGTGCCATTTACCATGACATGGGGAGAGCCAGAGGGTATAATGCTGAGTGAAATATGTCAGTCAGAGAAGGACAAATACTACATGATTTCACTCATATGTGGAATTTAAAATATAAAGCAAATGAGCAAAGGGTCAAAAAAGAGAGAGGGACGCAAATCAAGAAACAGACTTAACTATGGGGGACTAACTGATGGTTACCAGAAGGGAGGTGGGAGAGGGGATGGGTTAAATGGATAATGAGGACTGAGGAGTGCACCTGTGATGAGCACTGGGTGAGCTAAAGACTTGTTGAATCACTAAGTTGGGCACCTGAAACTAATGTCATACTCTATGTTAACTTACTGGAATTTAAATGAAAGAAAACTTTTTTTTGACTAAAGATCAAATCACAATGTAGTCAAATCTATGTGATTCAGCCAAAGCAGAGCTTAGAATAGTAACAGAATTATATCCTAAGTTAGAAAAAAATATCTAAAAGTTAAACATGTTCCCCCTTTAGTTTACTAAAGAAAGAGAGAAATGTAAGCCAAAAGAAAAAAAAAAATTTTAAGGTTTGTTTATTTTTGAGAAAGTGTGAGCAGGAGAGGGGAGAGAAAGAGAGAGGACAGAGGATCCTAAGTAGGCTCCAGGCTGACAGCAACAAGCCAGATGCAGGGCTCGAACTCAGGAATGGTGAGATCATGACCTGAGTGAAAGATGGATGCTCAACCGACCGGCCTCCCAGGAACCCCATAAAAAATCTTAAATAAATGAAATTTAGAAAAGCTATCAATAAATTGAAAACAAAAAATCATGTGAGACAATCAAAAAAAGCTCAAAGCAGGTTGTTTGAAAAGATTAATAAAATTGATAAAACTCTAGCCAATCTCAAAAAAAAGGACAGAAGACATAAATTACTAATATCAGTTATGAAAGAAAGGTTATCTTTATTGCTCGATGTTAGTAAAAGGATAATAAAGAAATAACATAAACAATTCCATTCTTACAAATTTAAGTACTTAGATTAAATACACTAATTCCTTGAAAGACAAACTACAAAGCTCACATGTGGAAAAACAAGTAATCTATAAGCTCTATATCTATTAAAGAAATGGAATCAAAAATAAATAAGCAAGGAAGGGAGGGAGGAAGGAAGGAAGGAGTCAATTGTCAAGAATTCTCATTCATTTTTGAAGGGAATGAAAAATCATATAGCCATTTTTGGAAGAGTTTGGCAGTTTCTCATAAACTTCAATAGAGTCTTACAATGTGATCTAGCAATGAGCTCTTAGACATTTACCCAATTGTTCTGAATAGTTATGCCCACTCAAATATCTGACATTCATGTTCATTACAACTTTATTCACAATCAACAAAAACCACAAGCAACCAAAATGTTCTCAACAGATGACTGACCAAGCACACTGTAACACATCTATAAACTGCAACACTACTCCTTGACAAAAAGTAATGAGCTCCAAGTCCATGCAAAGTCATGGTGAAACTTATAGGCATCCTGCTGAGTGATAGAAGCCAGTGAAAAGGCTACATACTGTATAATCTCATTTATCTGACATTCTGAAAAAAGAAAACTATACCAACCTTAAACATATGAGTGATTGCCATGGGTTTAGATTTGGGAGAATGAACAGGTGGAGCAACAGGGGATAGTGAAGGCAGGGAAACTTTTCTGTATGATCCTATAACGCTTGATACATGACACCATGGGTTTGTCAAATCCCAATGAACTTTAAGCACAGAAGGAGAACGTTCATATATGAAAATTAAATATTGACAGAGACACACAAATATACCTTACATGATATTTGGGGAATTCCAGAATAGAAAGTGAGAAAAGACACGGCATTCAAACCTATGAATCAACCTCACTTAAGTGAATGGGGAAAAGAGATGCTCACCTCAGAAACACTGGAATGAACGGAGTCTGTCTGACTAAAGGCAAAAGAAAGGGCACATGCGCCCTGTTCTCTGCACGTGTGGCCACCAAGTCAGGCTAACAGTTCTGAAAACACCATACATCTACACTGGAATTAAACAATTAAACAAATGTATGCTGGATGGTAGGAGATATGTTTCTCAGTCTTGGATGAGGACGTGACAAATAATCAAAGAGGAAAGAGTAGAATGAGCCCGCGGGTGATGTACTTGATTTAGTTCAAGACATCGGTATGATGATGTGGAGTGAAAATGTTTAAAATGTTGGAAGAAAAAATGTAAAATCCTGTACTCAGCAACAATTCCAAGTTAGGGACTATTATTATACACATTTCACATATGAAGAAATGGAGGCAGGGTGAGCGTAAGTATCTTTTCCTAAAGTTACATAATTAGTGACAGAGCTGCACCTTGAACCCAGGCAGTATGTCTGTGGAGTCTTCCTTCTTATTCGTTATGCTATATTGGCTCTCAGTCCATTTATTTTGATCACAGGATCTATATATTTTTTTTAATTTTTAATGTTTTTTTTTAATTTTTGAGAGAGAGAGACAGCACGAGTAGGGATGGGTAAGAGAGAGAGAGGGAAGCACAGAATCTGAAGCAGGATCCAGACTCTGAGCTAGCTGTCAGCACAGAGCCCAACGCAGGGCTCAAACCCACCAACCATAAGATCATGACCTGAGCCGAAGCCGGAAGCCAGACGCTTAACCGACTGAGCCACCCAGGCGCTCCAGGATCTATATATTTTTATGGCACAGGTTTGTTTCCATGGCTGCCCTCATGGCTAGACTATGAGCTAAGTAAACACTCAGATAATCTTTGTTAGTTAATAAAAGCATGTATGAATACAGGTAAAACTTTGGCATAATGAAATATATCTGTCCTTGGTTTCTTGGGAGCTTAAATTATTATATGAGCTATTAGAGACTAATCCAAGTCTGCATGAAATATGATAGGATGATTTTAGTGTAACCTCACCTGTACTTACTTTACTAGTATACTAAAGAATTTTTCAATCAAATCAGTAGGTTTTACTGAGCATTTGTTAAGTAGCTCACATCACATTGGGCACAGAGGGACACATCTTGTAATGACTCCCTTGTGGTACAAGCACTAGGTTGTAGAAAGAAGACCTTCTACCAGGATTCCATGAGGTAAGAGGGAAGACAAGATAAAATTTTGTTCTAAGTTTTTGTGTCACTGAAGGTAGAACATCAGTACATGAAAGTACATGAAAAGGCTGGGGGATACTTTTACACACAGTGAGGGGGTCTGGGGAATATTCTCTTGGAGCCTTTGACGGACAGTCTTTCACCTGTGACAGAATTCATTAGCCAATCATCTTTTCTTGGAGAACATATCCATACCAGTGCTACTTGATTTCATACATGAATGGAGTTATCTTGTGATTTAGCATTTCTGTCTGAAAAGAATTTTGGCAAATGCAATCAGGGGTCCTATATTTGCCAGAAATTTGGGAGGCACTAGAAAACAGAGATGAGCAAAGTGGCATTCCCAGGATTAGGAATGGCAATGGTCAGTCCATGAATATATAACCAAATAAGTAAAATACAATGTTCAAATTATGAAACATATTATATAACAGATGGATAAGAGGTATGGATTGAAAAGCAGATTTACCTTGAAGGTTAAACTTGAGGGCCTCTCATTAGAAAGAGCTGCTTCTAAAATTCAGTATATTCTCCTCCAGGAACATGGGATAAAGCACTGCACTGGCCACTCACTGACAACTTGGGGGCTGCCCTAACCTAGTTATTACACTCTAAGCCACTGGTTCTCTACTAAGCAAAGTCTGGAGACATTTGTTAACACAGTGACTACAGGCAGTGGGTGCTACTGACGTCTGGTGGTACAGGTCAGTGATTTGCCACATAGGCCACAATACACAGGACAGCCTCCTACAGCAAAGATTTGTTGGATTCAAAATGGCATTAGGGCTCTGGTCCAGGGAATACGGGTGGGGCCAGCAGACTGCCAGCTTACCCTCATCACCCAGAATCCATCTTTGATCCTGATAATAAGAATGTGAACACATTCTACTCAGCTCCTCAGAGAAGGAGAGGGAGGTAGGGTCCATTAGCAACCGTCAGTGGAGAGGACCTGGCCAACCTAGACCAGCTACTTGACACAGCTGTCCTACCCAAAAGAATGCGAATCTGAAAATAACTTCTACCCAACTTATACTTATTCAAATTGATCTCTCTGATCTAACCTGTCCCTATATACTCAATCCTCCATTCAATTCTGCTACTCCTTACCCTTCCTTCACTCCGTGTATTGACTGTGATGTTCCAAACCCAATAAAATATATTCCAAAGCTTCACATTTAGAAATTATTTTAGATAAGGTAACTAATTTCTAGGTAAGTTCTCCTAATTCTCATTTGAAACATTACTCACTCTTACATATTTATTCAATTTAATATTCTGCTTCATTGAATGTTGAACCAGAAATTCCTCTTTTGTTTTGGGTTGATGCCAAAGTATCAGCCAACATCTGAACCTCCAAAGAAGATCAAAGTTACCTGTTGGTGAATAATTACCACTGCTTGAGTTGTCTCAGCAAAACTTTCTTTTTATTTCTATGTTCGCTTTCAACTATTATAAGGTGTTTGAATTTTTAAAGAGTTGAGCAGGCATATATCCACGATTTTATGAGGATTTATAACTCTATATTTCATTAAATATATGTCTGGAACTAGTGCTTTAATAGGGAAAAATAGGCTTTAGAATTTTGAAATGTAGTAATACATTTGATGGCCAAAATAAAGTAGGCAAGAAAAATGAATGGAAATTCTATAATATATCAAAATTTATTTGCAAACATAAAATAATAGAAGTAGATTTCTTTCTTAAGCACTAAGGAATTATGGTGTTTGTTAGTTTCAACTCCATGACAAATTTAAGAGATAAATTAACATCATTTCTAGTAAGAAGTTGGACATAATAATATGAACAAAATTGAAAAAGAAGGAGGGAAAAGACAAAGAGATAAACATGAGAAATGGGCAAGTAAGAGGGTTGAGAAAAATGGAGGAGGTATGGGGCAAACAGAGGGACCTCCGGGGACCCAAATGGGCTGCCATTTTCAAAATTAACAAAAGTAGTTTTAGCATATCATCTGAGATTTATTAGAAGAATACTTATTGAGAAGAAGTTTTCTCTTTTCCTAATGAATTAAAAAAGCCTTTGAACCTATATTACAGATTTAGAATTAATGTTACATATTTCATTATCCAGGAGCATTCAATTGAATATGTCTCATTAAGATAACAGCACTGGGTCATTTGAGAATAAGAGCTATGCTTTTGCATCTAAACCGATTTCAGATTAGGTACCCACGCCCAGCCCTCTGGGATATCATTTGGGCTTCGCTCTTTGTTTTCAATGATATGTACATTTAGACAGAAATTTTCCTAAGGGCGCCCAGGTGGCTCAGTAGGTTAAGCACCCAACTCTTCCTTTCAGCTCAGGTCATGATCTTAAGGTTTGTGGGTGCCAGCCCCATGATGGGCTCTGCGCTGACAGTGTGGAGCCTGCTTAGAGTTCTCTCTCCCTGTCTCTCTCTCTGTTCCTCCCCTGCTTGCACTCTATCTCTCTCTCTCAAAATAAATAAATAAACTTTAAAAAAAAGAAAGGAATTTTCCTATTGACAAGTAAGAGTTGTACATTTTTGTATGCCTACACTAATATTCTTACTGGAAAACTTTATGTTATTGTGGGAAGAGTTTTGGAATCTATTAACCAATATCATCAAAACATTACTTTGCAGTTTCTAAATTTTGTGTAATCCTTAAAAATGACCGCCCTTAGGGGCGCCTGGGTGTCTCAGTCGGTTAAGCCTCTGACTTTGGCTCAGGTCATGATCTCACATTCATGGATTCGAGCCCCATCTCGGCCTCTGTGCTGACAGCTCAGAGCCTGGAGCCTGCTTCTGATTCTGTGTCTCCCTCTCTCTCTGCCCCTCCTCCTCTCATGTTTTGTCTCTCTCTGTATCAAAAATAAATAAAACATTAAAATAAAATTTTTAAAAATGATTGCCCTTAAAAGTTGTCTTCTTCCATAGTAAGTGTTTTCTATGGAAAAAGATTTAAAAACTCATTTTTAATACAGATTATTTTAAAATAACTGTTTATCAGATAAACATCAAATATTAAACCAAAACGCAAACTAACAAACAAAACCAAAAATACTCTCTCTTGTTTCCAGCTTGTTAGATTTTTAAAGTACGCATTTTCTCAGGAAAACCTTCCCAGATTAAATTTGTTCCAGGGGTGCATGGATGGCTCAGTCGATTAAGCACCCAATTTTGGCTCAGGTCATGATCTCATAGTGAGTTCAGGCCTGGTGTCAGGCTCTGACAGAGCCTGGAGCCTGCTTCAAGTTCTGTTTCTCCCTCTATCTGCCCTTCCCTCGCTCATGTTCTGTCTCTCTCTCTCTCTCTCAAAAATAGGTAAACATTAACAAAAAAATTAAATAAATAAATAAATAAATAAAACTGACCTTGCTGTTGCTTTTATTGTTGTTAAGTAATTGTCATAGGTTTAAATAACTCTTACTGCATGCATATTTAACTAATGTCTGTATGATCCTACCAGACAATGCTTCTGCAAGGCAAAGTATGTGTCACTTTTATGTCCAGTGAGTGACATATGATAATGGCCTGATATATTCGTGAATGGAAAAGGCAGGTTTAGCACAACCTCTTAGGAGGTGGACAGTCTGTGCTGTGTCACCCAGCTTGCTATCCCGGCCGTGGGGACCCAAGTATTAAATGTCATCCTGAAACACCTTCAAAGTTCTCACTTTCTATTTTACTCTAAAATACCACAATAAATTTAGGACAGGCAGATGCATCACCCACATCCTCAGTCTCTCTCTTGCTGCTAATGAGGAAGCATTACATGCAAATACAAAGTGATGATGTGTTTACATTCAAACCTCCTTTGATGAAAATTAATAAGGAGAGAAGGCTGGCTGTGAGGTAGGATTCCCACCAGCTTTTGTATTTCTATTCTAAATGTATCTCCCCCATGTTCACCGGCATATCTTGCTAAATGTTAGAAGATTATGCTAATTAATAAACAAGGGAAGACAGCAGAAGGGATGAACAGAACATTAATTTATCCTGCGTAAGGCTTTAAATAAAATCTTCGCAGACCATGAAGGGGGAAAAATATTTTGGACAGCTTTTTAGTAACACCCAAACTATTAACAAATATTTTCTTCTGAATTCTTTTTACCCAATTTCGTGAGAGGAGCTGCTTGAAATTTAATCTTTTTTCCAAAAAAAGAGCCACAAGAAATTGCCATGCCCAGTTCTGCAGAACAAGAACATTTTATGTTTTATTTTATTTCATCTTGTTTTAAGCTTGGTGGGTTCGAATTTGTTAGCTCGTTGGATTGTAAAATATACCTCGGTAGCAAACGATTATTGAAGTGCTTGGCCTCCTGCAGGACTATCCCGCTAGTGATTTCATATGCAGGGCCCACTGGAGCCCTGTCTATTTGTTCTGCTGACAAGACACGGAATCTAAACTTTTCAGAGAATTGAGTTATGTTTAACCACATCCCTGCATTTTTTCCTAAAAAGAAATAAAATATTTAGAGAAGGTCGACAGGTTTTAGGAAGCAGAAAAGAACTGTCACTGGATGCCACTGTGGCTTCCCCAGGATGAGATGCCCCGTGTAAAAGATACCCTGTGTATGGAAGGGATTCTTTGCGGACACGTTGTGGCTATGACACAACTTATAAAATCTATAGTGTGCACTTGTCAGAGAAAAGAAGTCCTTTTGCTTCCTTGTAGAAGCCTGGACAAGAAGGCAGGTTTGCATAGCTGGTTGCTATCTGGACCACATAAGAATAAGAAAGATAGGGCAGGCCATGGGTAGCTTCTGGCTACTCGGAGACCCTGATAAGAAGGTGGTGATGGGGACCTGAGTAAGAGGCCACAGAGGAAGAGACCAAGGGATTAAAAGCCAGGGAATTGTTCCCATGAGAGAAAGAGAGAAAAATGAGGTTCATTATCATTCAAAAGGGAGAAGGTTGTATGGACACCTAATCTTCAAGGAGAGGACATATTGCTTATGGAACAATGAACAGCGGCCCTTTCTGTTAACTGGGGAAGTAAGTTAGAGTTTTAGCAAAAAGAGATTTAGGTTAAGCCTTGAAAATAAACTTGTGCTGCCCAGCCAGAAATCCATGTTACCAAGTAAAACTTCAACTTTCCCTTGTCAAGATATTTATTATTGTGAAATCTTGGCTTGATCAGGAACACCCAAAACCACGTTTGTTTTCAAGTTACTTCCAAGTGTTGAATTCTATGACCTAGATTCCAAGAGAAGAGGGCTTATGAATAGGGTCAAGCCAAAATTTTCTGTGTTTCCAAATAATTACCTTAATTGCAACTCCATGGAGTCAGAAATCCCGACAATGAGTCATGTTGCTGAAATCACTCCATAGGTGAAATCCAGAGTTCTTGGAATAAAATACACACATATGTATTCCAATATCTCTAGTGTCAATCCCAAATTAATTTAATTACATTCAATGCCTATTTACGAAGGGCTCACTTCAAATTCTTGATAAGGTTTCCCATCAACAGTGTGCTACTAGTGGTTAAGTTTTGGGGGAGTCAAAATTGTACGTGGCTGGGGGTTGACTCACCAAACTTGCATTGTTTGAAGGTCAACTGCACTCAAAACACTCAAAAGATGTGGTTTTTTTAAACGTTTAATGAAAGAGAAAACTCTGACTATGAATTCAAAACAAGATAATTCATAACTTAACAATATTTCAATAGAAATAAGATATTTCAGATGGAGTAGTGATTTTCAAAATAAGGGAAAGTATGATAAACTGAAAAACATACTTAAATAACTTATATACTTAATATACCCAGCTGACTTCACTGACATCTTTGCTGATAATACCCAAAATAAAACCAACAAATACACATATTTATTTCATCCATGCATGACAGTGTAGGAAATAAACAATACTCTGGAGAGAAAACTGGCAATAACTATATCATTGCCTTGATGAGCAAAATCCATTATGAACCTTTGGCCTTGAGCAGACAGGAAAAGCAAAAATTAATTTTTTTCCTGAGATGTTTGCAGCCATTCTCCAGTCCTGCGGTAGGTGTATAGCCAGAAACTACTTGGGTAACACAAAGAGCTGCAAGAATTTAGTAAAAATTCTAACTCATGATCTATAGTAATTGTGGAAACCTGTGGAAATTTCTTTTTTCAGGAGGAATTTTCATGTGAGGTCAAATAATTCAAATAATTTCCATATATACATATCCAAAAAAATGCACATTTCACATTAAACTAGAAGATACACAAAGTAATGTTATCATTAGTAAGTATAAAAGTTAAGACTAGAATAATCCTCCAAATCATTAAATAATGGTATGATTTAAAAAAATAGAATTTCAGATATCTTAATAGGTTCCTAGAAATAAAAAGACCAAGCCAACAAATTTGAACGAAGAAGATTTCAAATTCTTTCCAACAGAAAAAGTCTGAGTGGGGGGGGGGGGGAGTGCTTCTGTGTACCACTGTTTGCTCATTGTTGGCAAAAAGAAAAGGGATAGAGAAATGGGGCTGTGAAGAGATTTCTTCGCATTGGATTAATATTTATATTTTTTTAATATAACTTATTATTTTTTAAGGTTTATTTATTTTCAGAGAGAGGGTATGTGTGGATGAGCAGGGGGTGAGCGGAGAGAGGGAGAGAGAGAGGAAAATCCCAAGCAGGCTCTGTCCTGACAAGGGGCTAGAACCCATGATCAGTGAGATCATGCCCAGAGCCAAAATCAAGAGTCAGATGCTTAACATTCAAATCCTATATGCATGGGTCTCATTAAAGACCCATTTAAAGACCAAAGAGAAAAAGACTGAGGGACCCCCAAGGAAGAGAGTGTTCTGTCTTCCGGCTACTTCTGAACTCCAGCTGCAGTGTCAACACTTCCCTGCATTTCTGGCCTTTCTGACCTCTAAATTTTGGACTTGCCATTCCCCCATATCATATAAACCAATTCCTCAAAGTAAGTCTGTCTCTCCTCCCTCCTTCCCCTTCTTCCCCCTCCCCCTCTCCATGCCTACAGAGGGACCACTCTGAAAGCTCCAAAGCTATCTCTAATACACCTAGTAGAGGAGACCCTCCTCTAGTCACATTACCTTGAAAAACTAAGAATCCAGAGCTCAGCTTATAAACCTGTTTTCTACCCATCCAGAAAATATCAAAAGGTAAAGGCAAATCAGCATCTTCAAGGCAGAGAGGACCCAACAAAAATGGACTCCCTGAACTTAACCTGAAGAAAACAGGAGAGCAGGAAAGATCATAAAACAAAGAACAACCGGACAACTGCTGTAGCAATACGGCAGCCACACAAATGTCTGGTATAAATGTACACGTAACAACCGAGATGGTGTTGTAGAGAAATGTGCAGGTTCCTAAGGAGAGGTGCTGCTGTGGAAACGACTCTGTATTAGCTGAATAAAGGGATGGCTGTGTGTGAGAGACAGACAGACAGACAAACTGAGACAGAGACAAAGAGAGGCAGAGAGAGAGAGATAGTGAAAGAGGAACATGGACAGGTGTGGTGAAAAATCACTTGGAAGAACCTAAAAGCGTTGATTCTCTGAAGCATCAACTGAATTAAATATTCTATCACTAACCAAAGTAAAAAGGAAATGAGAGAAGAATGTTGGTAGTGATTTGAAGTCACAGTTGCTTCATAGCTAAAATTCTTACAGAACTGGAAATGTCCTTTCTTTGTTGGGGTTGTCATTGCCCTGATTCCTGTGTGTTTCAGGGAATAGAACAGAATTAAATAGCTTTACTCTGCCATCACTTGATTAGAAATTACATTACTGAGTTGGGATTCCACTCTTTGAAGCTGTGAACATACATAAACACTGATCTTATTCTATCCCATCAATCCTTGTATATCAATATTACCATTTAGAAATAATAATGCATGGTTTTACTTTCGTAGTTTATCTATTTTTTCCCCCCATATTCTCTGATTATTCTCATACCTTCCCACGAGGGTGCATTTTAGGATCCTTTTCGCCACTCCACACGACAGCCCGGCCTGCTGGGACATTGGTTTACAGTGACTGAATTGTTGCCCTGTTTCCTTTTTCTTTCGTGTATGCCTAATAATTTCCATCGTGGAAGATAATTCTCAATGTTTTTATTACACTTTTCAGGTTCACTTGAAGTAATCAGCCTTTGTCCTTTAAATGTGTTTTTAAAAAGGCCATCTGTTAGTTCACGAGTTAATAAGCATCGCACGTTTGGCTTCTATATTGCCCTGCAGCTTTCTAACTTCCTTCTTTCCAACTGAAGCACCCTTTGTTCTCAGACTTGATCATTCTGTGTTCTGCCTATGTGTTTTGCATTCTGCCACAGCTTTTGTTGCAAAAGCGTTACTATAATTTTTTCCTTTGGATGAAACTTTCTCGTTGATGTCTGAGCCTAAAATGGCTTCCTTTGCCCGCCGAAAGAGAAATGCTTTTTTCCTTTGTGTGCAGTATCGTTGAGCATCCCCTCTGACTGCAAGAGTTCAGCGATTTGCTTTATCATTTATCATGTCATACCCAGGGCTGAGAATCAGATTTATCTCCAATGACACTGACAGTAACGGAAGGGTAGTAAGGCTATGCGGTCTTAGGGTCGTGTTCCTTTGAACATGGCTTTAAACAATTTCCTGCTGATGTATGTAGTTGGGTATCAGCACGTGTTATGTTCACTGTATGCATACTCATTCTTTTATTCCTTTTTAAAACTATTTCTAATGTTTATTTTCGGGAGAGACAGAGACAGAGTATGAGTGGGAAGGGGGAGAGAGAGAGAGAGGGAGACACAGAATCTGAAGCAGGCTCTAGGCTCTGAGCTGTCAGCACAGGGTGTGACTGGGGTAGGGGTGGAAGGGTTCAAATTCATAGACTGCAAGATCATGACTGAAGCTGAGGTTGGACCCTTGACCAACTGGGCCACACAGGTGCCCTTTTTCTTTTATTCTTTTTTTTTAACAGGTTTTGAAAAAAATATTTTATTTTTTAAATTATTTTTTTCTATAATATTTTATTGTCAAATTGTTTTCCATATAACACCCAGTGATCTTTTATTCTTTTAACAAGGGTTCATTCATTAGCTATAATCTTCCAGGTGTTACATTACTGTGAAAGAAAGAAACATTTAGTAACCATGGTTGTTACTCTGACATAGCTCCTGGTGTATCATAATAATAGACAAACCAAAATTTTAGAGCATTGGGTAAGCATTATGGGTAAGTAGGAAACATAGAAAGTGGTTGCATAGGAAAGGAGCCAAACTCTGATTAGTGAGAGATCAGGGGAAGCATCCCTGTGAATGCTATGGTCTGAACCAAATCTGGTGGGATGAGAAATTAGCCAGCCAGGGCATGGGTAAAGGGCCCTCCTACAGTGGAAGACACACGTATGAAAGCAGAAGAGAAAAAGCAGAATTCATTCTGATTTTTAGTGCATTTCTATAGACCTTAAGTATAAGGGAGATCGTGGCTGTCAAAGAATATAGATGATAGAGGTATAAGCAGAACAGTTTACAAAATAAACTATACCCATGATTCCCTGATTCCAGAAGCACTGAAAGCACTTCAGTAGTCATTTATTTACGATGTATCTCCACTTAAATAACTTTGGGACATCTATTTCTAAAAGACAGTTTTCAAAACCTGCCCAAAGGTAGAAAGCAGAAAAATATTTGTTTCATTAACAAACTTAAGGACAGTGATCTCTGTTGTCAAAATTGTCTTCCCAGTCTATTCTTTAGGCCATTCCTTCTGAGCTCATTCTCATGGGAATTATAAATCTGTCACTCCCCAACTTCAGTGAAGCAAGGAGACAGGTGATGTCACTCACCAGAAGCCACCACTCTCACCCTTCACAGCCCTAAATTCAAGCTCTCTTGAAAGGCCCCGTGCAGGACTTAACTGGTCACAAAATCCTCACTGGCTCTCAGAGCCATCTGTTTTCATTCCCATCCCACAGGAAGTCAGCCACTTCCCGTGACAGGGTTTTAGTCATGTCTTGAAATCGTAACTTAAGCTTTGTTATAACTTCTTTTTGATTTTTTAAAAATGTTATAGCTATCTAACTCATCTTTGAGCACCGTCAAGTCGGCTTCAGGATATGCCTTGTTCCTCTTGGTTTAAAATAAGCACATCTAACTATGCAGGGAACGTAAGGTTGATTTTCTAGAACCACAGCCTGTATCACCAGGTGGTATCGCAAAGGAAGAGCACGAACAAGATCGCAACTCTTGCTTTGTCATTCCTTTCATCCAGGAAACGCAGTGCCACGTGTATGCTCGGTACTTTCAACATTGGAAATACGTAATGGATTCCCAGCAGTCTTCTCTTTAACATCCACTTTATTGGAATACGATTGACATACAAAAAGCTGTACAAATGTAATGTATGCAGCTTGATGAGTTTGTGCACAAATATGCAACCAGAAAACCCTCACCGCAACCTGTGCCGCACACATGTCCACCACCTCAAAAAGTTTCCACCTGCCCTATTTGGAATTACTTTGTGATAAGAACAATTAAGATCTACTCTCTCAACAAATTCTTAAGTAAGAATGCAGTAGCATTAACCACAGGTCTCTGCTATTTAGCAGACCTCTAGGACTTACACATCTTGTGTAATTGTCACTTTGTAGACTCTGATACCTCCGGATTTTCTTCTCCCTCAAGCCCCTGGAAATCAGCATTCTTATCTCTGCATCTACGAATTTGACTATTTCAGATAATCTCATATAAGTGAGAGCATGTTCAATTTGTCCTTGTATGTCTGACTCATTCCCTTTAACATAATGTCCTCCAGGTTTATCCATGTTGTCACCTCCTTCTTTTTTAAGGTTGAATCCTATACCGTTGTGTACGTTACATTTTCTTTGTCCATTTAACCACTGATGGATATCGAACTTGTTTCCATGTGTTGGCTGCTGTGAATACTGCAGTGATCAGCGTGATAGTACATGCTTCCTGATAGGAGATTTCAATATTGCAGAGTTTTCTGAGTTTTCCAAAATGAACACGGCGCAACTGCTATAGCTCCTCAATTGTTCCCCTCCAAAATTTATGGTGAAGTTCTAACCCCTCCCCCAGTACCTCAGAATGTGTCTTCATTTGGAGGTAGGGTCTTTAAAGAGGTAATTAAGGGAAAATGAGGTTATAGGGGCTGGTTCTAATCCAATATGGTTCTAATCCAACTTCTCAGGGAAATTAGGACACGGACACAGACAGTGAGAAGACCATAGGAAGACGGGGGTGGGGGGAGGAGAAGATGGCCATGTGCAAGTCAAGTAAAAAGGCCTCAGAAGAAACCAATCCTGTCAACACCTTGATCTTGGACTTCCAGCTTCTAGAAGGGTGAGAATATAGATTTGTTAGTTAAGTCACCCAGTCCATGGTCCTTCATTAAGGCACCCCTAGAAAACGAATACAACTGCTTTCAAAACTCCAAAATTCCTAAAACTTATTTCTAAAATGTATCATGAAGAATAAGTAATTGTGTGTTTAGTATCTACCTGGCATAATGCACTGTACAAACTACTTTACATGGGGCATATCCTAAAATTCTCAAAGTTACTATATGAGATTGATATTATTATTATTCACATTTTTAAGTTGCAGGTAGGTTAGGGAATAATCACAGGTCACAAAGTAACATTACAGAGTTCAATGTGATTGAGCCTGTGCTTCAGTTAACCACACTTGATAAACCTGAACTGTCTACTTCTTGAATTCCTAGGGAAGTGGAGGAAAATTGATAATGTTGATTGATGGTTAAGAGTCAAAATTGTTCTTTAAACAAGATCACTGAGGATGAGCATACCCTTTCAGATCAATAAATGCTTTGATGCTACATTAAATAAAACAGGTTAGGAAAATGTTTTAGAAGTGGACAAGTAATGGAATGAATATGATCTAGTTGGAAGTGATTCTCCAAACAGAAATGTAAACCTGAAATGCACTTACGGGGCACGTAGGTGCCTCAGTCTGTTTAGTTTCTGTCTCTTGATTTGGGCTCAGGTCCTCCTACCAGTCCTGTGTTGAAGCCTCAGCTCAGGATCTGTGTTGACAGCACAGAGAGTCCCTCTCTCACTCTCTCTCTCTCTCTCTCTCTCTCTCTCTCTCCCTCCCCCCCCCCCCCCCCCCCCCCCCCCCCCCCCCCCCCCCCCCGCCTCTCTGCCTCTCCCCTGTTCCTGCACTCACATGCTCACTCGTGCTCTTTCTTTCTCTGTCTCACAAAATAAACTTTAAAAACTACATTTAAAATACAGGGGGAAAGACCATGCATTCAAATAATTTGGGGGAAACTCCTGTGCCAATAGAAAAAAAAAATCCAAAACTTAAGCATATATCAAAAGTAAACTTAATTCTGTAGAGTTAGAAGTAAAATCCAAGTACAATCATCCCTGATCCAAAGGGATGTCTTGGGCATTCTTTAGAGCTACAAAATCCTTTGTCCCCTTTTAGTATTGATATGACTTCAATTCCTCTAACCCATTTGGTCACTCAACTAAATTACACATTGTGTTCTCCTAGGTTTACTTACAGCATGTGGAGCTCAGTAGAGCATACAAACCCTGTTGTTACTCTGCCCGTTCTGAATAGAGCAGAGTATTATCACACTTGTTCCAGACACTTTATTTCTTATAATGAACTTACGATGACATGAGATTTTTTTTTTGACAGCCCACATCACACCAGCGAATTACACTGATTAACCCACAACTTGAAGTTTGCTCCATGTGAATCACCTGTAATCCTACTCCCTCCAGTCATGCTTTCCTGAGCCAGAGCCCTCATCAGAGAAGAGAAAGACTCTGGTCTCAAAGGAATTTAAATTATTGCAATAATGTTACCAGTTAGAAATCAGCTCTTCTTTTTCTAAATAATTTAATAAACTATCTTGCAACAATTTAGGATTTGTCCTACATCCGTTGGAAGCTACAAAGTCTAGAGGTTTAGAAAATTTCATATATTCATATATTTTAAAAAATAAGATAGCATTTCCTTCTTTGCCTTGTCTTAGTAGTTAAGCCATTATTCATTGCTCTTCGAAGATTCTTAACTGTGCTTTGATAAGAATATTTTTCAACTGTCTCTATCAATAAATATAAAGCATTTCAACTATGTATACTAATACTATACATATATATAAAATCTTGACTCTGTAATGATGAGTTTTCTATGTGATGTTTATAATTCATTTTATACACCATTTTGTAGCTCAATCATCATCAGAACTAAAATCAACTTCACTGAGAGGCTTATAAGAGACATAATATTGTGAACATGAAATAAACTAATTCATGGGATTTCATAGGCGCAAATGGATGGAACATGTCAGAATTAGTCTTGTACACATAAGCTCCCCGGGGTTTCCATTTTTTACTTTTCAGAAGAAAAAACAACCACTTGTACAGTTTTAGAGAATTCCTCAAAGGTGTTTGAAAACACAGGGATTTCAACAGAGATCAATAGATACAAGTTAGATATCTAAGTAATTGGGCACATACTGTCAGAAAATAATAGACATAATTCCTAAGCCACATTTTTTAAATTGCCCATGGAGATTAAAAAAAAAAGTTTAGAGTAGAGGTTGCAGTGGGAATTGCCCTATTTTCTGAAAGCAACTGGCCATTTGTTCTGACATGTAATATGGCAGATCAACTCATGAGGTGTATGTGTTAGAGAAGAGTGCACTCAAAATACTTTCGTAGATAAAGAAGCTATGAATGACAATGAATTCTAAAATCTTGGTAGAATTTTTTTCTTACAAAAAATAGAAGAAATGATTCTACTCATATGACATAAGTCAATATTTAATTTTTTTTTAATTTTAGGGAGTGAAAGAGTGCACGAACACATAGGGAAGAAAGACAGAGGGAGAGAGAGAAAGAGAGAGAGAGAAAGATGCTTAACTTACTGAGCCACCCAGGCACCCTGACATAAGTCAATATGCTATTTAGGTAATCATCAAAGTGATAAATAGTCAATATAGTCCCAATCACTTAAACGTTACCTAATAGGAGCAACTGGGTGGCTCAGTCATTTAAGTGATTTCAGCACAGGTCATGATTTCATGGTTCATGAAATCGAGCTCCGCGCCAGGCTCTGTGCTAACATTGAGGAGCCTGCTTGAGATTCTCTGTCTCTCCCTGTCTCTCTGACCCTCCTCATCTTCTGCATGTGCGCTCACTCTCCCTGTCTCTGTCTCAAAATAAAAAAATAAACATTAAAAAAAGGAAGGATATACCAAATCAAATAGAAATATATTTTCAAATGATAACCTATACTCTTTTTCCTAATTTGGCTGAATACACTTCTTTTTAAGAACCACTTATTCTGTTTAAGCCACCATTTCACTTATTAATGACTGTAGTGTAAAATTACTAATATACCTGCATAGAGACACCCAGTTCCCTGGTGGCAGACATAGCCTGATCCCAAATAACATACCCTATTCAATGTGCCAAATTACTAGAAATTCTACACCTTTGATTTTCCATTTCTACTGTAATATACATATTGCTCTTTGTTTCGTATACAGATTATATCCCAAGTATCAGTTATGTCAAGCTGAGAAAAAAGTATAATATGTAAGAATTAACATCCTGGGTCACTTTAATACATGGTTTAGTGAACTTTTCTCTAAAGGGCCAGAGAGTAAATATTTCAGACTTTATGGTACATATGATCTCTATTACAACTATTCAACTCTGCTGTCATAGTATGAGAGTAGCCATAGAGAATATGTAAACAAATTAGCACAGCTGTATTTCAATAAAACTTTATGGACACTGAAATTTGAATGTCATAGAATTCTCATATCATAAAATATTATTCTTTTGTGGTTTTTCCAGCCATTCAAAAATATAAAAGTGATTCTTAGCCTGTAGGCTGAATAAAACCAGGTAGCAGGCTGGATTAACTCAAGGGCCATAGTTTCCTGACCCCCCAATATGCATATGCCTTTACTAGAATGAAGTCTGTAATAACTTAGTTTGCATAGAGTTGACTTAAATCCTACCCCGTCCTCTTACAACTGCATCCCATGGATTCAAAAAGATGGCAATGACAGCAGTACACAATTCTCCCCTTGACCTAACTTGAAAGTGCTAGAGATCTACTCTTCAGAAATTATAGTTACATAGAATATGTAAGTGATCAGCTGGTTCTCCAAGTGTGATATAGAAGATGAAGGAGTGCAACTCTGTGCACCTACTGGCCTCTACAAACCCTATATTAGACCAGTTACTCTCTAGTCTTTGTACCAAAGATTCAATGGACCTAAGCCAAATATATGGGGCTGACTTTATAACAATTATCTTTACTGCATCTAACCCCCTGCCTGAATTATACATCAGTATGTTCTGGAGTACCCTGCTGAGGAACACCTTACTGAGTCTCTGTTAGGGCAGGGACACATGTGCCATGGACTAATCCCTGCAGTACTCCCACAATGCCAGGAAAAGAGCTTCATGGAAAAGGCTACTTATCCATACAAGCCTTGAGGGCCAATCAATACAACTCTGCTCCCTAGATTCCAGGGAGTTGCTATCTGCTAAGTAAATACTTTACAATGTCAGATTCATTTGTCACCTTCCGTAAACACCAGTAGGTAAAGGTAGTTAGTATTTGCTTGTTCTTCTGGTGGGACAATTAGCCATATACCTGTTTCAGTATGCCTCAGGTATGTATGAAAACTCTCCCCTATTGCTCTCAATGTCCAAATGATGATATTAAAGATTTGGTTTTTGCTTGAGGATCTAGTCTGAAATGGCACGTAGAGGATTTAGTGCTATGCTCCCCTGAAGTAGTCCGGAGGACTCCATCTAGTTTTTAAGATTAGCTGAAGAGCTGCATAAAGCATCTAGAGAAAACTTGCAAATCAGTAAAGGAACCGTGTGCAATAGTTGGGTCACAATCTCCGAAGATGGATGTTTTCTGTACTCTGTGAAAATAACAGCCATCCAATTATATCTGTCTCCAAACTAAAAGACAAACTAAAGGTTTCTGGTTGGTTGGTTTGGGTTTTTTTGTTTGTTTGTTTGCTTGGCTGCTTTTAGGATTGACAAGGTTTTTGTAGACAATAATAATTATTTGTTCTAATACAGTGCAGCTCTTACACGAATTTTCCAATACTGGTATCTCCCATGGATCCAAACACAGAAAAGCCTCCTCATTAAAGACCTGTCTGCAGCAACCTGCAACTTTGGGTATCCCTAACCATGCAAAATCCACCCGTCTTGTTATTTGTGAGAGAGAGAGGCTGACTTTGCATTAGGACACAGTAAAACAGTTCATAGGAGAGTCTACTTCCACTAGTATAACCCTCCACTCAGGAGCGAAGGCATCGTTTTCCTGCTTGTGTGAAGTATCCTCAGCCGCCAAACTGAATGAAGCTTCTGCTAATACAGTACTTGTTGGGGTTTTTTCCCCACTAACCCCATGGGCCCCACATGCCAAGAACTCTAGTTAATTCTTAGTTGACCATGTGAAAGCTTATGAAAACCTTCTATTGTCTACTTTGTTTGCCAATATTAACCTTTATTCCAATCTGAATCCTGAATTTTGCTCCTTCTAGATGAAAGAGAATACATGACTGTTTGGCTATAATTAAGGAATTAAGTATATTCATGTCTGATTTTACAGAAGCTTCTTGTTTGATCCTGAATTAATATTGTTTAATGTGGCTTTTATCTTAAAAATGGCAAAGGTGGGGCGCCTAGGTGGCTCAGTCAGTTAAGCGTCCGACTTCGGCTCAGGTCATGATCTCACGGTTCATGGGTTCGAGCCCCGCGTCGGGCTCTGTGCTGACAGCTCAGAGCCTGGAGCCTGTTTTCAGATTCTGTATCTCTCTCTCTCTGACCCTCCCTTGCTCACGCTGTCTCTCTCTATCTCTCAAAAATAAATAAAAAACATTAAAACAAATTTTTAAAAAATGGCAAAGGTGTTCCCTGCATGGGATATGGTGTAACCACTGAATTTACACCCATTGAAGAATTTTCTTTCATAATGCTTAATCTGCTCAGCTAGCTAAACTGAGTACCTATGATTTGAGCTGGAACCCTGGGAAAAGTGAGAAGAATAACTATCTATACAAATAGTAGATCTGCTTTTAGGCATTTTGAGATATTTTGAGGCTGTTACCACCTCCAAAGGGAGGACAGTTACAAATGGTAAAACAATCAGTGACTTTTCAGAAACTCTTCAGTCTAGCTAAATGACAGATACATCTGTAATTCAGAGTCCCATCTAAGAGACCATTCCAGAAGCAAGGACAATGATTTGCCTAACTTTCTTGGTAAACAAGTGGTTTTACTACCCAGGTGTATCAGGTGTTAATAAATTTAGGAAGATTTGGTCAACTCAAAGCAAATCCTCTGAAAAATAAACCCTCTGAGAAAAAGCTAAATCCTCTGAAAAACAAAAATATATTGCCTAACAAAGGAATGCTTTCTCCACAATCATGAATTTTGATGATTGTGTCATGGCTTCCCAGGAGCGCCACAATTCATCCAACGAATCCCGGTCAAATTGCTCCTTTACTGCCCTTAACATAATGAAAGAGGTAGCTTCCACATGTCTCACATGTAACCAGCAAAATTCTAAGAATGTATAAAGGCAAAAAATGATTCCAAGCTTCCTCCTCAATGTCTTCTGAAGTGAATTAATCTCATACAACTGCCCATCTTTAACTATGAATATATATTAGGTCCTGTTTGTAAAGTGTCTGGCTGAATAGAAGATTTCCACTGATAGAGGACTACAGCTGGTAAAGTATATTCTATATTCCCTCCCCAGACACCACTTACCAAGGTTATTCTTTTAATATTAATATTATTATATATTAATATGACATTAGTATTATTAATATTAATATTTTACTTCATATTCACATCACCATGAATCAAGAAACTCAGAAGCAGTAAACATGGCACTAAAGTTACAAGTGTCAAAAATATAAGAAATCCTTGCTCTCCCTTGGCCACTGGCATTCATATCCATGAACAGTCTCAGAGTGCAAACTGACTTTTTCGCTATGAGATAACAAAACAACCTATGGAATATATAATATACAGAGAGCTCTCACAATCACTGACTCCACTCTGTCATACATAGATCTAGCTGAATACCATCAAGGACTTAGTTGGTATACTCATAATTAGGTTCAACAAGCACAAGCCACCTTTCCAAAGGAGATACCTTCCAAAGTTCATGTGATGTCCAACATGGTAACTGGATCTATAAGAAGGCACAGTAATGCACAAATGCTTAATCCTTGCCTAAGGGCAAAACTTCAAATTCTTTTGATCATAGCTACAACAGTCAAGATTAAAGATACAGTTTAGGTATGCCACCCGTCTATGTACCAGTGGAGTTCCACACGAGTGACTTCAAACTAAGACTAATTTAAACGCCTCTAGAAACCTACTACTTCAAGACTCACATGGTGTTCCCAAAAAAGATAACTACAGAAATGACAGCTTCTGCCCAATACTATGGAGCAACGCATTAAGGGAATTTTCTTAATATTATTTTTCATAATTTTCTTTTCTGGTGTTCTTTTGCTGGTTTAACTCAAATACCTTGAGATCACTGTTTTCATTTATGATAGTTTTGTTATAATAAAAAAATCAAGTTTGCAATAAGCTTTTGGATTTGCAGTAGTATTTAATGAAAAAAAATATGGGTACTTCCAATGGCATGCTTAGGACCACCACAAGAAACCAGTACCACATAATTCCTGTAATTATTTACAGGCATCTGAGAATTTTCTGGTCCCCAGCGGAACTAATTCTGCCACAGGCAGGATTTGTGAATCCCTTGCAGTGATATTTTGTATAGGCACAATTTAACTTTTCAGAAATCATACAGGTAACAGGGTTCCAATGGGATACAGAATTGACAACTCAATTCTGGAAGTGAAAATGAGAACACAAAATGGTCATCACACATACCACTTTCAGTAATACCCAAGAGATGTTAACAAGAAAGAAGGGGGGGTGAACAATGGGTCATTTTGCATACAAATTTCCTGAAGTCTGGTATTACGGTAACCCCTGTATCCTAAAATTATAAGATGTAGCCCTGAAGGCTACTGGTAACTGATGCTACCAGTTGAGTAGGCAGGCTAATATTATTTGGTCTAAGTTATGATATTCTAGCAGAATCTGTTGGCTATTTGAAAGCAATGAAATCATGAGACAATAAATTAGCTAAATGCTAACCTGCAGATTCAGATAGAAGCAAAGTACTATAAATGCAGAGGGCTATCATTTTTGTTTTGTTTTTTTTCTTCAAGCAACTTGTCAACAGGATTTTCTTTTTAGGAAACTACAAAGTTAGGCAGGATAATGTAAGTCTCACCAAATCTCTACTACTGACGGGCTTAATGAGACAGGACGACACTACTGATCTCTTAGAATATGAAATACCAGACATGAGACACCTAGTCCTCCAATATAGGGTATTCTTAGACAAGATCTTTGTTTCAAAGGGAGAACTTATATTGCCTTATATAATATGCAAGACCTAGGTATATTTTTTTCCTCATTACTCTCATTCAATAAATCATTTTGGGAATCATCCATGTTATATCATGTATCAAAGGTTCTTTCATCACTAAGAAGTGCTGTACAGATACATGGCAGTTTGGTTACCCATTCATCTCTAAATGCACACGTGGGTTGTTTTCAGTTTGGGGCTATTACAAATGAAGCTGCCAGGACTATGCATGTCCACGTGTCTGTATGGATATACGTTTTCCATTTCTCTTGGGTAAATATCTAGGAGCAGAATGACCATGGCATATGCTTTAGAAAGCATATAGCTTTAGAAAGTACCCAATACTTTTCCAAAGTGGTCATGCCATTTTATATCCTCATCTGCAATGTAGGAGACTTCCAATTTCCGCACATCCTTCTCAATATTAAATATTGCCAGTCTCTTTTCATTTCAGCTCTTCTAAAAGGTGTGTAGAGGTATGTCATTATAGCCTCAATTTGCATTTCTCAGTGACTGATGATGAGATTCTTGATATGTGCTCATCACTCACATCTTTTCTTGGTGAAATAGCAGCCCAAATCTTTTTTCTTTTTTTTCCATCATTTAAAGTAGCTTGTTTGTTTTCTAATTGTTTATCAGCTATTTGATTTGAAGGTATTTTATCCCAATCTGTGGCCTATCTCTTTTCATTCTCATGTTCTTGAAACACAGAAAACTCTAATTTTAATTAGTTTGAATTATCAATTATTTATCTTATAAATTGCATTTTTGGTGTTGTATTTAAGAAATATTGGTATAATTGAAGGTCACAAAAGTTTTCTTCTATGGTTTATTCTAAAGGTTTTAATTTTAGGGGAACCTGGGTGGCTCAGTCAGTTGAGCATCTGACTTCGTCTCAGGTCATGATCTCATGGTCTTGGGTTTGAGCCCCGTGTTGGGCTCTGCATTCACAGTTCAGAGCCTGTTTGGGATTCCCTATCTCTCCCTGTCCTTCCCCCACTTGTACGTGCAGTCTCTAGCTCTCAATATTAAAAAAAAAAAAAAGCAAAACCTTGAAATAAGTAAATAAAAGTTTTCATTTTAGGTAAAACTAAATATATATGTATCTATGACCTGATTTGAGTTAATTTTTATACATAATATCATGTACAGATCAAAATTCATGTTTTTCCTAAATTTGGATGTCTAATTATTATAATATCATTTACTGAAAAGACTATCCTTTCTCCACTGAATTGACACTAATATGATACTCACTTTCAGTATTTTGTCTTTAGAAGACTTACCCTAATTTTCTTCCCTAGAACTTCATCTCTGAGAACTTTGCAAGAAGCTGAGAGATAAGGGCACGATCTCCCTTGACTACATTTCAAAAAAATGATCCCCAGGTCCTTAAGAAAGTCCTGGGTTTCAGAATCTGCAAGAAGTTTTCAATCAGATGTACACACCGAAGACACAGAGAAAGTATTTGCAATCACAAGTTTTGTAAAGTAAATGCTCTAACAAAGGGAAGTTAGGGACCTACGGACAAGAGCATGCCTTCTTGGTCAGTCCACGAAGCATATCTATATACACAACATGCCAGTCCGTATGGTAGACACTCTACATAGCTTGCTTCTTCTTATCCTTACTTTGCGAAGGGAGGAAAGAATGCAAAATGAATGAGCACATAGTTCCTTGGAAGATTTATTGTCTAACAGTCAGCGTTGGAGGGCGGTCACTGAAGTCTTTAACAGTCCAGACAGTCATGAGTTGGAATCCTACATCTGTACCCATTCACTACATGATTTTGCAAAAATTAATGATCCTCTGTAATCCTCAATCTACTCCTATGTGAATGGTCAAACTAAGAATGCCTATTCCAGAGATTAGGCAGAGAAAAGACAATGAGTATGAATTGCAGCATGATATATTGTCCACTGAAAGAGTTTAAAGGTATTAGCAAAAATTAGTAAAAGGAATTAGCAAAAATTAGCAGTGTGAAGAAAAGTAATGCATATAAAACAGATGTATAGCTACTGTTCTGGAAACTCAGAACCAGAAACAATTAGTTCTGCCAGGATGAATTAAGAGAAGCTTGACTGAGTAGAGGAACTGGATCATGAAGAGACAGGGATGTATCTGTCAGGCAGAGCAGCCCAGTTAGAAAAAGTCCTTTGCAGCAGGATGTAAACTCCAGGATAGAGATATTACCTCTGAGATTGTTAGACATTCGGGGCTTCTTTGTTGAACTGAATTGAACTCACTTCCAAGAATTCAAAATAATCAAGTGTGCTCAAAAATGCCCATTTCAATATGAACAAAGAATAAACTTCTCAAGAAGTAGGAAGTGGTAAGAGAAGAGGGTGGAGAAAGATTTTTAAATAACTGAATTCCTACTTTATACACAGGCTGGTACTAGAGAATTCCTTTTATTCCCTTGCAAGTCATATGTCTATTCCCGACTAAAGACTGGCCAAAATAAGTAAATTTAAGAAAGTTTCTATGAAGCCATGGAAAGATTTTGAGTTGAGTACCAACATGATCAGACTTTGATTTTTAATGAAAAACACTGTTTCATGATATCTTCATCTAGAGAAAACATAAAAGATGCATAACTTTTTCTTTTACTAACTTCATTGGGTGTATATGAAATATTTCTTGGGAAATAAAGAAATAATTGAATTCTCTTTTAAATATAGTAGGGACAGTCACATTACTTGTAACAAAAATTATTGAATCATATTTTAAACTTGGCTTTTGTTTTTTGGATCTAATTTATTTGATTTAAAAGTCTCTACTCATATTGGTTTTGTGAAAATAAAGACCACCCAAATGAGAACAAACAGAAGCTATTTATTCAAAGCTTGCTGGAGCTCTGAATAATTAAGAATATTATTCTTAATAGCTGCTTTCTTACAAAAGTGTATATGTAATCAACATCTCCAAAACTGAAAAAAAGAAAAAAAAAGGTACTAAAGCATAAAGAAATTTTGCCTCTCTGTTTCAAAGCTATTCATTGGTCACCAAATCATTCCCCTTCCTTGAATTTGTAGGAAGGATTTAAAGACAGGGTATTACTTCATTTGTTGAATTTGATAGAGGCTCAAAGGCAGGTAGGAGAATGGGACAATTTCTAGTAAAAAAAAAAAGGGGGGGGGGGTGGTTTCAGAAGAGTTTTGACGGGAGGTTCCTCTATGGAGAAGCGGGAAGTGGGCACCAAGCTATCTTAGGTGATTGGTCTGGAAAACGAATTTGACTCGCTCTAATTGATCCTGTCTTGAAAACCAGGGCAAAGTATAGGGACATGGTAGTCACTGATCAGTCCTGATGTTTCTGGGCTGACTGCTGTGGTTGTAGTTTGGATTCCTGGACTGCTTGCTATAGAAATTCTGGGTCAGAATTCTACTGTTATATACAATTTGGCCATTATCGATCTGTATTTTGACTATCTTACTTCTAAGTACATCCTTTCAAAGGATGCTAAATACTTTGGGCTCATCAAAACCTTCAACACTCAAGGAATTCAAATACTTAATTTATGTGAAAATTATATTTTGGGGTGCCTGGGGGTGGCTCAGTAGGTTAGGTATCTGACTCTTGGTTTCGGCTCAGGTCATGATCTCACAATTCATAAATTCAAGCCCTGCATTGGGCTCCGTGCTGACAGTGTTAGGCCTGCTTGGGATTCTCTCTCTCCCCCTCTCTCTGCTCCTCCCCCACTTGTGCTTCCTCTCTCTCAAAATAAAGAAACAAAAACTTTAAAAAATTATATTTTTATAATAGTGATGTTGAAATAACAACAAATTAGGATTAAACAACTTGAAAAATTGCTCTTGATCACTGAACTAGATAGTTGGTTCATGCTTGACCTCCCAAATGTAGGGCATCTCTTGATGTGTATAAGAATATGTGTGTATTTATATTTATTTATCATTGAATGGTTTAATACCACAGAATCTTGTTTTTGCCCAACAAAAGTTGCCTTTGTTCATTAGCGTTAAACTCACAAATATTTCTCCTAACCTCATTATCTTGAATTGTACAGTGACCTTAACAATAAACTATTATTCTTAATAGCTGCTTTCTTACAAAAGTGTATATGTAATCAACATCTCCAAAACTGAAAAAAAAAAAAAAGGAAAAAAAAGGCACTAAAGCATAAAGAAATTTTGCCTCTCTGTTTCAAAGCTATTCATTTGGTCACCAAATCATTCCCCTTCCTTGAATTTGTAGGATTTAAAGACAGGGTATTACTTCATTTGTTGACTGACTGTGCCCTGATTATTATTAACTAATAGGAACAGAATCTTAGAGTCGTCTTCTCATTCCAACTGCATTCTAATTTGACAACCACTTAATGAATGCTATACCATATGACTCAGTCTTTGGCCTTCTCACTCCCATGGTCCAGAAGTGAGCACAGTCTCATGAAGTCAGGATGACAATCAATGTTACACTCAATAGCAAAAGTATCCATGATTATGGAATATGTACAAGATAGAAAGAAGAAAGAGGCTATTTTTTTTGTATGCAAAGGTACCCAAAAAATATGCTTAAGCTGTGCTTTTATTATCTTAAATCTTCTTTCAATCACACAAAATCTTCTAAGTGGAGAAGGTGTCTACACAACAACAATAATGGTATATACAAAATCTCATGTATTAAAACAAGCAGAGCTCATATCACTCAGGGTCTAGAGCAGCGTTAGAAGTAGAAGCAATGGTGACCTCCAGTGACAGTGGACGTGTACAGGAATTCACAGGCGGGCTACCATTTTTGCCAATGACCAGGCGTTTAATCTTACATAAATTACTTACGTCACTGGGTCCAAATGATGGATTAGTAAATGGGGATGATATAACAGAATTTTATATATATACCGTTCTTCAAAGTCAGAGATAACTTATGTATTTTATATGCACAAAGCCTGACGCCTTCTTCATCACTAACGATGCAGTTTTGAAAGCAGCTGCTTTTGTGATTTACAGATGACAGTGCAAACAAAACTCACTAAAGAGCTAACAGAATGTCTTCCCTGATATGCTTTTTAACATGTATCAATATTAGCAATATTTACTAAGGACTTGCAGATGATGAAACACCTGTTTCCAAGTGCTTATTTGGAAGCACCACTGAGCGCTGGCCTTCTGGGACTCTCTCCATTTGCCCCCATTCTCTCCCACTTCTCATCCAACCAGACTCCTTGCAGTTCTACTCTGGGAACACCAGGATGTTTCTGCTTATGACAAAGACTGATAGATCTTTCTCAAGCTCGTGTTTCTGACTGAAGCTCCAGACCCACCCTCTAGATCCAAATATATGGAGGACTCAGGTAAATGAGAGAAGGGTCACTCAATTTTTCTTCAGTTGCTAACACCATGTTCATTTAAGAATAGTTGTTAGGCTTAATTGGCAACTATGTTTTCTGAATTCCATCTAAATTAACAGTATCCAAGATACGGGGAAAAGTGAAAGCAATATGCCCTTAAGAGGTCCTGGTCATAGGAGGCTCTGGAAAGCAGACCCCGGCTCTAGGCTTCTCACAGCCAAGGCTGTGCCAGATCGTTGGGTTCCCCTGAGAGCCTCACACAACATTACATATGCTAAAAATTATTAAGAATACGCTAAAGTAAAAACATGCGTGTGTGACTCAGCTGGTTAAGCGTCCACCTCTGAATTTCGGCTTGGGTCATGATCTCACAGTTCGTGAGATGAAGCCCCGCATTGGGCTCTGGGCTGAGTGTGGCGCATGCTTGGGATTCTCTCTGTCCCTCCCTCCCTCATCCTCTCTCTCTCCCTCCCTCTCTCTCTCTCAAAATAAATAAACATGAAAAAAAAGAATATATTAAATAATAAAGCCCCATAGACATGCTTCAGCTATGTTATAATAACAATAAGCATATATTTGCAGGGACATCAAGGCAGCTCAATTGGTTACGTGTGCAGCTTCAGCTCAGGTCACAATCTCATGGTTCACGAGTTCAAGCCCCATGTCAGGCTCTGAGCTGAGAGCTCCAAGTCTGTTTCAGATTCTCTGTCTCCCTGTCTCTCTGCCCCCCTCCTCTCAAAAATAAATAAACATTTTAAAAAAGTATATATTTGCAAATCACCTATATATTGGGTTCCATAATATTTTTCCAAAGGAATATGAATGTGCATTGTTAAAATCTCATTGATGTGATAGTTAATTTGTTCTCTGATTAGAAAAATTTCTTTTTCATATGGTCAGGATACAATTTCATACATTTTCAATAAGGTTTATTTAAATGAATAGGTTAGCATTCATTAGTAAATAATAAATATGTAATTTGTAGACTACTGCCCCTCAAAAAGTTCACAAGTAAAATTATTTCCAGATATAAAATGTTTCTCTCATAAGGCAAACTCTATAATATGCTAAGTCCAAACATAACTGCCTCTCCCAGGGAGCCAATTCAACACTTTCACTAAATCAAGAAATATTAATTAAAAACCTAATATGGTCTCAAAATCATTCTAGGTGCTCTAACTTAGGGATTAAGAGAACTGACTGGGTTTGAATTCTTTCTCAGCAACTTACTAGGTTTGTGATCCTGGGGAATTTACTTAATCTCTCTGTGTAGTTTCTCAACCATAAAACAGTACGATGACAATAATGACATGTACTTACATTGTTGTGATGAGTATTAGTCAACATGTTATTGTTTATATAGAAACAAAACCAAATCTATGCTGGTTTATATAAATCTATATTTATATATTTGAATACACATTAAGTGACATTAGTTATATATAAATATGTAATAATAAATACATTAATATATGTATAAATGTATATATGTGTATATATGTATGTATATATATACATGTATATATTCATATACATCATTTAGAACAATGACCAAAAAACACTGAGAACTTTAAAAGCGTTTTCTGTTATTATTAATGAAGGTTCAGCAGTAAAAAAACACAAAGGCTTCTGTTTTTATGTAACATCAACCCTATGGAGAAGGAAGACTAAATAAGTAAACAAATACTATAGAAAATCCCACACAGTAACAAATAATAGGCTAAGAATTAAAACACAGACATGTGGTAGAGACGGAACAGCCCTAGACCTTTGGCTGAATTATGAGAGCAGGGTTTTCCAGGAAGGTGATATTCAAACTGAAATCCTGGTAAGAATAAGGCCAGTAGAAAGATTTTAAATATTATTCTGTGTCAGTGCTAAGCTTTAGGATGGTTTAGGGTTAAAGGAGAGAGAAAAATAAGGATATGAACAGACTTTGTCTACAAAAATTAGTTGAATTGTTATATGCAAATTTTAGGGAGGCAGTGTGGAAGTAGACCAAAGTGGTAACATCAGAGACCAAGCCAACAATGTTAAGACGTATTTGCAGTTTCACTGCATATACTTTGCAGAACATTCTTGGAGTCATTTCCTTCAAGTGGAAACTTTTATAAGAATAAATATGAGATAAGTAAATGAAGGCTAAAGTAGAAACATTCCAGAGAATTAACTAAATCAGATTATCTTTAGATGTTTTATTGTGATCTACTCACTTAAATGTTAATGTATCATAAATATGTCAATTACAGATGACATATGTAACAAAAATCTAAAGGGAGGGGGATACAGAGTATTTCAGGTACTAAATACTGTATAGAAGAAAATCGTATAGGAGAAACTGTATAGGAGAAAAATGACAAGACTTCTTGGAAGAATTCCTGAAAAGAAGAATAACAGGCAACCTCACATATCCTTTTCCTAGTTTCTTCCAATGGTAATTATGCATAATTATGATACACTATCAAAACCCGGAATTTAACATTGGAACACAGTGTATCTTTTTTAATCGCATGTGTAGATTCATAATATCACCACATCAATCAAGATACGGAACCACCCTATCACACCAAGAGCTCCATCTGCCACTTGTACCTCCATATTTGCCCCTAGAAACACTGCTTTGGTGGCATCCCACACTCTTTGATATGTTGTATTTTAAGTTTCATTAAATTTAATGCATTTTTAAAATAATCCTTAAGTCTTCTTCTGAAACATATAGATTACTTAGTTCTCAATGTTTGGAGGCTTCCTACTATCTTTTACTTACTGATTTCTGAATGGATTCCATTGCACCTTTCATATAACAATGAAATCCATTCAGAAATTTCATTGATTTTTGAATGGATTTCATTGTGCCCCTTGTATAACTTCACTTCTTTAAATCTGTTGAGATTTTATGACTTAGAGTATCATCCATCCTGGGATGTATCTGGAGGTGCTTGGAAGACGTGTATTCTGCTACTGTGTGATGTCGCCATATCACATTCAGTAAACAAAGAAAACAATCTAGGGATGCCTGGTTGGCTGAATCAATTAAATATCTCTTGATTTCAGCTCAGGTCACGATCTCATGGACATGGGAGAGAGACCATGGGCTCAGTATTAGGCATGAAGTCTACTTGAGATTCTCTCTCTTTCCCTCTCTGCCCTCCTCCCACCCCCCTCAGCCCCCACTCTCTTGATCTCAAAAAAAAAAAAAGAAAGAAAGAAAATAAAGAGAAGAAAATCTAAGGATCTCCTTTCTTGGGGCACCTGGGTGGCACAGTCAGTTAAGAGTCAGATTCTTGATCTAGGCTCAGGTCATGATCTCAAAGTCCATGAGTTCAAGCCCTGTATCACACTCTATGCTGATGGCAGGGAGCCTGCTTGAGATTCTGTCTCTCCTTCTCTGTCTGCCCTTCACCCGTTTAGGCATGTGCACCCCCCCCCCCATGAACTCACTCACTCTCTCAAAATAAGTAAACTATAAACAAAAACAAAAACATTTAAGGATCTCCTTTCTTCTATTTCAGCAACACCTTCTCCCAAGCAGAAACTACTACCACTGTTCACAAGATTCCACGACAAAACTAAAACAAAACGAACAAATACCTGCCATTTCTCTATCTGCTCACCTTTACCACTTTTGTTTTCCCAGCTCCTCTCCACTTTAACAATTATAAGATTCGAAGCCATGATCAGCCCATTAGAAAAGTGCTCAGCCTCTTTATGCGGACTGTGGTCGCCTCTCCTCTTTCCCTTCTCCTTCCACGGCTTTGTTTTATGTTCAGTTGTTATCCATCAACAATTACCACACACAATTCCGAACTTCCTGCTCACTCTTAGCTACTCCACTGGCAAAGCAGATGTTTTCAGAGTTGCAAACCGGAAAGTGCTAAATTGATGCCACACATTTGCATACATTCCACTTGAAAAAATTAAAACAACATAAAACAAGGCAGGTGAGGCATCCTGGGAAGTGATGTGAAAGTAATTATTCTGCTTAAAATGTTTTGTCTATATATGGTATGCACTCCATCAGTCACTGCGTGTCTTCTATGAATGTGATTTCTGACATCCTGTTGTTTGCTGCGCCACTTAATTACAGTGAGTAATGAAGAGATTTTAAAACCGCACTGTCACAGTTAATAGGGTGAATAATTAAAGTAATATAGAGTTGGTTTCCCTTCTGTACAAACTATTTGGTCTTCCAACATAACTGTTTAGATTTTCCCACAAAGGGATCCATTTCCTCAGAATTTTCCACTGCATTGTGTCATAAGCCTGACTTTACCACTGTGTTCATCACACGAAGAATGTGAAGTAACCTGTGTGGATTTCCTGAAATAACATCTTTAAGCAGACAGTTACACCTTCACCCTCTTCCTTTCCTTTCTCTCTTCCTACCCTCACCTGGGATTAGGGTGGGCAATTTGCTCTCCTGAAGCAATATGCTGCTGATAATCCATTAATTGAACAATTATGAATGACCAGGGTTGTTTTTAGTTTCATAGCGGTGAAACAGGCATGCTAGAGACAAAACGTAAGCAAAAATTATCTTCATGGCCATCTTTAAAAGGAGAGAACAAAAGCATAGAAACCAAAATACCTGGCACCAAAGGGTGGGAACAAGGAAACGTTGTTATGATTAGGACAGGTTCCTGGGAGGGAGAAATGGAAAATAAACCGAAGGGTGAAAGTCTGGGGTCAGATGAGAAAGGGTATTTAATGTCAAGATAAGAATATGCAATTTACTATGTAGGAAATTCAGGACCATAAAGATTTGAGCATGAATGTAACCCCATGGCAAGTGATTTTAGAAAGATGAGAAAAAGGTTAAAGAAGATTAATTTGTAAGGCATATATTTAGTGCCTTAGGATGCACACTTGTTCATTTCAGGTCTTCCAGCAACTAGAATTGAAGAATATATATTCTTTTTTTATATTCTGTTACATACATACAAATGTAAATCATTCTTTATTTCTCCAAACATCCACACTTACATAATGTTCTTTGTTCACATTTTCCAGCAATCCAAATAAAGCAGCCAATATCTCTGTGTATTAAACTTGTACACACATCTTCAGAAGCCACTATAAATATGATCTTTTCTGAAAAATCTTTCTGCATTCCTATCATGACATTTCCATACCATGCTTAGGGCATTGATTACTCTTACTTTGGATTGTAGACATTTAAATGCTTATGTGTGTGTCAAACCATTAAAACAGGGATCCAAATCTGTTTCATCTCTTTGTGCCTCCTAGTATTTAAAAATACACCTTGCATAGAGAATGTGTGTAGGAAATAGTTTAAAAATGAATGACTGGTTGAAGGAATAAATATCAGAATTAAACTGCATCTAGTCACATTTCTAAAGATTTCTCCAGAGGTCAGGTCCCCAGAAGGATGGCACCACAGGTCAGGTAAATTTGGTACTGCTCTAGAATTGCCAATGACAGTCCCTGAGCATCCAGAGAACGGATGCTCTCTCCCAAAGAAAAAGTGCAGTGCAAAAAGAATAACAGAAGGGGACCATGGATGGCAGAGGGTAAGGAAGGCTGGATTCTATTTCCAAGTCAGCTGGCAAATACATTGTAAAACCATTTAATGCTCTCTCTGGTCACATTCTCTATGTCTCTTTTGACTCTTAAAATTAATGACTTGAAGTTGGGACCTCCCCAGCATTACGCTGTATATCTGTGCCTGTATATCCACTACCTAAAAGTGTGCATTGTCTCATATTCTTTCGTTTAGCTTTACCTCAGCTTTCCACAATTCCTTGTGTAGACAAACAAACATGGTCGCCACTGATTTTTTTTCTCTAGTGATGGCATTTAATTAATCGCCCCAGACCCCAGCACCTGGTTTCTGTTTCTCTTGTCATTTCATCGTTGCCTCACTACTTTATACAATTTTGCATTTCAAACACCGTGGTGTACTTGTTATAACACATCTTGGGTTCCCTTCTCAGGCTCTGAACTCACTCGGGCTGCACAATGGATCATCTTATTATCTCAGGCTCGCAGGTAAACTGGAGCAAGGCTGTGATTTGCATGAAGCACATCTTTCAGGGTGTGGAAAGGACCGAGATGACAGGATTGATGCACCAGGCTTTCAACTTAATTAGTTCCACCCCTGTGTTTGGAATTTTTTACTTCCTAGTTTTAGCTACGATGTTGCTGAAAACAAGTGGCAGGGGTAATATTTTATTTGTGAATTAAGGGCTTACTTAATAAAGCTGTGTCACCTTGTTACCTACTTCTTAGAGTACAAGGCATATATATCTAAAGATAAGGAAAAATCCCTTTCTATGTGTTATTTCCTTTAAAGGTTTGCTATCTCTCAAATTAATATTAATAATTTGAAAAAGGGAGAAAGAAAGTTGAGATAATACATCAACCAATAATTATCCAAAGACCTGAAAGCACCATATGTGGGTATTAGATCTAAAATACGTTGGGTAATTCTATAGTCCATTTTCTTTCTTTTCTTTTTTTTTTTTTTTTTTTTTTTTTTTTTTTTTTTTTTTTGTTTATTTTTGAGAGAGGCAGAGACAAGTGCAAGTGGGAGACAGGCAGAGAGAGACAGGGAGACACAACTCTGAAGCAGGTTCCAGCCTCTGAGCTGTCAGCACAGAGCCCGATGTGGGGCTCAAACTCACAAAACATGAGATCATGACATGGGCCGAAGTCGGACGCTTAACTGACTGAGCCACCCAGGCACCCCTGGTCCACTTTCTTTTGAGAACTTTATATAAAAGAGAACCAATCAGCTTCGACTTTGTGCCTGACAGATGAGGAGGTAAATTTCCTGACGAAGCTAACGAGTCTTCAGAGGGCCATATATATTTTTTAATTGCAGCTATCCTGTTTGTTCAGCCCTTACTCTGAAATTCAAACTATGGTTGCCATTCCCCTGAGTTTATGAGATCTTCCTTACTAAATGAATACACATACAAAATCTTCAAAAATCTTGGGGAAAAAAGTTTCCCTTTTGTTGTTGTTGTTTTTGCTACTTTGTTTTATTTTGTTTTGTTTTTAGAAAAGCATCCAGTGATTGTATATGAGAGAAAAGGCTTAGGGAAAGAAGGGCCTGGCCATTCCTTCTCCCTAAACTATTCTCTTTTTCCTCGCCTGGGTTTTTGAAGCTGCCTCCTACTCAACTGTTGACTATCATTTAAATATTGCTTCTTCCAGAAGGCCTTTCTTGAAACCAGAGTTAAAATAGTTGTCTCGGGGAGCTAGCTCTCAGAGCACCCCGACACTTTTCCAGTACTGCTAACTTTCACGTTCTGTTCTAACGCCAGCTTCACTGCTTAGACCCTCATATAAATTTCAAGCTCACTGAAAACAGTACGATATAATATTTATTCTCCTACTTCAAGTTAGTGCATTACATTGCGTATTTGTTTATAGCTCATTCCTATTTTATGCTGCTCACAACTGAACAGGGTCTCGTGGCTTCTAAGAGCTTCAGCCTTGGTTTAATGCTCTGCCGTCTTATTCTCAGAATTTGCAACAATTTTATCTTTGAAGTTTTTAGGTGTGAAGTCAAGAGGACAGGGGAACATGTGATAGAAAAAATCTGCACAGCGGGAGTGCCTGCATGGCTCCTAGCTGGCTGGTTTGGATCAGCTTAGAATGATCCATGAGAGGAATCCAGGGGAGCCCGTGATGCATGAAAGAAAGTACAAGGAAGTGTGGAAGAGGGACACGTGAAGATGCGACAGCGTGAAGATGTGACACGTCCCAAAATAAGGCAACAGCACTCTGGGAAAGCCAGAGAACCAAGAAAGCTTGTCATGTTCTTCATTACTTATGCTGCATCATTGTGTTACCCAGCAACTTACACTGAAAATAAGATCATCAAAGGAGGGGCCTCTGGGTGGCTCAGCTGGTTAAGCTTCAGACTGCAGGTCAGGTCCTGATCTCAGTGTTTGCAAGTTGGAGCCCTGCACTGGGCTCTGTGCTGACAGCACAGACCTCAGATTCTGTGTCTCCCTCTTTCTCTCTGCCCCTTCCCCACTCATGTTCTCAAAACCAAATAAATGTTAAAAATTTTTAATTAAAAAAAAAAAAAAGAACACCAAAGGACAGGGGAATATGAGACAACAGAGGTAGAAACAGTGCTTTTCCCTTTCAGCCCTTTGTACTCATCGGTAAGCCAAAGGTAAAGAATGCTGGCAGAAGGTGTGCGCATCGGGAAGTGAATTATAAATAGTTGACTGAGTTTTGTGTGCTGTTTCCACTATTCTGGTAAGAGCTAAACACATATGCACTTACGAGCTAGGACATACATATTGCACAATTTCAGTTATTCAACATATGAGTTAAAGGCTCCTCTTTAGGGGCACCTGCATGGCTCAGTCAATTAAGCATCTGACTCTTGATTTCAGCTCAGGTCATGATCTCACTATTTGGTTTGTGAGTTCAAGCCCTGCATCAGGCTCCAGGCTGACAGCATAGAGCCTGCTTAGGATTCTCATTCTCTTTCTCTTTCTCTCTCTCTCTCTCTCTCTGCCCTTTCCCTGCTCATGCACATGCTCACTTACTCCCTCTCAAAATAAACTTTTATAAAAAGGCTCCTATTTGCATTTAAAACTAGTATTACACAGCATAAAGATAAATGGCAACATTATACCCAACAGTTAGAATTTTAATTCTTCTTTAATTAGAATATTACATAGAAATATGAAATACCATAGCACTCTGGAAGAGATAAAAGAGGACAAGAAAACTCTCTCTACTTAGTTCCTTTAATGATGCTATTTACCTGCTTTTTGATCAAGGAATGTCATATTTTCATTTTGCACTGGGTCCTACAAAATACGTAGTCAGCTATGCAGTAAAATTTTAATTCCGCAAACGTTGAGCGTTCAAACCCTATGCATTCCAAAAAAAGGACCTGCCCTTGATTAGCTTCTGGGAGATAAACTCTGAGCCCTTGGATTATCCTGTTTGATAAATGTGCTTTCATGTACTTGAGAACTCTGGCCACTCTGCATAGTTTGTGCTAACAATATGATTTATGGCAAATATGTAGTTTTATTCACCTGAGACTCTGGGCCGTGTTTTATCAGTTAAACCCCTGGAAGATGGCTGGAGACTAAGTAGCTAAGATCAGTCACACAGGATACTCCATGCCTATGTGACTGACCCCTAATAAAAATCCCCTGACATCAAGGCTCAGGTGAGCTTCCCCGATTGGCAATATTTCATACATTTTGTCATATGCCATTGCTGGGGGAATTAAGTGCTGTTTATAGGACTAAATTAGAGAGGTCAATTGGAATCTTCTGCCTAGATTTTCTTAGACTCCAGTGTACATGTCTACTAAAGTTTGCTGATTGTAATCTATATCCTTTCTCTGTAATAAACCTTTTTGAGTGTAACAACTTTACTGAGTTCTGTGAGTGTTTCTGGAAAATCATCCAACCTGACAGACCCCTGGCACACTGGCCCTAACTCTTAGTTACAAACTGGGACACCATATTTAATAGTCCCAACAAGACTACAATAAGTTATTTACCCGAGTGTGAAATAAAAGTATTACTCTAAAAGAAGGGAAGGATAAGGTAAGATAAAAAGAAGGTAAAAAGATGCACTTTTATTATGTATATGGGGTTTTTTTTTCTTTTTACATCTGAAAAAAAATATTCCATCACTCGCATCCACCAAATCTTATCCATTCATCTGTCAAGATACTCTGTTGGTGTTTGGGGGTTGTTGGCTTCTTTAGCTTCAAGTTTAGGATATATGAGGTAAAAAGAAGATCCAGAGAACTCACCATGGTGTGTTCAGTGCAAGATGGAGTGGTAGAAATACCAATCTGAAAAATAGCATGAAAATAAAGAAAAAAAATATGAATGATCCTCAATGATCTGTGGGACTTTTAAAATAAAATCTAAGTTTTATGACATCAGAGTCCTAGAAAAAGAGGAAAAAGAGAGCAGGACTAAATAAGTACTAGGATAAATAATACTGGATACTCCCTAAATATGAAAAAAATTACCGAAAACTACAGTTGCCAGAAGCTGAGAAAACCCCTAAGTGTATAATCCCAAAGAGATCCAGACCAAGACACAGCAGTTAGACCTCCGAATACTAACCACAAGGAAAACATTTTAAATGTAGTGGGAGAGGAACTACCCTTACCTTTAGGGGGAAATGATCTGAATAACAGTGGATTTGTCATCAAAAACCATGGACACCAAAAGACAGTGGCACAATATTTTTCAAGTGATGACAGAAAAGAACTGTCCATTGGAATCTTTATCTACAGGATACATCCTTTAGAAATGAAGAAGAAATTTAAAAAATACTCTGATAAAGAAAAACTAAGAGAATTGGCCAAAACAGAACTAAAAGAATGACTAAATCAAACCAAAGAAGAAAAGAAGGAACCTTGGAAGATCAGAGGGAAAAGAAAAATACACAGGAAATAAATGCATAGGTAAATATAGACTTTTCTTCTCCTCTTGTGTTTTTCAAATTATGTTTTATAGCTGAAGCAAAATTGTAACACTGCCAGATATAGTTCTAAATATGTTTCTAATGATTAGTATTTATTAATAATTTAATTATTAGAATTAAGTCAATTACAAATGGAAGAGGGTAAGATAATGCACCAGGGAAGCAAGGTTTCTACACCACACACACTGGTTAAATAATGCCACAAGTAGACGGTGACAAGTTATGTACATATAATCTCATACCTAAAAAAAAACTCACTAATAAAGCTATAAAATGGAGATATACTCAAAAACACTGTCCATAAATCAAAAGAGAATTCTAAAAACTGTCCAAGTAAACCACAGGAAGGTAGGGAAAAGGAAATATAAAAAAAGAGAGAGCAAACAGAAACCAATATAGTAAAATAAAATGGCAGACCAAAGCACTGATATATCAATAGACATGAAATGTAAGATGTCGATAGACATCAATGAAAAGACAGATTGGCAAAGTGGATTACAAAGCCTGACCAAACTATAGACTGTCTACGATAAACTCACTTCAATGATGTAGGTAATAGAAATGTAAAAGAATGCAATGAGTATATTATGTGGACTTTAATCAAAGGAAAACAGAAGTGGCTATATTATCAGTTAACATACAAATTAGAGCAAAGAAAATTACCCAAGGCAAAGAGGGACATTATATAATAAGAAATGGCCAATCCAGCAAGGAGGACATAACAATAGTAAATGTATATGCAGTAACACAACATAACCACAAAATATTTGATGCAGAAGCTGACAGAACTGAAAACGAAATAAACAATTCAACAAAAAATTGACAGAGCAACTAGAATAAAAATCAGAACAGGTAAAGAAGAATTCAACACCAAGAGGATCTAACAGACATGTGTGGCACACTGTATCCGACACAGAGTACACATTAATCTTGAATGCCTTCAGACGCACATTCCAAGATAGACCATCTGCTGGAACATTAAAAAAAATAATCAAATTAAGATAATTGTAATCATATAGAGTGTGCTCTCTGAAAAAAATAATAAAATCTAACTAGAAATCGATGCCAGAAGTGCAACCAGTGGGGCGCCTGGGTGGCTCAGTCGGTTAAGCGTCCGGCTTTGGCTCAGGTCATGATCTCACAGTTCGTGGGTTCAAGCCCCGCATTGGGCTCTGTGCTGACAGCTAGCTCAGAGCCTAGAACCTGCTTCAGATTCTGTATCTCCCTCTCTCTCTGACCCTCCCCTGTTCGCACTGTCTCTCTCTGTCTCTCAAAAATAAATTTAAAAAAAACATAAAAAAGAAAAGAAAGAAATACAACCAGGAAAATCTCCACACTTTGAAAGTAAACATCACACATAAATAATACTGGGGTCAAGGAGGAAGTCTCAAGAGAGATAAAACATCGCATTGAACTGAATGAAAATGCAATATATCAAAATTTGTGGGAGAGGTAAAGCAGTACAGAGAAAGCAGTACAGAAAATGTATTAATTTATAACATTAATACATACATTAAAAAATAGAAAAATTCTCAAGTCAATAAGCTTGCACATCAAGAACCTACAAAAATAAGGGCAAAATAAGCACACAAGTAAAAAGCCAGTCAGAGATTAGGCAAAACATATGAAAAGACATTTCACTGAAGAGGATATACAGCTGACAAATACGCACAAAAATGTGTTCGATTTCATTAGCCATTAAGGACATTCAAGTAAAAGTATCACAATGAGATCACCTATAAGAACGGCTAAAATAGAAAATAGGGGACACCACTGAAGACCGACAAGGATGTAGAGAAACTGTGTCATTCATACATTGTGGGTAGAAACATAAAGTCGCATTGCCTTTCTGGAATCCACTTTGGGAATTGCCTAACAAACTACATATGTAATTATCCCAAAAAATGAAACCACAAAAATCTATACAGTAGTGTTCATAGCCACAGTCTGGAAACAATCTGGATATTCTCCAATGTGTGAACAGTTAAACAAACGATGGTGCATGAGTACCATGAAATACTCGTCTAACTAAAAAGAGAGGAACTATTGATATACACAACAGCCTGGATGAATCCTGAGGTAATTATAATTTGTGGAAAAAAATCAAACAGTTACGTATATTATAACTGCATGCACATCACATTGTTGAAATGACCAAACGCTACAAAGGTTGAAAAGAGATGAGTTCCTGCCAAGGGTGAAGAAGGGGTTGATGGTAGAAGGAAAATGGGTGTGGCTATAAAAGGATAACATAAGGGGTTCTTCTGGTGACGGAAAAGTTAAGGAGCTGAATTACATCAATGTCAATATTCTATTTGTGTTGCTGAACTCTAGTTTTGGGAAACTGGGTAAAAGCTAAAAAGAATCGCTCTGTATTATTTGTTGCTACTACAATTAAAATAAACAATTTAAATAATAAACATCTAAACTTACAGAGTATAAAAAATAAACAGAGGAGCACCTGGGTAGCTCAATTGGTTGGGCCTCTGACTTCGGCTAAAGTCATGATCTCATGATTCATGGGTTCGAACCCCGTGTAGGCTCACAGCTCAGAGCCTGGAGCCTGCTTCGGATTCTCTGTTTCCCTCTCTCTCTCTGCCCCTCCCCAACTTATTCATTCTCTCTCTCTCTTTCTCTCTCTCTCTCAAAAAGAAACACTAAAATTAAATAAATAAATAAATACAGCCAATTAAAAAATAACGAAGGGAAAAATCAGCCACAGATACTATATTTACTTTTGCATTTAGAATTTGATTCACATTCTAAACCTGCTTTTAGAAAGATGATGTTCAAGCCTTTATGTCATATTTTAAGTTATAAATATATCATGATAACTTTCTGTTCTTCAGGCTATCTTAAAACAATATTCTTCTGCACTATTTATGTTTTTTTTCTCACACCAAATCCATTATCATCAATAGTGGCCCTTCCTTCTACTTCAGATATTTCCCTGGAATGTGTGGAAATTTAGTCACAAACCAACTAACCTGATTTCCTTCAATTACATACTTTTTTGTGTAACATATGGAAATTTAACAAACTTTAAATTTGTTCTTAGTTTCCGCAAACATAAAAAGTGAACAATAATATGTACATTGCAGTGGCATCCTAATAAGAAAACCCAAGTGGAGAGAGGCAGTAATGCTAAACAAATACATAATCACAAATATCAATATGTCTGCTCAGCCACCTTCCATAAAATAGGATTCTGGGTTTGTATTCCTAGATGTATAGATTTTGTTGTATAGTAATCTCTTATATGCGTGCATGTAATGAAAGTGTGAGTTTGCATTTTTTTAATGTTGATTATTTTTGAGAAAGAGAGAGAGAAAGAAAGAGACAGCACGAGCAGAGGAGACACAGAGAGAGGGGGAGACACAGAATCTGAAACTGGCCAAAGCTCTGAGCTGTCAGCACAGAGCCTAATGCAGGCTTCAATCTCATGAGCTGTGAGGATCATGACCTGAGCCAAAGTCAGACACCCAACCATCTGAGGCACCCAGGTGCCCCAAAAATGAGTTTTCATTTTAACTTTGCCATTTGCTGCCTAACACCTCATACTTTCTGTCATATGACTATTTAGACGGGGTTCTACCAAATCCAAGTCACTATGTCCCAGGTAACCACTGCACATAATTAGAAAATCCTCAAGTCATTGTCCATTATCAGTACTTACAAGGTTAATATTAACAAAATGAGAAGGCAAGCTTCAAGAATCTGTGTATAAGGCAAAGTTATAAATTAGAAATAACGTGACTGAACAAGAGGGGTCAATGAAATCAGAGGCAGATTTTTAGAGTGCAGAGACCCATATTTAACTCCCAGCTCTGACATTTTCCACAAGTGGTCTTAGGCAGATCTTAAAACAAGTTTCATTTTCTTTATCTATCCAATTCGATGGTAACCCATAACTCATAAGACTGCCGTGAGTACTAACTGTGATACTGTGGTTGAAAATAATCTTTAATATACAGAGCATACAGCAGGTATTTTTCTATCTTTTGCTTAAGACTATTTTCAATCTCCTTATCTCAGCAGGGTGAATGAAAGATGAGAACCCACTGAAATGACAGTTTTAAACTAGCCAGTAGCTGAAATCTAGACACTAGGAGACTGACTTATTTGTGTAGGGCTGGAAAGATTTGAAGACAGAGTCAAGAAAACAGGGGAAAACAGGAATCACTCAAAATAAGTAAGATATTATAGATTTAATGATTTGCTTAATCAGAGCAAGTATAGTGCATATTTGGAAATTTTACAAGGATGCTTACTGCCTCTAGTATCCACAATGGCAAGGAAATACCAGTATTTTATTATCAGATTACAGGTATTCAAAAGCAGTTTAGAGTTTTCTATTCTGCATTCTAAAGGCTATAAAAGTGTCTGATTCAGAGGAATTTCTGAATTTGTTTCCCAAATGAGTAAATGAGTTAACAAATGAATGATTAAATGGAGAAAAGAGTAACTCAATTAATAGGATCGTTTTAAGTCTACAGATTTCAATAAGAACTACAAAAATACTCAAACACCCATGGCACTCTGTCATTTAGGAAAACCTTCCTGATGATTTCTTTCCATGCAAGAGAAGATGGCTAGCCCTCCAGTAACCTGAACTTTTCAAAAAACTATATTGCTGGCCAGGATCTCTGATGCTCAGACACAGCTTGAATGTCACGAGGCTGAATAAGACACACTAACTTCTTAAAATGTACGAACCAACCATAAATTTTAGCATAAAGACCTCTCATCCTGGCCTCCAGAGTATATAGATTATAATGACAGGCCTCTCTGTATAGGGAATATCCATGTTAAATCTTAGCTATTATTGATGACAAAGTGGATTCAGTAGAGTCACAATGCCATTCTCTAGGAATGGGAACCACACGAGGGACATTTGTCATCATATAACAAATCAAAGGAGACCCTGTGGCTACTTTAGTGTTCTTAACAATTTTTCATTTTGGGATAGGTCAATTTATAGAATTAATGTATTTTTATAACCACAGTGCCTGAATGAGAATGATTTTCCTAAGTTTTCATCTTTGTCTCCAAGCTGCTTCCTCCCAGATCTCTATTGTTGCAAGGGTGATGATCTTCCTAATATACCCTGGCTTTGATTCCTTCCACGCCTTCTCAGTGCCTTTGAGATAAAGTCCAGGCTATTACAAGGCACGGAATAATTCCATGGTCTGGCTTCTTCATTTTTATTCAGTTTCATTCTGCCTGTTATGTGTTATACTCTAGTAAATCAAAGTACTCTATAGTTCCTCTGAATGCTGTGGGAATTCATGCCTTGGTACCTTCTTTTGTTCAGTACCCTTTGTCTGAAATGCCCTACTTTCCCAGTCTCTTTTTGGAGAAAGCCAAGTCATTTCTCAAGATTTAACCAAGTATCTTCATCTGCAATTCCTCCCCAAAGTGCCTAATGGGGTGAAGTAACCCCTCCTTGCAGTTTACTCATTGGGCATCTATTTATCATGATACTTGACACATTATATGAAAATTTTCTAATTACATCTTTGTCTCCCTCATTAGACTTGCATATCATCAAGGGAAAAGTTCACCCAAATTCATCTTTGAACCTCCTGGGTGTGGTGAGTATTCAGAATTGTGCTCAATGATATTTACTGAAATTAATGCAGATAAGTGCTAAGAAATCATTTATTTTAATGGAATACCATCTGGTGGCCTGAGGGGTATCTTCTCTGAGCCAAAACCCAAAACAAACAAACAAACAATACCATTAAGTGTTTAAGATGAGGATTACAGCCTGTGGTTTTTCTGGAAAACAAATTGGTTAATTTATACTGTCCTGTAAAAGGTTACATCCTAGGCCTTCCAGTTATCAACAGCAATAGAATGTTTATTCTGGATGCCATGTAAGAGTCTTGATTTATTTTTCTGTAGTGAATGTGCCTGCTTTGTTTTATTTCATTTCTTTGGAAAAGCTATTATACAGCCTGCAACACTCAAGAGATTATTTCTTTTTAAACTGAGCTTCTTTAATTTCAGATACATAAATTGGCTATAATTCAGAGTGAAATGTGTCATTATAGTCTAACAGCATTTATAAATGTTCATAGATGTTAAATTATAAGCCATTCAGACCCTTAAGAGAATGCAGGCGCATGTACATTGGGCAGCATATAATGAGAAAATTTATCTTTATGTTTGGCTGCACAATCTATTTTCATTCCCTGGACTATTTCAATTCATCATTTAAACCTGGTTCTAAATCTTCTACCGAAAATACTTCTAATGGGGCCAATCCGGGCTGGCAAACAGAACTGTGTAGGTGCTTATCTGTCTGGGGGTGGTATGTAGTTAAAATGCTACACATACCGCTTACCCTTGCTCACACATAGGTAGGATAAACCACACCCTTTGTAACAGTGAGTACTGGGTGTCTGGGTACCTCAGTTGGTTAGGCGTCTGACTTCAGCTCAGGTCATGATCTTGTGGGTTGTGAGTTCAAGCCCCACATCAGGCTCTGTGCTGACAGCTCCGAGCCTAGAGCCTGCTTCAGATTCTGTGTCTCCCTCTCTCTTTCTGCCCTCTCTCTTTCTGCTTGTACTCTGTGTCTCTTTCTGTCTTAAAAATAAACATTAAGAGAATTTAAATAAATAAATAAATAAATAATAAAACAGTGATTACTATTACTAATACTCTGTCTGTAAGAGTTCCTTGAGTAATTCAAGATCTACCACCAAATTATTTGAGTTTACTCAATGAATACTCTCTTGCTGATGCTGTGGTTCTTTTTTTCTTTAATTGCATAATGCACAGGATTGGGAAGTAAGGTCACCTAGGAAGTACACACAGTAACTTCTCAATCGATTAAGCCATATAACTCCTCAACAGAACAATTTCTTGATACTCTGTGCACTTTCTCTGAATGAGCAATTCTTATGTTCATATTCATTCTGGAGTATAGGTTGGTCACACTCGATCATATTAGAGTGCGAGAGCAGGAAATGATGAGTAGTTCAATTATCATACAGAAAAACAGGACGAATATGCAAGATCCCAAAAGGCAGAGTAAACAGACACAACTGCCGTTGGGGTAAAAACTGGGACTTCGATCAGATACACTGGCTTTTGCTTGTCCCTGTCTTGGGTCTTAGGATTCTAAGCAGCACACTTTAGAAAAGTAAGGTATCAGATCACTTTTAGTCCTAACATTTACCAATTGAAGCACATTTGCAGGACTTTTTCTTTCTCCATACATTAATGTGTTCATACTTCCCAGCCTCTGAACACTAAGGAAAGTCTGGAAAATGATAAGGGAAACAAAAGACCTTAGGCACAGTGTTATCTTCCCATTAAAATTGCTACTATCTCAATAGCCTTCATTCATATCGTTTAGATTTTTGTCTTTAAAGTATTCACCCTTTTTAAAAGCAATTATGCTGATAAGCACCTTTATAAAGATAATTTTCTAGATATTATGATCTCTCATTTGAGAACAAAATGGTAGTGACAAGGACCAACTATACCCTGCTTCCTGGATAGCTTAAAAATGTGTTAGATTCAGAATTTCCAAACCTTACTTTATCAACTTTGCTTAAATACTTATTAATGTGTGTGTGTGCACGTGTGTGTGTGTGTGTGTGTATGTGAGTGTGTATACTTATATATTGACATTACCCCTGACACAGGATACTCAATTTAAAATTTTGGCTAGGGAGTAATCATTTCTTCAAATACCATTTTACCCCATTCAAATATCCACCCGTTCAACTTATTACTGAAAGGCATATAGACTGTCACTGGGATATCTCCGACATCATTATTTTCCATTCTAATTTATACCATTTGAATTCATTTCCTCATTACCTGCTGTCTACACAAAGGTTGCAACAAATCATCTAACCTATCATTTTATTCTACTTTACTTAAATATTTTCTTATGAGGGAGTATTTATGTAGTTTTTGATTTTTACACAATCATGAAGAATATTTGTGCACATATATCTGCATTTCATATTGGTTCCTCATCAAAACCCATTAGGATTTTTATAACAGTACGGTATTAACTTAATCAATCTTTTCAAATAATAAACTATATTCTCAAAAATGATGGCTATTTTGGGTGTCTGGGTGGTTCAGTCTACTAAGTAAGTGTTCAGCTCTTGATTTCAGCTCACATCACGGTCTCACAGTTCATGGGTTCGAGCCCCACGTTGGGCTCCATGCTGACAGGGCAAAGCCTGCTTGGAATTCTCTCTCTCTCCCCCTCTCTTTCTGTCCCTCTTCTGCTCTTTTTCACTCTCTCTCTCAATAAATGAATAAATTTCTTTTAAAAAGATAGCTATTTATCAATTTATTTTGGATCATAAAGGAAAGGCCATGTCAATTGGGAGAAAAATGATGTAAAATTTCCAAATATAAATCAATGAATTGAAAATATGACTGCAAGTTTGAATAAACCTTGGAAGATGTGATTATATACTGTCAGGATGTCTGCCTAAGTGCGGGTATTTTATCAACTTCCAATGGAAGTGTATGCTAACATAAACAGCTAAGCACTGAATTTGCCTATTCCAATTATATGTTCGTTATAAGTTCAAATAGAGTAATTAGAATACTATAAATTTTAGTAGGAGGGAAAGTTTGTGAAGATTATTTCAAAATGTATGGCTCCTATAACTAAGTGAATGATCATATCAACTATAGAAACATGCAAAGCTTGAAATGACTAAATTCAGAAAAGAAGGTTATTAGAGTTTTAGAAGATTATAAATTATAACTTATACTGACTGAGCTTGGTAAACCTTTGAGAACCCATGAATATTTTGAATAGGCAAGTTGATATATAGAGGTGGAGGCTGAAGGAGTTAGGGGGTGGAGGTGTGCATTGTTAGATGATCTGCGTAGGTTTTTCTCAAACGCATCCTTGTAAACAACAAGAAAAAAACATGAGTGTGAATGAGATCACTAGGAAGGGAATATATTCTGAAACAGCGTGTGAAGATACGATTGAATGGTCATGATGTAATGGGACAAAACTCAAGAAGCAAAGATTTATATCCTACATGGAACAGACGTATTAATGTTTACAAATGTATGATAAGAGACCACACAAGAGAAAGGAAAACACTTTAGTAAATTCATTAATGTAAAAATAAAATCTACATATATATATATATATGGGAATATATATTTTTAATATTCTCCCACAGGACATTATAAAGGTATATTATTTTCCTAATCTAAACAATATAGTCACAGGTTAGGAAAAGTAACTATCAGTTCATAAAGAAAGGCTAAAATGCTAAAATGATGAAGTGTAAGACAGTGCGAAATAGTGAGATCATCTCTCAGATATAAGGTTTCACACATCAAAGTGAGATTAAACATATGATACATGTTTTAAACAAATCAATTGCAGTCCTTAAATACTTTTAAGGGGCAGTTGCAGAAAGAGGTTCAGGATGCATGTAAACATGGTTACTAATCACTGGTGAAACAGCAAAGGTAATATAATGGAGTAAAGATTGTCATTTCTACTGGACATCTACATGCAAAATAAAATGAAGATAGACACAGACCTTATTTCACTTAAAAAATTAACTCAAAATGGAGCATAGATATTAATGTAAAATGCAAAACTATAAAGTTCCTAAATGGTAACATAGGAGACTATCTAGATCATCTGGTGTATAGTGATAACTTTTTAGATACACCAAAGGCATGAGCCATGAAAAAAGTAATTGATAGGCTGAACTTCACTGAAGTGTAATTTTTGCTCTGTGGAGGACATGTCAAGAGAATGAGACAAGCCACTAACTGGGAGAAGATATTTACAAAAGACATACATGATAAAGGACTGTTATCCAAAATATACAATGAACTATTAAAACCAAATGTCGGGAAAATTAAAAACCCAATTAAAAGATACCCAGGAGACCTAACAGACACTAGACCAGAAAGATATCCAGATGACAAATAACCATAAAAAGATATTCAACATCATATGCCATTAAGGAGAGACAAAGTAAAACAATGAGATACCGCAATAAACCGATGAGAATGACCAAAATCCAAACCATGGCCGAGAGCAGATGCCGGGGAGGCCATGAAGCGGCATGGATTCTCATTCACAAGACGAAATAGACTCTCACCATCCAGGCCAGCAATCACATTTATTGGTATTTCACCAAATGAACTGCAAATCTATGTGCCCATAAAAACATACATGTGGATGTTTGCCACAGCTGTCTTCATATTCATTTCTTCATAAAAAGATATTCCTAGGTTTATAGCCTCCTTGTTTGTGTTCTGTTATTCCAAAACAGGAAAGCAACCGAGATATTCTTCAGTAAGTGAATGGATAAATAAACCATGGTACACTAGACAATGGAATATTATTCAGTGACAAAAAGAAATAAGCTGTCCAGGCATTAAAAGACAGGAGGGACACTGTGATGTACTTTTCTAAGTGAAAGAAGCCAATCTGAAAAGGCTTCATAGTATAAGGTTCCATCTATGTAACATTCTGGAAAAGGCCAAACCATGGAGAGACTAAAAAGGTCAGTGCTTCCAGGGTTTCGGGGCAAAGGAGGGATGAACAAGCAGACCCTGGAGGGTTTTTGGGTCAGTGAAGTTATTCTGTGTGACACAGTTCCATTATAATGGAACCTATCCAAAACTATCCCAAACTACAGAAGGTACAACACTGAGACACCCCTAATGTGAACTGTGAACTTCGGGTGATAACCGTGTGCTAGGGAGGTACCCTGACAGTAACACACGCACCACCGTGCTGTGGGATATTGACCTTGCAGGAGACTGCGCCTGCAGAGGGGAAATCGTACAGATTTTCTGCTTTCCACTCACTTTTGCTGTCATGTAAAAACTACTCTTAAAAAAAAAGCCTACTAAAAAATTAAATAGACAAAGAAAAAAGGAAAGAAAGAAGCAGGGAACTAATAAAAATAGGCAGCAACAGACATTCACATCTTTGATCTCACAGAAGACGGAGAGAAGGAAGTTCCAGGAATCCATGAGTCTACCAAACACTATTTAGCGAGAGAATTGTCTGAATCAAGTATTTAAACAGTTGAAATTCTGAAGTCTAGGTGAACACTTGCAGCATCCAAAAAAGTGCCTCATGAGGGAGGGAAAAGCTGGTAACTTTTGGTAAACTTTGGCATTTTGAGTCGTGGGTACAATTTCCCAGCCCCCAGCCCTGCAGTGGGGGCTCTAAAGAAGGTGGCCCAGATTCCCAGGAAGGTTTATGCCAAATTAAACAACAGGGACATTCTCCTCTAAACACTGGGGCCACGGGTTTTGATGTACCTGATAAGTCACTGAGGGGACGGCAAAGATGCTGACCACTGTTGTCACTCTAGCCTGTGCAGGTGACTTCCTTAGCAGAGTTGATCACGAGAATTTAAAGAAACAGAGTGCCTTTTTTTCTTACTTTTTTATTTAGTTCAGGCATTTAAGTAAATCTCTTTTAGGCCACTGGCTGATTATGGAGAAAATAAAACAGAAATTGCATTAGCCGTATGTGACAAGAAATATAGCCCTTGTAGCAAACAGTTAAGAAAAGTCACTAAATAGAAAATTACAGCTTTTATCAGGAAATGACAGCAATCTTTGGGGAAAGAAGACACTCTGGTTTCCATATTCAAAAGGTACAATTCTCACCAAAAAACTACAAAACATACAAAATCAGGAAGTTACCGTTAATTCAGAGGAAAACAAATTTTTAAAAAATGATAGGAAACCTTTCCAAGAATGCCTAGTCATTGGACCTCCTAGGCAAAGACTTTCAATTATCCATCTTACAAATGCTCAAATAGAGAGACAAGCCAGAAACAGACTCTTAACTGTTGAGAACAAACAGTTACCAGAGGGGCGGTGGGTGGGGGATGGGTGAAGTAGGTGATGGGATTAAGGAGTGTACTTGTCATGATGAGTATGACAACACAACGTATGGGTGACCTGAAACTAACATAACAGTGCATGTTAACTGTACTGGAATTAAAAATTTTTTTAAATAAATTTTTTAAAAAGCTCAAATAGATAAAGTCATGAATAAAAAACTAAAGTAGACTGGAGAATGGTATTTGAGCAATGAAGAAATATCAATAAAAATATAGAAATTCTGAAAATGAGGGTGGCTGGGTGGCTCAGTCATTAAGCAACTGACTTCGGGTCAGGTCATGATCTCACAGTGCTTGAGTTCCAGTCCAATGATAGGGGACTCGAGCCCGCTTCAGGTGAGCATGCGTCCTGCTTCGGGTAAAACACAAGCTATGGGTGAGCCCCACTTCTCCCACCCCCCACTCTTTGCCCCTTGTGGGATTTTCTCTCTCTCTCTCTCTTTCTCTTCCCCTCACTTACTTTCACCCTCTCTTTCTCAAAAAGAAAAAATACAAAATTGAACTAAGCAGAGGGGTGGCTGGGTGGTTCAGTTGGTTAAGCATCCAACTCTAGCTCAGGTCATGATCTCACAGTCTGTGAGGTCAAGCCCAGCATCATGTTCTCTACTGTCAGCACAGAGCCTGTTTTGAATCTTCTGTCCTCTCTCTCTCTGCTTCTCCCCTGCTCTCTCCCTCTCTAAAAAGTAAATAAATATTTTTAAAAAATGAACTAGAAATTCAGAAGTTGAAAGTACAGTAGCTAAAAAAAAATCAATAGAGAAATTCCACAGAATATTTGAGTAGGCAAAAATAATTTTTTTAATTAACAAACTTGAAATTAAGGCAATAAAAGTTTCCCAGTCAGTGAAGAGAAAGGAAGAAAGAATAAAAGAGTACAAAGAAGCTGTGAGACATTACCAAGAGCATCCTGACATCAGTGGAGCCTCAGCAGAGAGAGAAAAGGGCAAAAAAACCTGTTTGACTAAATAATGATAAAAACACTATTTGATGCAATACACAAATCTACACATCCTAGAAGCTCCGCAAATCCCAAGTAAGAGATACCAAAAGAATATGTACACCGAGATACATAATAATCAAGTTGCCAAAAGCCCAAAACGCAGAAAACCTTGAATGTAGCAAGAGAAAAGTTGATTTGCCACATTCAGGTGACCTTCAGGAAGATTAAGAGCCAACTTCTCACCGAAAACCATGCAGACTAGTAGGCAGTGGTAAGATATATTTAAAGTGCTATGAAAAAAAAATACTGTTAACCAAGAATTCTATATCTGGAAAGCTTATCTTTTAAGAATAAAGGAGATATTAAGACGTTCCCAGATAAACAGAATGCTAAGGGTGTATGTCGTTAGCAGACCAGCCCCTAGAAGAAATATTGAAGGGAATCTTTGGGGCTGGAAAAAAGATCCTGTAGAGGGAGTCAAAGCCATACAAGGAAATAAAGATCACTGGTAAAGGAAACCCTATCAATGGCTATAAATGTACTATTGTAGTTTTAGTCTATAAAACTGAATTTAGTATTTAAGTTTCTTCATTTAGTTGCCTATATGACTTAAGATAAATGCATAAAATGATCATTAAAGCCTGTTGATAGGTAACAATGTATAAATATGTTGTCATAATAACAATATAAAAGATGGGGAAGACTTTATAAGAACAGAGTTCATGTGTGCTACGGAAGTTAAGTTATCATTTGATGCTAGATTGCTATAAATATATTAACTGTAATCCTCATGGTAACCACAAAGAAGATTAAAATATCCAGAAAAAAGAAAGATAAGTAATATACAGAAAAGGAAATGAAGAAGAAATCAAAATGGTGCAATATTAAAAACAAATTAGAAAGAACACAGAAGGGCACCTGGAGGGCTCAGTTTGTTAAGTGTCAGACTTCAACTCAGGTCATGATCTCACAGCTCATGAGACGGAGCCCCACATCAGCCTCTCTGCTGTCAGCATGGGGTCCACTTCAGATCCCCTGTCCTCCTCTCTCTCTGCCCCTCCCCAACTCTCTCTCTCTCTCTCTCTCAAAAATAAATAAATATAAAATAAAAAGAAAATGCAAAATAAGATAGTACTAGGGGAAATGAGGAAGACAATATATGTGACAGAAAGAAAAGAGGGGCGCCTGGGTGGCTCAGTTGGTTAAGCGTCCTGCTTCAGCTCAGGTCATGATTTCATGGTTCGTGGTTTTGAGCCCCGCATCGGGCTCTGTGCTGACAGCTCAGAGCCTGGAGCCTGCTTCTGATTCTGTGTGTCCCTCTCTCTCTTTGCCCACCCCTGCTCATGATCTGTCTCTCTCTCTCTCTCTCTCAAAAATAAATAAAAACATTTTAAAAAAATAAACAAATAAATGTTAAAAGAGAGAAAGAGAAAGAGAAAGGAAGGAAGGAAGGAAGGAAGGAAGGAAGGAAGGAAGGAAGGAAGGAAGGAAGGAAGAAAGGAAGAAAAAGTAATCCACAAGGTCAAAATTCCTCAACATCAGTTCATTTCAAATATAAACGGAATTAAGTGCACCAAATAAATTAGAGAATGGCAGGACTGGTAAAAACAACACAATCCAATTATGTGGCACCTACAAGAGACTCATTTTGGACCCTAAGACACTAGTGGGGTTGAAAGTGAAAGGATGGAAAAAGATATTTCATACAAATAGTAGCCATAAAAGAGCTGAAGAGCTTACACTAATATTGAACAAAAATAGATTTTAAGGCAGAAGTTATTATAAGAGAAAGATAAAGCATTTTATATTGATGAAAGGGTCAATTCATAAAAAAGATATAATAATTACAGCTATAAATTCAAACAACATACTCTCCAAATATATGAATAAAATATTGACAAAATGAAAGGGAATGATAGTTCTATAAAAATATTTGGATATTTCAATATTTCACTTTCAATGATGGATAGAAAGTCGAGTCAAATGACTGGTAAGGAAATTACAAATTATGGTTTTTACATGCAATTCAGTGCCTAGTCAGCAATACTGATACAAACTATGAAATTAGGTATGAAACTTATAAAATTAAATACTGATACATGCTATGATATGGATGAGTCATAAAAACTTTATGCTGAGTCTAAGAAGCCAGACACAAAAGGTAACATATTTTATGTTTCTTTTTATACACCATATCTAGTTTAAACAAATACAGAGAGAAAGAAAACAGATTCGCTACCAGGGCATCAGGGATGGGGAAGTGCAGAATGATTACTCGCAGCAGATATGAGTTTTTCTTGAGTGATGAAAACGTTTTGAAATTAGAGTAAAGTGTGGCTGCACATCAGTGTGACTACATTAAATGCCGCTCGAGTGTATAGTTTAAAATAGTTAATTGCATGTTATGTGAATTTCACCTCCATTTTAAAAATCACATCTCAGATATCTACTTTGTGAAATCAGTAGGCTGAGGTATAAAATGCATATCTACTTTTTCGTCATCCTTTACAGAGGGATTTGCATTTCACATGGAAATGACACTCCCACGGCTTATCTGGATCTGTGTGGGCCTGACCATGGCCACTGTGGAATTAGAGCAAATTCAGGAATGTGGGCTATTTTACAATGAAAAGAGACTGTTACATGAATTTATATTCATCTCTCTATTCTTACTAAAATAATTTCACCTCCAGTTTTTGAGCAATTAGCTGGTAAATTTAATTATAGTCTTATAATCTTAAATTAAGCAAAATGTACTGAGCTAATAATTCACCTCTATGCCATGTTCTTAGGATACTGAAATAAGTGCAGATGTACAAAGGTGTCTTTACTTCAAGGAACTTACAGACCAGTGTGAGCATCAGACAGGCTAAAAAATGTTACACACACACACATACACACACCATAACATGTATGCACACAAAAATTGTGATGAGAAACCATATGTAAAAATAAAAGTATGTATTATAATATTTTATGTATGCATGTATGTATTTCTAAGAAAATTTAGGGGGGAAAATTACTTCTTCAGTCTGAATGATTAACATCCATTAAACTTTAAAAATAGTTCCTTTTAAACTGAGTCCTAAAGTTCAATGAGGCTACCAAAGACAAAAATAATATTATATATGGTTATATGGAAACAAAAAGAGTATATTTTAACTGAGCGGTGAGAGCAAAGTTTGAATTTCAGTCATGGTGGTGGTATTATTGTTGTGGGTCAAAGGTTTGTACAAGTGTGTTGAATGGGAAAGGGATTGTATGCCACCTTCAGGTGCCATTACAGAGTCTCAAGTATGGAAGGACCTGGTCTCTCTTATGTAAATTCTTATTACATGTTGTAATTATTTATATATATTATTACAGTTTAATGTATATAAAGAGCACAATGAATACAACATGTAATAATCACTATGGCTTATTACGACAACATGTAGTAAACTGTTTTTTAATGGTGCTTTAAAGATTCTGGGAAGAATGGATTGGGAGCAACAACCGGTAGGAAAGTACTTCGATGGCTATGGTGGTCCTCCCTTCAAGCAGGGCTATGGGTCTGAATAAAACTATGATTAAAAAAAAAAAAAACAAACCATGGAGAAGACATGTCAGAAGATGTCAACATTAAATGTATCTAGTTAAAAGGAACTGGCAGCCAATTACCAAAGAGCTAAGGGACTCACTACCCATATGTAGCTACTGATCACTTAAAATGTGGCCCTTCTGAACTGATATGACCAGATACACACAGATTTCAAAAATGCCCCCCTCCCACCAGCTCCAAATGCACCCGGCCCCTCCCAGCAGTGAAGATGTTGCTTTTCACAATCTGCACCTCCAGAACCAGGGCGGGAGGGATGGGGCCAGCGCCAGGCAAGAACACCACATTTTCCCACTCTTCCTACCCAAAGTTTGGTATTTTCTCATCAACAAGCACTTCCCATTTGGCTGCATGCCTTAGTCAATTTTCAGAGCACTGAAATGGCTATTTATGGTAGCAGTCTTTGTTGGGGGGAAGGGCTTTATAAACTTGCTTATTTCTTGTTAGAAGTAGCCACTCAAAGTCAGTAACTTTTACTTAGGTAAATAAAACTAAATCAATTATCCAAATTTCAGCAGTACTTCTCTTTTATTTAAAAAATCAGGGGTGCCTGGGTTGCTCAGTTGTTAAGCATCTGAATCTTGACTTTAGGTCAGTTCATGATCTCTTGGTTGGTGAGTTCGAGCCCCGCATCAGGCTCCATGATGACAGTAAGTGTGGAGCCTGGTTGGGGTTTTTTTTCTCTCTTTCTCTCTGCCCTTCCCCTGCTCTTGCACACCTGCTCTCACATACTCACTCACTCTCTTTCAAATTAAATAAACTCTAAAAATAAATAAAAATGATAAATATATAGTAGATAGGTAGATAATAGATAAATAGATAGGAGGATTACTGGAAAATGATTTAGAACCAAAGCTAAATTGTAAATTGCAGGGTGAAAATACAGGGTCATTACTGCAATTCAAATTTTAAAGCCCTTATATGAGGTCCCTTTATTCCCTGATGTGGGAAAACTCTAATGTTTTTCCTCCAGCTATTAGTAGAAGTACTTGAATGATGTTAAAAGCTTTCAATTTTCCAGTACATAATAGACAATAATATTGCGGTATTTACGTGTGCTTTGAAGCTACAATATCCTGACACTTTTTAAATGGGTTCTCTTATTACTATTGTTAACTTGGGTTTACTACTCACATTTCAACTGAGAAAATTTAAAAGAAGTTTACATTTAAGGGGAAAGTCACCCATGTATGTTAATACTGCATTCATACAATTGCCCTGATGCTTTCTAAATGCCTTCATTTGTACTCCACCCGGGAAGAAGGGGGATCCTATAAAATGGGCTCATTTGGTTGATGAAATCAGATGTTATCCTAGGAACCATAATGTTTCTGACACTATGACAAATAACCTGGCAGATTAATGACTAGAATCTAATCATCTCTTCTTCCTGTCCCCTCCCTGAGCTCTGACAAGTCTTCAGTGTGTCCTTTACATGATTCATTTTATGTACCTTATATTTCATCAAGCCATACTTCTGTCCATTTATCCTGTCAGACTGCACTGGCAATTTTAAGCTCTTCCCTTCACTTTCTCTTTCCAGTTTCAGCCTATACTTCAGTCCTGTGAGACATTTATTTATGTAAGTGAGGGCAGAGATTTCCAACAGAAAACTGAAGATAATTTAAAACTGTTGATTAGAAACCAAACTCACCAAAAGTGCCTCAATCTTTAATCGAGTGACCTAATCTCCCTTTCTCCCTAAATTTCCACTGCACAGTCTGCCTCTTTCTCCTAAATTTCATTCAATAAGTGCTCAACTGTAGGGCCTTTTTTAAGACATGCCAAGTTTTCACAAACCGTATGCACGGCCCATAGTTTCTTTAGAATTCTTTAAATGTAAATATCAGTGCAAATACTGTCTTGCTCTTACTTAAATAAGGAAAAAAAAACAAAAAAAAAAAAACACTAAGAGAATATCTGGAATGAGAGTCAGAATTCTCAAGGATTATAGACATTTCTGTGTTTTTAAATTTCTGAAAAATGCCACTAAAAATGGGCTTTCCAAGGGAGATGAGAGGGAATACCACTTTCTTCCTTCACTCCTTTTCAAGATTTTTAATTTAAAAGAAATTGTAACCAACAGTCATAGGAAGCCAATCTCCCATTAACTGGACATGGTGCTCAGTACTTTTTTCAATATTATATCAAACTGTCACTACTTGATACATACCTCCATCCTTCTTTGTCCTCAGACTATTCATACATTATACACTTACATCCAAATTCAAACCATCTCCACAAAAAAAATTATAGTACTTTTAATGAAGTGAACATTGTGACAACAGGGAGTTCATAATTCACACGCACAGGATCATAGGTTCTCAACATGTCCCAGCCACGGGGGCATGAATGTTGGGGCACAACAAACTCTTCTTCCACCTGGACGGCCCTCTACATCCGAAGCTCCTCCTGCTGCTTCAAGAAATTCTGATAGTGAGATGAACCCCAAGGCCATAGTGGTGACGGCCCCCAGTGACTTCTTTCAGTTTTCTTGTTTCTTTGGGATAGAGAGACTGCATTTGATTACTGGCTACCTAAACCTACGTAAAAATTGTTCCTCCAGCTACTCGCAAAAAAGAAGGGGAAGGTGGAATCAGTTATCACTTCCATGCAGGAAGCATGTGAGACCTGTTGCTCTGGGAACTGAGAACTCAGTTTATGAGAGAATGTATTTGTTAGGGGGATAATTCATTTTGAGCATCATTTTCTTAGGTGCCTTCCCAATATTCATTTAGATTGAGGAGCATATTCAAGTCCCTAATTACGAAGTCTGGCTTATGCTGGGGCCAAGAGTGGGGTGAAGAGGTGACTCAGGGAGTGCTTAGTGACAAATGCCAGGAATGTCTGTGTTGAGAAACTGAAATAAACTTTCAAGGTTTCTATCCAAAATAATATGGTTAATGAGTGAATGAAACACAATGTGAATCCAGGCACTCCAGGTTTGTGTATTTTCCCCAACAACTTGAAATAAATATAAGCACTGAAGACAACAGGTGATACTCATGTATTTTATCCATGGTGCAAGTACATCTTGGGGTGGTAAATGTTCACTGACTTGAATTCATGTGACTATGTGACCGTAACTTTAAGGGAAATGGTGACTTCTGACTTCTCTTACACTAGGAATACGCACACTGAAATTTATTTATGGAACATAACGCAAGCAAGCATATTTTATAATATAGTCAAACATTAGGTTGAAGCAATTTTATGTTTTAGGCCAAAAAAACAATGAAATACCAGCAATTTTATATAAATCATCCAAATATCCTAAGCCTTTAAAAATATTTATTAGTAAATCCATCAACATAAACCATATAGATGGAAATCACTACATATACCTGGAAAAATTGAACCTAATTTATCTTTTACCATGTACGTCCACTCCCAACCCAAGTTTTGTACATGTAAATTCTCAGCCATATTTAATGTTTGAAAGAATAAACACATAAACATATACATTAAAATACCTAAATTCCTAGGCCATAGCTTTTCAAGCATTGAATTTTTTAAAATAGTATCAAAAGTTTCAATAAAAGTTTCCTGAGTGGGTCAGTTGGTAGGGCATCTGACTTCGGCTCAGGTCATGATCTTGAAGTTCATGAGTTTGAGGCCCATGTCGGGCTCTGTACTGATAGCTCAGAGCTTGAAGCTGCTTCAGATTCTGTGTCTCCTCTCTCTACCCCTCCCGCACTCATGCTCTCTCTCGCTCTCTCTCTCTCTCTCTCTCTCTTTCCAACTCTCAAAATAAACATTTTAAAAAAGTTTCCATAATTTTGAAGACCAGAAGCATGGAAAATTAACCAAAGTGTGAGAACAAGATTAAGGCCAAGTGAACTGGAAGGATTGAAGCTAGAGGAAAGGCATTTACTTTCCAAAATGTTAACAAATGGTTTTGGCATGTCTGTTATACACAAAGAACTATGATAGATTCTGGATCTGCAAGTTAGGCAAAATAACAGTCCTTCCCAACAAGGAGCTTAGAGAGGTAAAAGGGCACACAGGGCACCCGGAAGGCTCAGTCAGTTGAGCAACTGACTCTTGATTTCAGCTCAGCTCATGATCTTACGGTTCATGAGTTCACGCCCAGAGTGGGGCTCTGCCCTGGCAGTGTGGAGCCTGCATGAGATGCTCTCAGCCTCTCTCTCTGCCTCTCCCCTGCTTGCTCACATGCACATATGTGCATGCTCTCTCTCTCTCCAAATAAACTTTTAAAAAATTATAGAAAAAAGGGCACACATCCTACAAATGTTGTGGTTTAAACAACCACAAAGTACTAAGTGACACATCTTGCAAGAATAGCAAATTCGGTCTTATAAAATCAGAGAAATTTTCCTTTGTAATAACACTTCAAATCTGAGCCCTAAACGATATAAAGAGGCTGTTCAGATAAGATGGTGATGAAACACGTTTTCAGAAATCTACAAGTGGATCATGAGTCTAATTTGTTGAGTTGATTGTACTAGATATGAGGCAGTATAAATGAATGAAAGGCTGGGGACAAATCATGAGTGACTGTGTTGAGTTCACTGAAAACATTGGAGCACATCCTGAAGATAACAGGTGTGGGGACTTGAAGCAAAGACATTTTTAAAAAGAAGATTTTCTGTTTGGAAAGATCAATCTGGATTCAATATGGAAAACAGACTGAAGGAAGCCAGATGGAAAGCTAGGAACATATTTTCAAAGATAACGACAGTAATTCTCAAAATCGAGGAAAATGACTGAAACTACAGAGGTGAAATTTTTTTATTCTTTTGGAGGTGAAATTTTAAATTTAAAAACCACACAAAGCAAAACAAGTATATTTCTTCTAACATTTTGGGGACAAAAAATGATTTGAATCAATTCTGGGGTCAAGGGAGGAGAAGATAGGAGTCTGATGCATATTTTTATAGTGTGGAACACTTTATAAATCATAGCGATGCCTTCTGGTGTATAAATTCCTGAAGGAGAAACGGATTTTTTTTTTCGTGTAGGGAAATGGGAGGTACAGGGAGATGACTAAAGTTTGAGTTTAGACACAATTGCATTAAGGTAGCTTATATATCAAACACTAAAACAGAAATATCCAATGGGTTGCAGATTAGATGTGTATGGAGACCAAGGGAGACAACTATAGTAGGATCTTAAAAAGAGCAGGTCTGTGAAAATTACTCTAAATTTAAAAGTAGAGAACACGGGAAAAGACCAACACAAGATGTATGATTTGGGAGAAATGGACCTTGAGAATCTCAAAATGCAGAAGAATCTGGAAATAAACAACACAGAAACAGGACTACTATCTCCAGGTGACAGATCCTTTACGTTACCAGAAACTGGCTGTGGATGGATATTCTTAGGAATTCTACAAAGTTCCACTCTCACGAAGTGAGCTTGGAGGATGTGCTGAACAAAGCTACAACTTCCATACAGTCTGTTCTGTTCAGAAATGATACTCTTCTCTTGTCTACCCTAAAGATGTTTATCAGTTGCTTAGTGAGAAAAAGTTGTATTTTTTGCCTCAGTCCCTTACATATCAGTTGTGCTTATCGTAAATAATGTTTAAGATAACTGACTGATTTAATATTTCATGATTTCTTTTCCCCATAAAATAGTTCTGCTCTTAAAAATGTTTTGATACATTCATAAAGTTGAAAAAAGTTCACAAAGTCTGAAACTAAGAACTCTTGAGGCTACGCCTCTACCTAAAAGAACCAATTCATGAGTCAGTCATGTTTATGGGAAAAGTTATTTTTAAGGGATTTCTGTCTGATAAACAAGTATTCCCTGCCAAGAAAAATTTAGAAGGAGAGACTTGAAAGATTAAAAATGATACAAAATTATAAATAATGTTTGGGGCACCTGGGTGGCTCAGTCAGTTGGGCGTTCAACTTCATGAAGCTCAGGTCATGATCTCACGGTTTGTGGGTCGAGCCCTACATCAGGCTGTGTTGACAGTTCAGAGCCTGGAGCCTGCTTAAGATTCTGTATCTCCCTCTCTCTCTGTCCCTTCCCTGCTCACACTGTCTCTCTCTGTCTCAAAAAATAAATAAATGCTAAAAAAATTAAATTAAAAATAAATAAATAAATAATGCTTTATTTTTGTAATAGCAAAAACTAACATCCACTTGCTACCTAAGTAAAGGCTTGAGCCCAAGACCTTTATGTAACATCAGGCTGGACTAAAATTCTCAAATGTTTTCAGAGCTCTATAATCCTATTATTCCAATTCACCAGATGGAATGGTACTTGTGATGTTTTTTCATTCCATATCATGCATCCATTTACAAATTGCTTTACTAAACTTGCATAGACAATGTAAGAAAAAACATATATACAACTGAGGTCATTTTGACATTATATTGGCTACAAATAAGAAAGAGCTGCATAAGTGCTCATTCTCAGAAATGGACAGTCATGTGTGCTAGGATTACTTTTAACCTCACAAGGCTTGTTTGGAATCAGGTGCAGAAAAAAGTCATCACTTTGGGTGGTGTATCTGTTTGCTAGGACTGTCTGAACAAAATGTCACAGACTGGGGGGCTTAAATAACAGAGATGTATTTTCTCACAATTCTGGAGTCTAGAAGTCCAGGTCAAGGTGTGAGGATGGCTCATCCCTCCTGAGGGCTATGAAGGAAAACTCTGTTCCCGGCCTCTCTCCTTAGCTTATAAATGACCATCATCTCTGTGCCCTCATATTTTCTCTCTGTGTTTGTGTCCAAATTTCCTCTTCTTATCAGGACTCCAGTATTATTGGATTAAGGCCTAGCCATATGATCTCATTTTAATTTAATTACATCTGTAAAGACTCTACCTTCAAATACTGTAACATTCTGAGGTCACTGTTCCCAAGTAAGTCCAAAACCTAGCCAGGCAAATTTGATTATATTTAAAAGCTTGAGAAGAATCGACTCCGGTTGGATGCTTTATCCACTGGGCCCACCGAGGTGGCAGCTCCACCTCGCAGGCAAATCAGGGTGGGAGCCGTGCTTCCTCAACCCAGGACCCCCCACCCCTTAGACCTGCGCTTCACTTTCTGGAACCAAGGGAAAGACACCCCTCCCACGAGGTCTGTGCCCTCTGGGTCTTAACTTCTTGAATTAAAATGTTGACTGTCTGAGGCGCCTGGGTGGCACAGTGTGTTAAGTGTCTGACTTTGGCTCAGGTCATGATCTCATGGTTCGTGGGTTCGAGCCCCCCATGTCGGGCTCTGTGCTGACAGCTCAGAACCTGGAGCCTGCTCAGATTCTGTGTCTCCCACCTCTTTGTCACTCCCTTGCTCACACTCCATCTATCTTTCTCTCTCTCTCAAAAATAAATAAACACTTAAAAAATTTCGACTCTCCAACCAAAAGGGAAAATGGGTATTTTAGCCTGTTTGTTTAGAATCCACAGACCTAAGCCCAAGTCTTAGCACTGCCAACCATTAGTCAATGCCACTGGTTAAACTGTTCAACCTCTGTCAGTTTTAGGGTCTGTATCTTGAAGTATGGATACCTTGAAGTAATAATACCTCCAAGGGGAAAAATAAATGTTTGACAATGAAGTAATGTAAATGCTCTATACCATGAACTTCATAGGAACTCAATATTAGCAAAGCAAATTATTTACTGAGAAGACAAACCAGATGAATCTTAAGTTTCTATCCTCCTCCAAATGCTATGACATTTCATGCCACGTAAGTAAAACCCATAGCAGAAATTCCCAGACTCCTCTTTAATAAGCCTTCTGATTGTTTCACTCCTACTTAGAATGGCATAACAACACTAGTAAGGTAGGGACCAATCGCAGAGGAGAACAAGTCCAGGCCTTGATTTTGAAAGAATTAAGTTAAATTCCAATTCTTGACATTCTTCTTAGACCCCATAGATTAATCAGAAAAGTAGATTGTTCAATGGCTTTTTAGGACTCTAGATAGAGAATGCCTTCTCCCTGTATGCCCATAGGTATTTCATTTGCAGGGAGAAGAATTCATGGATAGAAAAAAACATAGCAGAAAAACATGAGCAGAAAAAAACATAGGCTATAGTTTTGGACAGACAGGAATTAGAAAAAAACATGAGCAGAAAAAAACATAGGCTATAGTTTTGGACAGACAGAAATTAGAATTTCAGCTCTGCCTTATGTTAGTTAAGTGACACAGGACACATCTCACTTTTTCTGGGTCTTACATTTACCATCGATGAAATAGTAATGTAATCAGCAATCTCTTGTACCATGTACATTAGATGAAAGCAAGAGGACAAAATAGATGAAATTTGCATTGCGTAAATTGGAAAGTACCATTCATTTGGACACAATGCAACTGAGAAAATCTACAACCCTAAGAAATAAAAACTAGACAGAAGAAAGACATAAAATCTTAAATATACCCCTCTACAGGGGCTCCTGGGTGGATCTGTCAGTTAAGTGTCTAACTTTGGCTCAGGTCATGATCTCATGGTTTGTGAGTTCGAGCCCTGTGTTGAGCTCTGTGCTGATGGCTGAAAGCCTGGAACCCACTTCAGATTCTATGTCTCTCTCTCTCTCCCTCAAAAATAAAATTAAAACATTTAAAAAGAGTTTTAAATATACCCCTGTATATAAACCATGGGGCAATTCATTGAGATATGAAGACCTAAAATGTTTTTTGATGACCCATGCTATCAGTCTGTTTACATATTATTTAAGACAAAGAGGTTCAAATTACCTTTAAGACTCTGAATATGTGACTTCCATATCTTAAATTGTAAAATTCTTAATTTTCTCTCTCTCTCTTTTTTTTTTTACATTAAACACATCTTTGTCTATCAAATAGGTACTTTATGAGACTTGATTTTGAAAAGCTTCTTCCTGGAGTAGAAGGAGAAAACAAAACAAAACAAAAAGCCCAGGTTCTGCCTGGACCACAATCACAGATTTTCATGGAATGATGTGTCCTCAGCATAACCCACATTTGTCCACTTCACCATTGAAATCAACCTGCTGCCTCTAGCCCGCTTCTATAGCTGGGCTAGGTATTTACTTAGAATGTTAGCTGTGTTTCAGGTTTATTTGATCAGGAAAGATGATTTTCTGCATGGCTTCCCTGCATGTTCCTTCATCATTTTTGGCATTTAACAATACAATATTTTCAAGTTCAGTAAAGCAGAGTGAATGCATTATATTATAACATGGTACTTTCAACAGCGACACTGTTCCTGCCAGATGGAAACATTTTCTTCCCCATGTATGTTAGAATAATTTGAGTCAAGAGATGAGAGTTTACTTAAAAATAAGGTCGAAGGCACATTTTCTTCTGGGATCAAGGGAAGAGAAATTTCTCTAAAACTTACAGGGGAAAAAATGCAAGAGGATTCGAAAGGAGAGTTTGAGAACATTTAGAAGAGCAAATTGAATGGAGAAATCCTTCCTCAGTAAAATTATGCTAAGCAACAGGAAAGCCCCCAGGTGGAAAAAATAATCCTTTAGGTGAAAGTTCCTCAAGATTAAATACGTAAGTCAGATTATAAGAGAGACCATAATTGTCTTTGTATGACACTTAAGATTAAGGCTACCATCAAGACGTAACAAAACATCAGAATAGAAATCAGACAACTAAGGGCCCAGGTGGCTCAGTCATGTATGCAACTCTTGATTTCGGCTCAGATCACGATCCCAGAGTCAGGGGATCCAGCCCTGCATCAGGTTCTGAACATGGCACCTCCCTAAGACTGACTGACTCTCTCTCTCAAATAAAAGGTAAATTTGAATAAATTTAAAAAATAAAAGCTTATTAAAAAGAAATCAGAAAACCTAAGTTAAGTAATACTTTAGTAGTTTTGCTATATTTCAAGGTACATTCCACCTGTAAAAACTGTATTATCAGAGTCTACTACTAACCGTATTTGTGAGTTGGAAAAAGCTATTAGAGCTTTGGGATGGCAGTGAATCATATAATACCATGTAATACTTAAAAATAAAGTGAGGTAGATAAGTGGGAAGAAGGTATTAGAAACACCACTAAGGATCAGTTTTATACGTGATATCAAATTATTTTGTTACTGTATGCATAAGATAGTATTAATCACATTCACAAACTTATTTTGAAATAATAAGAGATTTGTAGGAAATTGCAGAAAAAAAACTGTTCAGAGAGATCCTATGTGGCCCGCAGGCAACCTTCTTCAATAATAACATCTTTTATAACAATTATAGAACACGAAAACCAGGATACTGACATGGGTGCCACTCAGAGAATTTATTTGAATCTCACCATCTTCAGAAGCACTTATTTAGGTGAGGGTACAATTCTACAGAATTCTGTCAAATGTGTGGCTTCACATGACCACAGCCACAATCAGTCCACAAGGTTCTCTGTGGCTATCTGTGGGCAACCACCAATTCCTAACCACGGGCAACTACCACTATGTTCTCTCTCTCACTCTGTCCTGTCAGAATGTTGTATGAATAGAATCATAAAGTATGCATTCCTCTGAGATTAGCTTCTTTCACTCAACATAATTCCCCTGATATCCATCCAAGTTTTTGTGTGTCCCCATAGTGTGGTCTTTTTTGTTGTTGTTATCTATTACTGAGCTACAATCTGTGATATAAATGTGTCCCAGCTTCCTTACTCATTTACCTGTTGAAAGACATTTGAATGTTTCCAGGTTTTGTCCGTTACTAATAGGAATGTATAAACATTTGTTTATAGGCTTTGGAGTGAATATAAAATTCCATTTCTCCAGCATACATACCCAAAAGTGTGACTGAGCAATCATATCGTAGCTTTAAAGGGAAATGATAAACTGTTTTCCATAATGTTTCTACCACTTTAAATTCCCACCAACAAGTTATGGATGATCCAGTTTTTCCACATCATTGCCAGCACTAGGTGTTATTATTTTTTATGTTAACAAGTCTGATAGCTGTGAAGTGACCTCACTGCAGTTTTAATTTGTACTCCTCTAGTGAATAATGATGTTAAAAGTCATTTTACATGTTTATTTCCCATCTGGATATCCTCACAGTAAGCTTTCTGCTTCTGTCTTTTACCCACTTACTAACAGGATCATTTGGGGTTTCAGAAGGTTGAATTTTGAGAGTTCGTTATATATTCCAGATACAAGTTGTTAGTCAGGCATATGGCTTGTGAATATTCCCTCCCAGTCTGCAGCTCATCTTTTTATCGTCTTGACAGAGCTGTTCACAAAACAAACACCTTTAATTCTGATACACATACTTTACCAATTGTTTTTCTTTATGGATTATGCTTTTGGTGTCCAGTAAGTGGCTTAGTCCTAGGTCCCAAAGATTTTCTCCAATGCTCTTATTTTTTCTTATAAGCTTTATTCTTTATGGCTCACATTTAAGTTTGTGATACGTCTGAGGTTAACTTTTGTGTAAGTTTTGAGGTGTAAGATCATTTTTATCAGGGGGAGAGGGACAAGATAGTGGAGAAGTAGGGAGCTCTGTACTTTTCACCCGCCCACATCTCTCAAACAAAGAAGGGCTGAAACCAAAGGACACTGAACTGCAGAGTCGGGAAGGAAAAGAGACAGAGTCCACCAAGAAGACAGCCTCAAGTGCATGACTGCGAACTGGGGAAGATAAAAACGGACCAGGACACGGAGGCATGGAGGAGAGGGATTCTATCTTCCCATCTCTAACCACAGGATATTCTGAGAGAGATCCTATCTCTGAGAGCTTTCTCTGGGTGGGTGCCCCTTCCCAGAAATCCCCGGCTAGACAGTACAAAAGGCACTCAGCAGGCAACAAGAGGAACCACTCCCCTACTCTATTCCCAGCTAGAAAGCACCCTGGCTTGCGGGATTACATTTCAGGTGGTATCATTAAAGCACATGGACTAAGATCTAGAAAAGAGGCGGGGCGTGGGACATAGAAGGGGGCCCACCTTGGCTGTGCCCAAGGCAAAGGGAGAGGGGACCCAAAAGAGTGATTTGCAACACTTGGTTTGAGAAGGGACTGGGGGGGGGGCGCCGTTTTTCTCCCCACAACCACCAAGGCGGGGCCTCAGGAAGTGGCCACAGGACCCACAGTGGAGGCCAGACCAGCCTGCACCAAACCACACCCATCTTGCTGAAGAGTTACATTTTTTTTTTTTATCTTAGCCCAGAGCAAGACCAGTATTGATGCATTGCCATGATTAACGCCAGATCAATTCTTGCTATTCAAATATATTCTCTCTTAACTCATTCTTATCGCTCCCCTCTGCCGGACTGGGTACCCTGATTATAGGTTTGCTTAAATAGTCACATTTAATCCATTATCTTGATGCATATTCTACACCTCCATCATTACCTTCCTTTCTCTCTCTCTCTGGAATAATCCAACTATAGATAGTTTCTCTGGGTAACATTATCTTCATTTCTTTCTCCTCACCTCCTACCATATTTTCCTTTTTCTCTCTGACTTTAGCCTTTTAGTCTCTCTGCCTGGTCAATGTTCAATTTCTCTTTCTCCACACCCCTGTCAAATATTTTTCTCTTGGTATATGCTCTTCCATCAGCATTGCCTCCACCTGCTCTTTATTTGTAGCTGGGATTTCTGGTTCTATGCTTTTAGACTGCCCTTTGTCTTTTGTTGTTTTTGCTTTGTTTTGTTTTGTTTTGTTTTCCTTTCAGTTTGCTTGTGTGTTTGATTTGTCTGTTCATTTGCATGCTTTTGTTCCCTGTTTGTTTGTCTATCTGTTTTTCTTTCCAGGGCTTCCTCAAGAAACAAGCCAAAGTACACATGGTGGAGAGTCCCAAATATCACTACAAGTAGGGCAATAAAATAACCAAAGGCACAACAAGAGAGACCAAGAGAAACCAATAAAAGAACACTTTCTGAACAGACAGGCCATGAACAGTCACCGAGCCTCCTTTAAGGTAAAAGAAGTCACAGGTACAGAGCACATAACAAGTTTATAAAACTTACAAGAGACAGAAAGCTAGCCAAAATGAGGAAACGAAGGACTCTTCTCTAAAGAAATTCCAGGAAGAAATGATAGATAAAGAATTGCTCAAAACAGATATAAGTAACATAACTAACAAAGCATTTAGAACAACAGTAATAAAATTAATCGCTAGGCTTGAAAAGGGCATGGGAGACACCAGAAAAGCTATTGCTACAAAGATTATGGACCCTAAAAATAGTTGTGATGAATAAAAAATGCTATAAATGAGGTGCATAATAAAATGGAGGTGGCCACTGCACGGACTGAAAAGGCAGAGAGGAGAAGAGGTGAGTTAGAAGACACAATTATAGAAAAAGAGGAAGCTGAGAAAAAGAGAGATGAATTGATCCAGGAGCACAAAAGGAGAATTCGAAAACTGAGTGATGGAATCAAATGGAACAATATCCATATCACAGGAATTTCAGAAGAAGAAGAAGAAGAAGAGAGAGAAAGGGGCTGAAGGGGAACTTGAACAAATTACAGACAAAAACTTCCCCAGTCCGGGGAAGGAAACAGATAGTGAAATCCAAGAGGCACAGAGAACTCCTCTCAGACGTAACATGAATCGAGCTTCAGCATGACATACCATACTGAAACTGGCAAAATATAAGGATAAAGAGAGAATTCTGAAAGCAGCTAGGGATAAAAGGGCCTGAATATACAAAGGAAGACATATCAGCATCGTTGCAGACCTATCTACTGAAACTTGGCAGGCCAGAGAGGAATGGCAGGGAATCGTCAATGTGATAAACAGAAAAAAATATGCAGCCAAGAATCCTCTATCCACGTTTTCCCAAACAAAAATTGAAGGAATTCATTACCACTAACCCAGCCCTACAAGAACTGCTAAAGGGGACTCTATGAGGGAATGTTGTAAGGAACACTAGGTCCCAGAGACACCACTACAAGTATGAATCCTAAAGAGAACACAATGACTCTAAATCTGTTTTTTAATAACACTGAACGTAAATGGACTAAATGCTCCAATCAAAAGACATAGGGTATCAGAATGGATTAAAAAAAATCCATCTATTTGCTGTCTAGAAGAGACTCATTTTAGACCTGAGAACACCTTCAGACTGAAAGTAAGGGGATGGAGAAATATCTATCATACAACTAGAAGTCAAAATAAAGCCAAAGTAGCCATATGTATATAGGACAAACAGGACTTTAAAGTAAAGGCAGTAACAAGAGATGAAGGGCATTAATGTAATAATTATAGGGTCCATCCATCAGGAAGAGCTAACAATTATAAACGTCTATGCACGGAATTCAGAAGCACCCTAATAGATAAAACAATCAATCACATACAGAAACAATCTTATTGATAAGAATGTGCTAACAGCAGGGACTTTAATACTCCACTTACAGCAATGGATAGATTAACTAGACAGAAAATCACTAAAGAAACAATGGACCTGAACGACATATTGGAACAGATGGATTTGACAGATATATTTAGAACTCTGCATCCTGAGGCTATGCAATTCACTTTCTTCTTGAGTACACATAGTACATTCTCCAAGATAGATCACATACTGGGTCATAAAGCAGACCTCCATAAATATAAAAGAATTGAGATCATACCATGCACACTTTCAGATCACAGTGCTAATAAAACTTGAAATCAATCAGGGAAAAGTCTGGAAAACATCCAAAAACATGGAGGTTAAAGAAAACCTTACTAAAGAATGAATGGGCCAATCAGGCAATTAGAGAAGAAATTTAAAAATATATGATAACAAATGAAAATGAAAATACAACAATCCAGACTCTGTGGGATATAGAAAAGGCAATGCTAGGTGGAAAGCATATTGCAATCCAGGCCTATTTCAAGAAACTAGAAGAACTGTAAATACAAAATGTAACAGAGCACCTAAAGGAACTCGAAACAGAGAAGGAAGAACACCACAAACCCAGCAGAAAAAGAGAAATAATAAAGATAAAGGCAGAAATAAACAATATGGAATAAAAAAAAAAACAGTTGAAGAAATAAATGAAACCAAGAGTTGGTTTTTGAAAAAATAAACAAAATTGATAAACCACTAGCCAGGCTTCTCAAAAAGAAAAGGGAGAGCACCCAAATAGACAAAATCACAAATGAAAATAGATTTATTACAACCAATCGCTCAGAAATACAAACAATATCAGGGAATAACATGAAAAATTATATGCCAACAAACTGGACAACCTAGAAAAAATGGACAAATTCCTAAACACACACACACCACCAAAATTCAAAGAGGAAGAGATAGAAAATCAGAACAGACCCATAACTAGTGAAGAAATTGAACCAGTTATCAAAAATCTCCCAATAAATAAAGGCGTGGGGCCAGATGGCTTCCATGGAGAATTCTACCAGACATTGAAATTCGAGTTAATACCCATCCTTCTCAAGCTATTCCAAAAAATAGAAAACAAAGGAAAATTTCTGGACTCATTCTACAAGGCCAGCATCACTTTGATTGCCAAACCAGACAGAGACCAAGAAAAAAGAGAGAAATACAGACCAATATCCTTGATGAATATGGATGCAAAAATCCTCAACAAGATACTGGCAAATCGAATTCAAAAGCATATTGATCGACCATGATCAAGTGGGATTCATTCTTGGGTTACAGGGCTTGTTCAATATTAGCTAATCAATCAATGTGATAACATCACATTAACAAAAGAAAAGAACCATATGATCCTGTCTATAGATGCAGAAAAAGCATTTGACAAAATACAGCATCCTTTCTTAATAAAAATCCTTGAGAAAATTGGTATAGAAGGAACTTACTTAAACATCATAAAAGCCATTTCTGAAAAGCCCACAGCTAATATCATTCTCAATAGGGAAAAACTGAGAGCTTTCCTCCTGAAATCAGGAACACGACAGGGATGTCCACTCTCACCAGTGTTGTTTCACACAGTGCTTTAAGTCCTGCATCAGCAATCAGACAACAAAAGGAAATAAAAGGCATCAGAATTGGCAAAGAAGAAGTCAGACTTTCACTTTTCGCAGATGACATGATACTCTACATGGAAAACCCAGCAGGCTCCATCAGAAACTTACTAGAACTGATCCATGAATTCAGCAGAGTCGCAGGGTACAAAATCAATGTACAGAACTCGGTTGCATTTTTATACACCAAAAATGAAACAACAGAAAGAGAAATCAAGAAACTGGTCCCATTCACAGTTGCACAAAAAAATCATAAAATACCTAGGAATAAATCTAACCAAAGATGTAAAAGATCTGTATGATGAAAAATATACAAATCTTATGAAGGAAATTGAAGACACAAAGAAATGGAAAAACAGTCCACGCTGATGGATTGGGAAAATAAACACTGTTAAAATGTCATTATTACCTACAGCAGTCTACACATTCAATGCAATCCCCATCAAAGTTGCACCAGCATTCTTCTCAAAGCTAGAGAAACAATCCTAAAATTTGTATGGAACCACCAAAGACCCAGAATAGCCAAAGTAATATTGAAGAAGAAAACCAAAATGGGAGACATCACAGTCCCAGACTTTAGCCTCTACTACAAAGCTGTCATCATCAAGGCAGCATGGTATTGGCACAAAACCAGACGAATAAACCAATGGAATAGAATAGAGAACTCAGAATTGGACCCCCAAATGTATGGCCAATTAATTTTTGACAAAGCAGGAAAGAGTATCCAATGGAAAAAAAGACTGCCTCTTTAGCAGGTGGTGCTAGAAGAACTGGACAGGAACATGCAAAAGAATGAAACTAGATCACTCTCTTATACCAAACACACAAATAAACTCAAAATGGATGAAGGACCTGAATGTGAGACAGGAAATTACCAAGTGAGACAGGAAACTATCAAGTCCCTAGAGAAGAAAGCAAGAAACAACCTCCTTGACCTCAACAGCAGCAATTTCTTACTTGACACATCCCCAAAGGCAAGGGAATCAAGAACAAAAATGAACTATTGGGATCTCATCAAGATAAAAAGCTTCTGCACTGCAAAGGAAAAAAATCAATAAAACTAATAGGCAACCGACAGAATGGGAAAAGACAGTTGCAAATGACATATTGGATAAAGAGCTAGTATCAAAAATCTTTAAGGAATTCACCAAACTCCACACCTGAAAAACAAATAATCCAGTGAAGAAACGGGCAGAAGGCATGAACAGACACTTCTCCAACGAAAACATCCAGTTGGCCAACAGACACATGAAACAATGTTCAGCGTCACTTATCAGGGAAATACAAATCAAAACCACACTGCGATACCACTGCATGCCGGTCAGAGTGGCTAAAATGAACAAATCAAGAGACTATAGATGCTGCTGAGGACGTGGAGAAACGGGCACCCTCCTACACTGTCTGTGGGAATGTAAACTGGTGCAGCCGCTCTGGAAAACAGTGTGGAGGTTCTTCAAAAAATTAACAATAGAACTCCCCTATGACCCAGAAATAGCACTGTTGGAGATTTACCCAAGGGATACAGGGGTGCTGATGCATAGGGGCACATGTACCCCACTGTTCACAGCAGCACTGTCAACAACAGCCAAATCATGGAAAGAGCCTAAATGTCCATCAACTGATGAATGAATCAAGATGGTATGATTTATATATACAATGGAGTACTACATGGCAATGAGAAAGAATGAATCTGGCCATTCGTAGCAATGTGGATGGAACTCAAGAGTGTCATGCTAAGAGAAATAAGTCAGGCAGAGAAGGACAGATACCATATGTTTTCACTCATAAGCAGAACAGGAGAAACTTAACAGAGGACCATGGGGGAAGGGAAGGGGAAAAAATAGTTGGGGAGAGGGAGGGAGGCAAAGCATGAGAGACTCTTGAATACTGAGAACAAACTGAGGGCTGATGTGGGTGGGGGAGAGAGGAAGAGGAGGGCACTTGTTGGGATGAGCACGGGTGTTCTATGGAAACCAACTTGACAATAAACTATAAAAGAAAAAAAAAGAAAGAAAGAAAAATGTAAAAATAAAAAAAAGGAAAGGTGCCAGATTGGTTCAAATATTGATACTAGTGGAAGCTTTGCATGTGTGGGGGCAAAGGGTGTGTGGGAATTCTCTATCCTTGCCACTCAGTTTTGCGGTGAATATTAAACCTCCCCCAAAATTAAATTATATATTAAGAAGTTTGTTAGCATCTCCTTTTTCGTTCCCTTCCAGGCTATTAATGAGGGAGATTGTAAAAACAGTTCAAGATTAGGGAAGTGTTTTGGATAAAGCTATTACTCAGATAATGTGCGTCCCACTCTTGACTCCTACAAATAGGGAAGGTGGTGGCTCTGATAGACCACGTAGCAAGTTTAATGTATCGCCCTTGGAACTTGGAAGATTATAAGTGATGATTCCTTATTTCATGAAGCAGAGAGCTAAGGAACAGAAGTTTGTGGCAACCAGGATGCTCTGGTGATAGAGCAAATGAGAAGTAGCTGCACTGGAATCTGTCTGTCTCAAATCTCTTCTCATATCTACTTCTAACCCTGGAAATATTAGAAACCAGTTATTAAGATGAGACAGAACAGTGGCACTGGGGTGGCTCAGTCAGTGCAGCATTGACTCTTGATTTCAACTCAGGTCATCTCACAGTTCATAAGTTTGAACGCCATGTGAGGCACCACACTGAAAATGCAGTGCCTCCCTGGAACTCTCTCCCTCTCTCTCTGCCCCTTTCCTGCTCGCGTGCTCTCTTTCTGTCTCAAAAATAAACACTTCGAAAACTGAATTTTAAAAAAAGGTGGGATAGAACACACTAGATCGGGAAAGATGAACAGGTCAACTATTTCTCTATTCACAGTGTAGCTGATGAACTGATTACAGACCCAAGATAGAAAAGAGGCAACTTCTCCCCTGCACTACTCAAGTTATTCAACCAGACCAGGGGTTACCAGGATATTAGTTACCTGAAAATAGCCAAAAAAAGCCCTGTATTTTCCCTACTATTTCATGTGAGGATCTTGGGAAAAAAATAACCTTTTGAATACGTATGCAGAAAAACTGGAGTTGAATATAGTGTTTGTTCTGATAACACCATGTGGCCTTCTTTCCTGGAGTTAGAACTCTACACTTAAAATAGTAACATAACAATGAATAAGGAACAGCAAGCACTTTAGTAAAAATCATTTGGTAATCCACTTACTGATCATTTTAAATTAATATAATTCTTTTAGAAAGCAAGTTTCCAAATGTCCCATGAATAATAGTTATCCTAGCACTGGGTACAAGTTTATACTAAAAATATAATAATCATAATAATATTCTAAAAACAGTAAGATTTCCGGGGCACCTGGGTGGCTCAGTCAGTTAGCATCTGACTCTTAACATCGGCTCAAGTAGTGATCTCGTGGTTTGTGAGTTCGCATCCCACATCAGGCTCTGTGCTGACAGTGCAGAGCCTGCTTGGGATTCTCTGTCCCCTCTCTCTGTGTCCCTACCCTGCTCACTCGCTCCCTCGCTCGCTCTCACTCTCTCTCTCTCTCTCTCTCTCTCTCTCTCTCAAAATAAATAAACTTAAAAATTTTTAAATAAAAATAAAAGTAAATTTTTTACAAAAGCAAGACTTCTCAAAAAGACTTTTTATTGCATAAAATATAATTGTATCTGGTCTTCCTGAAGACTTTTTTTTAAGAAAGAAGGAGAAGAGCTGACCTTAATTAAGTTCCTTCTAATTGTTAGGCACTCTGCTCACATTATGTGCTTGTAATTCTTACAAGAGTTCTGAAAGTGCTCGGCATCCATTTTGGGGGTTTTTTGTTTGGTAGGTTGGTTGGTTTTGTTTATATAGATGAGTACACTAATATTCTGGGAAAACTGATTAATGACTCCATAAACACAAAACTAGTCAATGCGACAAATAGAATTTGATTTCCAAAATTTTATTCCAAGGTACACGTCCCTCAGTATTTCTGGTACTCCATTACACTTGTGGAACCTAGTCTGACTCCACAATAAAAAGAGACATTGGTAGTTGTTTTTTCTTCGTATACTTGAAATCTTGGACTCTGAAAAATGAACACTAATACTCTGCAATATGTCCTTCATAATAGGGCCAATGGGGATATGGGTTCAACCACAAATTAAGTTGTTTATAATCAATCATTGGTATCCCCCCCCAAAAAATAGCACTAACAGAGAAAGTAGGTGTGGCTGTGGAAAGACTGAAAAAAGAAATGTGAGGCAGTGATATATTTAGCATGGGAAAAGTGAGGGGCACACCACCACCACAAGCTAGTGTTTAAAATGCCGTTAGTCCAGTAGTGTCCCAGAATCCTTAGCAATAGCAATGATGACTCATTTGACATAATCATGAACTGAACAATGAAGTTAGGGAAACAAACAAATAACACGTATTTCAAGTATGTCCAGTCACTGGAGATTAAAAGAAAAGATGTATTGGTCAAATGCCCTATCTCAAACTTGTCATTTTTCAGCACATTTGCCTTTATTTGCAGAGTAGATTGTTTTTGCCTTTTTTTTTCCTTCTCAGGTTATTTTTCTAGAAAGTCCTGGTTACAGTCTAATAGGGAAAAAAATGGTTCTCCAAATGGTTGAAAATGAATTTCAGGGCACCTGGGTGACTCAGTCAGTTAAGCGTCCGACTTCACCTCAGGTCATGATCTCACAGCTTGTGAGTTTGAGCCCCACATCAGGCTCTGTGCTGACAGATTTTGTTTCAGATTCTGTGTCCCCCTCTCTCTGCCCCTCCCCTGCTCATGTTCTGTCTGTCTGTCTCTCTGAAAAATAAACATTAAAAAAAAAAAAAAGAAAATGAATTTAAACAGAAAAAAAAACCAGTATTACAATCATCAATAATATTGTCTCAATAGCCTTTTCTTCCTATTCACAGATGAAATACTAGGAGGAAGAGAAGTCACTCTAAGCAGTGTGATTAAAGATTTATATTCACCACTTAAAGACACCACACCAGTAGGCAGCCAAATCAGTAAATCTTGTCCAATTCTTAACAGCAGGTAGACAAGTCTTCGGAAGGAGAAAAAATATTATACCGTTGGGTGAATCCAATAAAGTGAAGCACGGAAAGAATTAGGGCTCTGTGGGTAAGCTCAAAAGCTCATTCAAGTTTCTTGTCTTCTTAAGGCTTTTATATTCCCAGTGTTATGAAAACGTACTTTCAGCTTATTTAAATATTCTATTAAACTTCAAGACACGAGACAAGGTTTCATATTTAGTTTTTGTTTGTTTGTTTCATTTGTTTATGTTGTTTTGTTTGAGAGGCCTCAGGGAATTAATATGAAAGATTTCAGGCACGGTGTGTCTTCTGCTGTTGGCCACACATCATACTCCTCTTTTATGCCGAGCCTTCCTGACCACCCTATAAATCCTCCACTAAGAGAAGTAGAGAAGAGGCAGGTGTAAGCATCGGAAAAGTAACAAAAAGTCTCCGTGAGGCCATGAAATACTGCCATATATAAATGAGCGGTGCTTTTCAAAACTTCAAGCTGGACTCTTCTAAGATTACTTAACAATTCCTAAACATTCAGAAACACCAATCAGTAGTTTCTACACAAAACTATATAAACTAACTGCCTTAAATTATCCCTGCCAAATATGCTTGGAGATTTGCAGGACTCAATGAAGTCTTTAAAAAAGAGACTGGGGGCACCTGGGTGGCTCCGTAGGTTAAGCCTCCAGCTTTGGCTCAGGTCATGATCACATGTTCATGGGTTTGAGCCCCATGTTGGGCTCTGTGCTGACAGCTCAGACCCTGGAGCCTGCTTCCGATTCTGTGTCTCCCTCTCTCTTTGCCCCTCCTTGCTCATGCTCTGTCTCTCTCTGTCTCAAAAATAAATAAAACATTAATTTTTTTTTTAAAAAGAGACTGGGATTTATTCAAGCTCTCGTTAATTTAACCCTATTGATTTATGACTCTGACATGTTTTGTACCAGGAACAAACAAATCAGTCTAAGTTGTTTGTCTACGTCGTAAAACTTTCCTTGCACATATCCTACTATGCTGCTACGTACATGGGAATTTATTCTGGTACATGCGGCATTCTCTTGTGAGATCAAAAATGGCACCCATCTGATCCCACTCAGCCATCGCAGCCCTCATCTGATGCTGTTCCTCTCAGCAGCAGGAAGCACTTTTCAACTTTCCATTCTGGAAACATCTTCTTCTCTTAATTCATACAACCTCATTCTGTCATGTAGTTGTTATTGTCTGTTTTTCCCTTTGCCTCTCAGGCTACTCTACCCTCTTCTACCTGGACTGCACTCAGCCCAGAACCCTATCCTACTCTCCTAGTGGGACATCCACACTCCTCTCCTGAAGCATCATCTGTGTGCGTGTGCGTCTGAGTCTTCAAGCTGTATTTTCAGCCTCCCTCTTGAGTGACGTCCCTGCAGGGCCAACATCTCACTTTCATTTCTCCTTGGTGTCTCAGAGCGTGCCAAGCTTAACAAGTCCATAATGATTTATTGATTTGCTGCTATCCTCAAATCTATTTCTCCTCTTATGATGCTCTTGTCAAATGTGTCTATTTCTATCTTTAGCACTGCAGTCTTAGCTTAAGCCACTATTATCTCTTACCATCCCAAGGTATTTGCAGAAGCTTACTAATTTGCTTTCTTTCTCTTCCATTGCCTTTTTACATTCTTCAAAAAAAAAAATGGTCAGAGGGATGCATGAACTTTTTCAGTGATTTCTTTTTGATCTTAAGACAAATAGAAATCCCGTGATACAACTTTTATGAGTTAAATCATGTGATCCCCAAAAAAATAATATTGAAGTCCTAATCCCCAGGACCTGGAAATGTGACCATATTTGGAAATAGGGTCACTGAGGACAGAATTCTTTACATACAGATCATACCGGAGTAGGGTGGGCCCCTAGGTCCGTATGACTGGTGTCCTCATGAAAAGCCAGCCAGGTGAAGAAACAAGATCACACAAGAAACGATGTGCAGACAGAGACATAGACTGGAGAGACATTGTCATGCCAAGCGACACCGAGTGCTGCCATTTGCCACCAGAAGCTAGAAGGCAGTCATGGCACAGATTCTTCTCCAGTACCCTCAGTGGGAATCAACACAGAATTCGATTTCAAATGTCCAGCCTCCAAACCTGTGGAAGAATAAATTTCTATTGTTCTAAGTGACCCAATTTGTGATACTTTGTTGCAGCAGACCTAGGAATCTAATGCCACGGCTCAATATTCTTCATAATTTACCGTTTCCACCTTCCCTTTCAAATCTCATTTGTACTGCTCTCTGCTCCCTGTTTCAGCTGCTCTGGCTTTACCTAAGGCCATTTTTCACCTGAAGCCATTTATCTAGGCTTCTCACTCCCATTCCACATGCTCTTTATTTTTACTCTCAGACCCGTTCAGATGTCACCTAAAATGTCACGTCTTCACAAAGGCCTAGAATTCCCTGGTAACTCTGCTTCAATAAAGTGACTCATTTTACAATTATTATTTTTTTTAATCAGTCGAATGTCTTTCTTCCTTCACATATTTATTTGATGAGTAAAGAAACTTTGTCTTGGGGCACCTGGGTGGCTCAGTTGGTTAAGGGTCTGACTCTTGATTTCGGCTCCCGTCCTGAACTTACGGTTCGTGGGTTCGAGCCCTGTGTCAGGCTCTGTGCTGACAGGGCGGAGCCTGCTTGGGATTCTCTCTCCGTCTTCTCTGCCCCTTCCCCTGCTTGCTCTCTCTCTCAAAATACATGAATCAACTTAAAAAAATTATTTAAAATTGAAACTTTGTCTCGTGACACCGCATAACTGGCACTTAGCGCAGTGACTGGGAAGTAATCCTTGCCCGTCTGAGGAATAGAAGGAAACAACAGACCAAGTCACTTAAAAATAGATTTGACATGGGGCACCTGGGTGGCTTAGTCGGTTGAGCATCCGGCTTCAGCTCAGGTCATGATCTTGCAGTTCGTGGGTTTGAGCCCTGTGTCAGGTTCTATGCTGACAGCTCACAGCCTGGAGCCTGCTTCAGATTCTGTGTCCTCCTCTCTCTCTGACTCTCCCCTGCTCACACTGTCTATCTCTCTCAAAAATAAATAAAACATTTAAAAAATTAAAAAATAAAAAATAATAAATTTGACAAAGTAACTGGGAAGCTGGCTGCAGAAAGCAATGTTTTACTGAATGTTTCTGAATGAACAATGATCGTTGCCCGCCATAACTGGTCTACATTTACGGCCAAGTTTTCCTGAAATGAATCCAGGTGTGGACGAGCCAGTAGTTCATCAAGTTCCCATTAGCTCTGGCTTCAAGAATAGTAGTTGCTGGGATCCGCCATCACTGACCACATTCCTGGCTACTGCTAGACCTGTGGATCTCTATCTATGCTCTCTTGCAAACTATTCATATCTGCAGGTTACTTCTCAAACTAAAAGTTTGAAGATAATTTGGGAAGTGAAATCCTCTAGAGTTAAATTACTGAAGCACGATCTTTGCCCCTTCCTAACTTCTGACCTTAAAACCACCATTGAGGCCTCAAGGCCATGGTGTTCACACTGGTAGCAAAGAGATGGTAAGAGCTGACCTCCCCTTCTCCCAGGATTGCTACGAGCATCTACTGGCAGTTAAAAGGGTAGACTCATTCCAAGTATTCAGCTATGTGTGAATCAAATAGAACTGGTGTCAAAACATCTTAAGGCATAACCGATTTAACAATGTGGCTATAAATGTCCATCCACTGAGGAATGGATGAAGAAGATGTGGTTTAGACACACAATGGAATACTACTTGGCAATGAGAAAGAATAAAATCATGCCATTTGCAGCAATGTGAATAAAACTGGAAGGTATTACACTGAGGGAAATCAGTCAGACAGAGAAGGAAAGATATCATTTGTTTTCACTCATGTGTGGATCTTGAGAAACTTAACAGAAGTCCATGGGGAAAGGGAAGAGGGGAAAATATAGTTACAGAGAGGAAGGTCGGAAAACCACAAGAGACTCTTAAATACAAAGAATAAACAGGGCAGATGGGCGATGGGGAAGAGGGGAAAACAGGCGATGCGCACTGAGGAGGGCACTTGTTGGGATAGCACTGGGTGTTGTAGGTGAGCCAATTTAGCAACAAATTATGTTTAAAAAATAAATTAGTTAATTAAAATGTGGCTAAATAGCTAAATAAACAGTATCTTACCTAATCTAATACAGTCTGTCAGACACATAGCATTCCAATGACTTTTCCATTTTGCAAAAATTTCACAGGTACAAATTCAGCCTGTTCTTGTTAGTTAGTGATTAAATGATAGTTAACGTCACAAAAGTGAACTGCTTTTAACACAAAATTTTCATCTTCCATGAAAAAGAAATATAGTCTGAGAAATGCAGTATTTACAGATTCACTCATCAAGATGGTCTTTCTCAAAAAGTTCTGGAATCTTACACACTGCCTATAACTTCTCACCCTCATAACCCGCACTCCCTACCCCCGGAACTACTTCTATACTTTGGGGAAACAAAAAAATCAACCACATAGTTTCTATAACCCAGAGCTCACACTTGGCAGGTATGACTTAGAAAACAACTCAGTTTAAGAGAAGTGGGTGATACTCTTAAATGATAAGCCACAGTGTATTTTATATAAACAGATCTCAAAATACCGTGTCTCAATGATTTTTCAGAGGATCAAGTGAAATCATGAGAATAAAGTGCTTAGCACAATCTTCCTCCCCCTGAGCACCTAACACATGAAAGGTCATTTATTCTTCTCAGATGTGCAGCACATGCTCCTGAGGTCAATATATCTGCTTGTAAGATGTACAGAAAGCCCGTGGGAAACCGTGGCATTTCTCTCTAGAGTATCAATTTTTCTTGATGGAAGACAATGTAAAATATAACTATGTGTTAAAATAGATACATTACATACGCTGGTAGAAATTTTACATTTTAAAGCAAAGTGACTTATGGATCTTAGTGCTAGCTGGGTAGTATGCAGAAAATGGATATTTTATTTTTTTATATATTTTTTAATTTATTTTTGAGACACAGAGAGAGACAGTGCAAGCAGGGGAGGGTCAGAGAGAGAGGGAGATACAGATCTGAAGCAGGCTACAGGCTCTGAGCTAGCAGTCAGCACAGAGCCCAATGGGGAGCTCGAACTCACAAACCGTGAGATCATGACCTGAGCTGAAGTCGGATGCTTAATCGACTGTGCCACCCAGGTGTCCCGAAAACAGATATTTTAAAGTCAAAGACTTTGGGGCACCTGGGTGGCTCAGCTGGTTGAGCATCCGACTTCGGCTCAGGTCATGTTCTCATGGTTCATGAGTTCAAGCCCTGCATTGGACTCTGTGCTGACAGCTCAGAGCCTGGAGCCTGCTTCGGATTCTGTCGGCCTCTCTCTCTATCCCTCTCCTGCTTGTATGCTCTCTCTCTCTTTCAAAAAGTAAATAAGCATTAAAAAAGTCAAAGACTTCAGTGGATCAAGTAATAGGCAAACTAAGGCAAGAATTCTTAAATCTCAGGGATTATGGCCCCATCTATATAACAGAGATACTAACAGCTGCCTTGAAAGACTACAGTGACAATGTCTTAAAAAGCCAAAACTATACCTGTCGCATAGTAGGTGCTTAAAAATAGTAGATACAATGACTCCTTTAACTTCCCCTTAAAAATAAGATTCTATATATTTATAAAAATGAAAATTAAAAAAAAACACAGCCATAAATTGATCTAATTGCTTACTTTTGGCAATACACTTTTTTCACTACTGAAAAAGCTTTTAAAATAAAAACTTCTTTTTCTTCCATTTATTTTAATTAATATGTCTGAGGCCAGATAGGTTGCTGCAAAAGGGGTCTTTTTTCTTGGAGGTGGGGAAATGAAAAGGGAGAGGTTTAAAGAGTTGTTTAATAATAAAGGTAAATTATGAGTGCTCTGCCTTGTAAAACTCATTTAATTTCCTTTTAATGTGCCTGAAACTTTGCCAAGATTTAAATTGAACTCCTGAATTTGATTTTGTTTAAAAGATTTCATATTTGTCATCACAGCTTCATTTTTTAAAAGTTTAGAGCCCATTCATCAAGATAATGATTTGGGCACTCTATGTGCCTGGAAGATTTTAAGACCAATTCATTAGAAATACCCGAAATTTCTCAAGGCATTCATATCGTGAATGTCACTAGGAAGAGTTGCCTGGCCATCTTATAAAGAGTGTGAATCCAAGTTAAAAGCCCCCCTTGGAATCCATTCATTTTGTTTCAATTTAAAGCAACTTGCCTCCTTGGAAAGAACACCAGCTCTGAGACAAAAGCTCAGGATGGATGGTCCAGTCTGTTTGACTTCTCACTCCCAGAAGTTAAATTACCCATGAAATAAGTAAAAAGGTCTACTCTTTCCTAAGGGGTTGTCATTTTCCAATGACACAAAGTATTTCGTGGATTCCAAAATGCAATAAAAGTGAAAGGCATTCAGTACACCACTATTTCTTGCATATCTACTATGCAGACACCCTGAGGGAATGCACAGTTCAGACACGATTTATGGCTTCATCCAGTTTGCAGTCAGGTACAGTGGTAACCAGCAATGACAACTTACGCTACCTGTTAGAAAATGATGCATCCTGGAAGAATTTAGTGACCTGACATTTTCTGATATTCCAATGTTGCTCTACAATATAAAATGTGACCCTTGTCACATATTGCTGATATGATTTTACAAGTGGACTTTAATTAGGTAAACAAAAATAAACACCAAATAAACATGGGGAAAAAACAGTGAACCTAATCAAACCAAAACACTAGCAGCTAGTAGAGAATATAGGGAATTTTTTGTCTTCTTTCTTCATACTTCCCTTTAAAAGGTCTAGTAATAACCCTCTTCTCTTTGCCTACACTTCCTTAGGCTTGTGTCCCAGGAGGCAGGTAAAGAACCCAAGGAATGCATATGCAGAGTTCCTGGGTGGAAAGAACCAGGGTCCACTTAATGGCATTCATGCTGGAGTTAGAAGGCAGGGCTTGATTTGCATACACATAGATGTTGGTAGATACAGCCTATTTCTACAGGGATGCACAATGGAGCTCTCTCTATAAGATCTCAACCCAGTTTTGGAAAAACTTGCCAAGGAAATCTACCCAAGGACTTGGATTCCAAACTTGGTAGAGAAGGTCTCTTTTTCCTACATGCCTTTCTTTTTGCCCTTTAATATTTTAATTTAAGACTTCACAGATGGCCCCCTTACTCTGTTGAATCTCATACAGGGCCAGCAATGCACAACTTGAGGGGAGACGCAAATAGGATTCTTTTTAAGAAGAAAAGATATTGTTTGCAGAACACTGGTAGAAAATGTTTCTCTTTTTTTAAATCTATTTTTATTTTTTTAATGTTTATTTATTTCTGAGGGAGAGACAGAGTGTGAGTGGAAGAGAGGCAGAGAGATAGGGAGACACAGAATCCGCAGCAGGCTCCAGGTTCTGAGCTGTCAGCACAGAGCCCAATGCAGGGCTTGAACTCAAGAGCCTTGAGATCATGTCCTGAGCTGAAGTCAGAAGTGAGCCACCCAGGTGCCCTGAAAATGCTTCTCTTTAGAAAGTAAATTTACTGGAACACCTGCGTGGTTCAGTGGGTTGAGCGTCTGACTCTTGATTTCAGCTCAGATCATGACCTCAAGGTTCATGGGTCGGAACACCGTGTTGGGTTCAGCACTGTCACCCTGCTTGAGAATCTCTCTCTCCTTCTCTCTCTGGCCCTCCCCAACTTGTGCGTGTGCACGCTCTCTCTCTCTCTCTCTCAAAATAAATAAATAAACAGTTTTTAAAAAGAAAATAAATATACTTACCAAATTCGTGTAATACATATTCATTACAGAACACTGGGAAACCACAGAACCTTATAAAAAATTACCTATTATTCTACTAACTATACCTTGAAATATGTTTTTATCTTTCCCCCAACTCTATATACTATATAATACTATTCACTTTATTTGATAGACGAGGAAACAGGTGCAGAATGGTTAAGCTAAAGCTTGTAAGAGGACACTGGAGTTGAAACTGGCTGGGGGGTGAAGGAGGCTGGCTGGAAACACGCAAGCGTCCCCAGCCTCTACAAAGTGTCCCCGTGCCCGGTAAGTGCACAAGAAGGCTTTGACAAATGGAGACCAAACTGTGTTCAGGGTTATGGCTCCAGAGAGCAGAAAAGCAAGAACTTTTTAACCAACCAGAACTGGGTTTCAATCACAATGCTCCTGGTTTTGAAGATTTCATTTTTCCCTAAAATGAAGCTTCAACTTCTTCAACAGAATCTGGAACAGGACCAGACTAACAAGTAGACCTGTGAGGCGTCCACGTAGGGTGTGTAAATCCACAGCAACAACATGCACGTGTGGAACATGGACTTGATTATTCACATGCCCACCATCTGAGGCCGACTTGAGTCTTTCTCTCATTGGCCTGTGGTGCTAAACCTGCAGGATAGGCTCTCTACCAAATCTACCCCAACCACGTATGTTATGAGCAAGGGAAATATAAAACCATTGTAATGCAAAGAGCCGTCTGAGATTATCTGAGCTTGTGTCGCATTCCCTTACAGGCAATGATGAACCTGTGAACAGTATTTTAGAGTTTACAAAGAATCAGTAAGAATGGTCATTGAGATTAAGGTCTCACCCACAAAGGATGCTGGAGACCCTGGATAACTTCACTCAGGGTCATACAGTAACTGTGGTAAAAGTCTGAGGGCATTCCATCAACATTCATTACATTATTCTATAGGGAAAAAAAAGTTTTTTTCTGCAGTTAGGTGAAGCAAAAATGAATACAAACAATATGCCTATTATTACCTAAAATTACCAGCTAGAATATTGCCAAACTGCTTTTTGGGGCAGTGAGAAGCAAAGGAAAAAGAAGTAAAATGAGAGGTAGGTAGAAAGCAAGTACAGCATGACACAGGCACAATGAATACTGTCCGTCTATCATGCTTCTATACTCATTTTCCCATTCACAAAACATCCTTTAGGGTGACCGTTTCGTTCTGACAATAGCACACTGCAAATGACTCTTTGCATGTTTTTCCAGGGGATACGCTGCGTTTTCCCAATCATCTGATACAGCGGTTTGCAAACTCGATGTGTCTCACAGTCACAGGGAGTTTGTGAAAGCACAGTGAGGGCCTGCCTAGGAGAAACTCCATCAGGGCAGACCCATGAATTTGCATTTTTAATTAGTTCCCAAGACCTAATCCTGCAGCTGCCCCTAGGAACCCACTTCGAGAACTAGTAAAATCCTCCTTGAGGCTCAAGGCCACGCCTCCCACCAAGAATCTTGGGATCACTCTGGGCTCTCTTAAAACCGTGTGCCCTTCCCCAATTAGATTCATCACATCACAGAAGTGACAAAACAGACCAGGACAGAACATAACTCGGGGAATAAAGCTTGAGCTCACCTCGTTAAGTAGCTACGTCGCCGTCGCCGTGGGGCAAGTTCCTTCCCTTCCCTGGAGGGTTCTCTCCTGACAAGTCCTTTGGCACATACTCGCCGGTCTCTTCACTGTGCTGCAGTCTCTGCCGGGCTGGGGGCAGCACAGCCGACAGCCCCTCAGGCGGCTGGCAGCAGTGGCTCCCGGCGGAGGTGACCCTGACCTTCAGGGCTGCCGCAGCTCCCTCCTGTCTGCAGGCCCCTGGGGTAGGCCAAGCAGCCTCTTGTATGTCTGAGGGCTCCCGGGAGCTGAGGGTGCGCCTGGCACCAGAGGGGGCCGAGTGACCGCCATTAAAGCTCCCTTCCCGCCGTACTGCCGTCCTACCGCGGAGGCAGAGCCCGCCGTGGCGCCCCCTGCTGGAGGGAGGCCACCAAAGCGCCACCCTGCTGCCCAGGCCCAGAAGAAAGTGCCCTGAGCCACTACCCCGGGAGGTTTTAGTAAGGCAGGCACTAAAGTTGGCGTGCCCGCTGTAGAATATCCAATTCTTCACTTCTGCTGGGCGGAGAACCTCCCTCTGGTTTTTGAGTTCTCTGCAGGGGTGAGACGTAGAGGCAACATTGCAACTTTGTGTCTCAGCCCGTCCTGCCTGCCTGCATTGTTTTTATTTTCTCTTTGCCCGAGCTTTCAGGTTTTTTTCTTTTTTTCCAGAAGTTGTTCCCCGGGTAGCGGTAGATTCCACGTGTTCATGGCAGGCGGTGATTTCAGAATCTCTGTATGTCACCTCGTGAGTCAGTCCTGCCATATATGACAGAGGTAGAAAGGAAATGGATGGCTATTTAGCACCTGCTTTGCTCTAAGATTTCCATGCGTATTAATTCTTTACATAATTGAAGCAACTATTTGAAATGTATTATCAACCATTGCAGAAGGGAAGCAGAAACTCAGAATTCGTGTAAGTTTCCCAGTGAGAAATAACCCCACTGACCCAGTTAAAGGAGGGACGCAGAGGCTCTGAACACAGTGAAGCGAGGCTTTAATCCAGGTTCTCACAAGAGCAGGTGTCAGATGGACAGGCACACTGCAGGCACTTAGAGCAGGTAGTTTATCTCCTAGTATGAAGTCCCTCCCCTCTGATTCCTCATTGGCTGAGTACCTACAGGGGTTACAGCCTTACCCGGAAGTCACCTATGCCCATGTAAGGACAAGAAGACATTCCTTGAGGTGACACAGAGACTTCAGGTCTTTGGCATGTGCTCGTTGAAAAGCCGAGGAAAAATAAGCCTGTAATTGGAGAGAGGAAGAAGGAGCAGGAAGTGAAGTGTCCAAGTGTTGGGGACTCTCTTGGGGGGGGGGGGGGGAATGGGCAGGGAATTGTACATATTTCCAATAGGTTGTACTGGACAGCACAGCTTTTATTTGATATTTCTGAAAGTGAATCATCTCACTTACTTCTCACAGCCCATGGGCCTTCAGCCCCCAAGGAACCTGCTAGACTCAAACCTAGACTTCTCCATGTTCTCAAATATTGACTCTTTTCCCTGTCCTTCTCCAGCGAATTACACTTAGTAGACTTGGGTGATGCTACAGGTGATTGCCATCTCTGAATTTTCTGGTCCTAATTATTTCACACGGTTAGTCTCATCTTGCAAAGGTGATGATACATTTTTCCTGAAGACTTATGGTATCAAAGCAAATGTTAAGGATGAATTTCCTGTATTAAGTCCTACTCTAGGCAAGGCATCAGAGAAGATACACCTAATGTAATGGAGTGTCCTCACGTCCACCTAGAGGACTCTCTGGTTGACCTAATGTCATGAAAGTGTTTCTTCCAGTTTCATTCTCTCCATTTCTCTCACCGTATTTTATGCTCCAAATTGCACTTACCACTATCATAAGTTATGGTGTTTATTGCTAGTCTATTTTGTGTCACTCTGGCTTGAATGGAAGCTTAATGAGAGCAAGAATCTTTTCTGAATTGTTTATCTCTACCAGCTACCAAATCGTTCCTAAGAACATAGTAATAGACCAATCAATATTAAGTAAATAAAAAGATAATATTATCATTTCTATATGACTACGTCAGCTAACTGAGTGAGGACATTATGTTAAAGTTCTATCAGTTCAGGTTGGTTTTGCCATTTAACCCCAAATGGCCAAGCAAACAGCAGCCTACATAGTTCTCCAAGCCCGTAAACCAAGACTTCATACCCCAAAACACTGTCTTTGATGATACTCTACATCTTCCTTGGTCTTTCCATGAGCACCAAATTTCTGAGTAATCCCATTACGCAAATCTACATAGGAACTCTTTATACACATGATTAATCAATTACCTCATAGCGTGAGGAAAGCTGGCTAACATCACAGGTGCTAATATCAGACTCCCGTGAAAGATTTTTAGGCAGTTCCTGAATTTGTTATCATTGTTTAACCACCGCTCTTCCTCTATAGGGTATAAATAAAAGGGTGTGGCATCAGGACACTTAACACTACACCCACTTACTCTCCTTACTGGCTTTGAGGAACATAACAAAGAGTCTGTGCTGTTGAATTTGAGGGTCATGGGATCAAGCCCCACATCAGGCTCCAGACTCAACTTGCCATTCTTTCTCTCCCTCTGCCCCTCTGCCCTTCTGCCCTGCTTGCGTCCTCTCACTCTCTCTAAGTTAATATTAAAAAAAAGAAATCACAAGATTATGACAATAATGATGATAATAAAGTAATTGATCTTTTCAATGAAATAAAACAGTTTTCAAATCCACGACTTAAATTTAGGTCTTAGGGGGGCACTTGTGGGGAGAAGCACTGGGTGTTATATGGAAACCAATTTGACAATAAACTATTTAAAAATAAATAAATAAATAAAAATAAATTTAAGTCTTAATCTCAGGCACTTAACCAAGATACGTGCTTCTTTCCTCTTACGGCTCCTGGTCCTTTGGGTAGCGCAGCTGCTCTTTCTAAATACATTCTATTTCATCAGGTATGTTGAGCTCATGAGATTGTAACCTGGTAGAGCTCCCTAAAGGCTCTTGATTCTTCCCGGCTTTCTTTAATTATAATGATTTTGTGGAGACACATGGGTTAACATCATTCCTCCTGGGTTGCAATTAACTTAATCTGAAGTATCCTTCAGCTTTAGTAGGCTTTTGATCTGAGTGTCATTTGTTCTATCTACATACTCATTGATCTGATAGGTGGCTGGCAGCACTTCTAATAGAGATCATCTTTTTTATTAATTTTAACTGCATTATGGTTTTTGATAAAGTGGGCAAGAGTGGATGGCAATCTCTTATGTATCTGAGGGGGAAAAAGTGCCTCCATGAGGACAAAGTACCATCTGGAGAAACTGGACTTTATTTTTTTGAAGTCTTATGTATTTATTTTGAGAGAGAGAGAGAAAACACAAATGGAGGAAGGACAGAGAGAGAGGAAGAGAGAGAGAGAATTCCGAGCAGGCTCTGCACTGTCAGCCCGTAGCCCCATACCAGGCTTGAACTTATGAACCATGAGATCATGACCTTAGCTGAAGTCAGATGCTTAACTGACTGAGCCACGCAGGTGCCTAGAAAAACTGTATTTTATTTAAGAAATGAAAAAACAAAAACAACAACAAAGCAAAAACCACACACATTTTTAGAATAAATCCTCTCAACTTAGTAGTAATTTTTGGCATTCTTTGTTCTTTCCTTTTAACATGAAAATGAGCACACTGCAGGAAATAACCCCTGTGAATTCATGAACCCAACTTTTTTCTTTCCATGGGGCAGTAAGACTTCCCAATAGAGTTAGCAAATATTTATCAGCCATATAAGATATGACAAGTACTGTGATCCATTGTAGGGCAGCATTTTTCATCCTCAGAATTATTGGAATTTTGAGCAAGAATTTCTATTATGAATGGCTGTCCTATGTGTTGTGGGATACTTGGCATTATCCATGAGCTCCACCCACTAGATGCCCCTGTGACCCTCCCCCTCTGGCTACAGCACCCAAAAATGTCTGATGATGTTACCACATGTCCCCTGAGGGCAAACTTGCCTACAGTGGGGGACCACTGACTTAACATGCACAGAGATTAATCAGACAACTCCTACCCTAAATGTATGTATCCATTTATCGAGAAATACGTATAGTTATATGTAATACATGTACTTAGAAAACTTAGAAAAAATCATACGCACAATTTCCGTGCACATATCTGTATGAGAATTGTTTGTATCCTTTTATCTAAGGCATTATCTGCAAATTATCTATGCTAGCAAGAAGAAAATAACATTAACTTTCTCAAAGAAAGAAAACAATGTATATAGCAACCATTTACTACGTGTGGGCCATACACTAGATTTGGTCACATATAGTAACACATCCATTTCCATAAATGCCCATGATTTATGCATTATTTTCTCCATTCTGTAACTCAGAAAACCGTGGCTTGGCATTGTTAACTAAGTGTCCAAGGAAACCCAACACACTCTGTCTGCCTGAATTCTAATTCAGATCTGTCTGATTTCAACCATTCTGCTTTCATGCCAAAGAAAAGTGTTTAAGAAACAATGCTAATGTAATCGGTTAAAATATGTATTGTTTGAAAAAACTCTGGGAAAAAGAACTTGTTGAGTTTAAGAAAACAACCAATGCAGAGGTGTTTTGCTAATGAGCACAATCAGATGAATTCACGCCGAGGCGTATAGACAAAGGAGAAACGGATCAGGAGGTCTGATGGCTCCTGCAAACAGCACTTGTCTTCTCCGGTTGGGAGGGCTATGAGGTGATTTTGTCATGAGGAATTGTTAAATATGCCGCAATGAATGATTGATACAGAAGACATCAGACTAAGCATTTTTATGGTGTCTAAGCATACACTTCAAAGTCAGAGATTTCTTCTACTTTGGAAGAAAATACCATGCTGAATTTTAATTTCCTCTTTTCTCTGGAAATGCAAAGTGCTTTGCTGACCTCTGTGACTATAAACCATTTTCTCTGATAGGAGAGGAGCGAAGGGGAGGCAGCCAGATCACTGCTCCTGGAGACTGCACCCAAGGACACGTGCACTGACTCCCTCAGATACATGACGGGTGGAGACAGCAGGCTGGCGAGTCTGATGGAAGAGATGCTCTGGAAAATTGCCAGCCAGAGGCACGTGCACATGTGGGCGTGATCTACACAGGACTTAGTTTCAGTGAGTGTGCAATTGCTTTCTATTAAAATGCCAGGCATTTTTCCTTTTGAAAAAATGTTTAGTTTATTTATTTATTTTGATAAAGAAAGTAAGCATGAGCAGGAGAGGGGCAGAAAGAGAGGGTGAGGGAGGATCCCAGGCAGGTACCATGTCACCAGTCAGCACAGAGCCCAGTGCAGGGCTGGATCCCAGGAACTGTGAGATTACGACTTGAGCCGAAACCAAGAGTCAGATGCTTAACCAACTGAGTCACCCAGGTGCCCCGGCATTTTTTAAGAAAATGTTGGGGCATCTGGGTGGCTCAGTCAGTTAGCCAGCTGATGTTAGCTCAAGTCATGATCTCACAGACTGTGAGTTCGAACCCCGCATATGGCTGTGTGCTGACAGCTCAGAGCCTGGAGCCTGCTTTGGATTCTGTGTCTCCCTCTCTCTCCACCCCTGCTTGTTCTCTGCCTCTCTCTGTCTCTGGCTCTCTCTCTCAAAAATAATAAACGTTCAAAACATTTAAAAAATTTTTAAAGAAACTATTTACTTTTTTATTACAGGATTATTTCAAAGAAACATAAATTCAGAGCTACAGGCATTATTACACAGTAATCCAATTCAATCTTTACTACAGAAAAGGAAATGGATACCAAAAGGAGAAATATTGTGCCCAAATTCACCAAGCAAGTCTGTAAGCAGACAGCATATCTAAATCAATATGGAAATGGTTCCTGTGGGAATATTTTCTTGGTGTATCGTTTGTACATTCGAATTTGCTCTTTTCACCTCTCTGTTTCATTTATTTCATTGCAAATGTTTATCGTCACCTACATGTCATGTTCTTCATAAATTTCAAGGGAAATAAAATGTGTATAAAGCTCCAAAGCCCAACACTCCCAGTGATGCAGGGGTAAGAGCTATAATCATGAGAAGAAGCAGCTCCAGGAAGACTGGAGGCTTGGTAACAGGGAAGACTTCCTGGAGGAAGTAGCATTTCACCTAAGAATTTAATTATAAGAATGAACCAGCCACACTCCAGATAATAGCTATTCTGAGCAGAAGGATCAGTATGGAAGGATATAATGTCTGGCTGGGCTCAGAGTAGCAAAATACTTAATATTCAAGAGCAGACACTGCGTCAGGTAGGAGAGGAAATGAGCATAGAGAGGCTGTCAGAGATCGGACCCAGCTGGATGACGTTTTGGATAAGGAAAATACTTTCCATAATTTTTTAATCCCTCACAATAACCTGCAAGGTAAAGAGAGATCTGTCCCCATTTTAAAGGTGAGGAAACTGAAACCCAGAGATGTGACTTGCTCAAGGTTTTGAAGTGTTAAAACTTGAGTAATAATAAATCCACGTAGTCCAATATGATTCCTAAATGGCTTCTGGAATCTCCTACTGAAGAGAACTCTTCTTTTCTCCTTCTCCGTCCTGTGTAGCCATTTAACTGTATCAGTTTTGTTAATCTGGGTCATTTGCTTCTCATGCATAAGAACTCTTGGGTCGAGTCAGCTCCAAAGGTGAAAGCAGCAGCCTGCACGCCATCATCTTGAAAGGAGAGAGAAAAGAAGGTTTGGGGGTCCACTTGGGATTGAGATCTTTAGCATTAAAAGACTGCTGTGGGCCCAGCAAATGTTGGGTAATTCCTAGGGTCTGTCTGTCATGATCATCTCCTGTTGTTTGGCTCTCATGGCTCTGTCCATCCAGGTTATCTGTTTTGCCTTTGGTCATCCCATCTCATAAATTTTTTTTGGGGGGGGATGATAATTTTTTCATGTTTATTTATATATTTAGAGAGAGATAGAGAAAGAAAGCGCACCTGCATGCACAAGCATTGAAGAGGTGGAGAGGGAGAGAGAGAATCCCAAGCAGGCTCCATGCTCTCAGCACAGAGCCTGACTCAGGGCTCGATCTCAGGAACTAGACATCTTGACCCGACCAGATATCAAGAATTGGACACTTTGCCTCCTGAGCCACCCAGGCACCCCCATCTTGGAAATTCTGAAACAAAATCTAACTGCAAGAAGACTTTAAATTCGTGTGTTTTTCCTGTGGTCTACACAGTGAGCTGCAGGGCCCTCACATGGTTCAGGAAGGCCTGCAAAGCCTGGTTCCCAGGTGCTTCTGCTCTTTACCTCCTGTCTCTGGCCCCCTCTGCTTTATGCTTCAGTTATGTAAAAATATCTATGGCTTCTCTCATATGTAATATTCTCTCAAATCTCCACTCTTCAGTGGGTTTTCTCTGACTGGGCCATCTTCCTTTTTGTTTGTTGACTTAGAAGATACTCACCCCACCCTTCTGTGAAGCCTTCCTCACTCATCCCCTTTGCAACGATGAGGTGCATTTCTGCGGCTTTCTAGCTTGCAGACCTCTCCCTGAGCACAAGTCTCTCATGGCATTCCAACCATTTGGTGGGTGGTCTCCGTCTCCCCATGTAAATGTTTTGTTTTATTTCTTTTCACATGTGAATATTTCACATGAGCACACTGAGTGACTCAGGGTGTATCCTGGTGATGGTTAATTTTATGTGTCAACTGGGCTAAGCAACAGCACTCAGATATGGAAACATTATTCTAGATATTTCTGTGAAGGTCTTTTATTAAGTTATTTTAAGCTTATTTATTTTGAGAGAAAGAGAGAGCAGGGGAGGGGCAGAGAGAGGAAGAAAAGAATCCAAAGCAGGTTCTGAGCTATCAGCACAAAGCTGGATGCAGAGCTCAAACTCCTGAGCCAAGAGATCATGACCTGAGCCAAAACCAAAAGTTAGATGCTTAACCACTGAGTCACCCAAGTGCCCTCCTATTTTTTTTTTTGATGATAACATTTAATTCAGTAGACTTTAAGTAAAGCATATTACTCTTCGTCTATGACCCAGCAATAGCACTGCTAGGAATTTACCCAAGGGATACAGGAGTGCTGATGCACAGGGGCACATGTACCCCAATGTTCACAGCAGCACTGTCAACAATAGCCAAATCATGGAAAGAGCCTAAATGTCCATCGCCTGATGAATGGATCAAGAAGATGTGGTTTACATATACAATGGAGTACTACATGGCAATGAGAAAGAATGAAATTGGACCATTTGTAGCAACACGATGGAACCCGAGGGTATTATGCTAAGTGAAATAAGTCAGGCAGAGAAGGACAGATACCATATGTTTTCATTCATATGTGGAGTAGGAAAAACTTAACATGGTGGAGGGGAAGGGGAAAAAAAGTTGGGGAGAGGGATGGAGGCAAACCATGAGAGACTCTTGAATAGTGAGAGCAACTGAGGGCTGATGGGGGTGGGGGAGAGGGAAAGTGGGGTGATGGGCATGGAGGAGGGCGCTTGTTGGGATGAGCACTGGGTGTTCTATGGAAACCAACTTGACAATAAATTATAAAAGAAAAAAATATACATATATAGAAAAAAGAGCATATTACTCTACATAATGCATGTGGGCCTTATGCAATTAGTTGAAGGCCTTAGCTGAATAAAGACTGATTCTCCTGAAGAAGGGGGAAATCCGAAAGTGGCCAGACTTAAGACTCCATCTACAACATCAACCCTTCCCTGTGTCTTCAGCCTGCTGGCCTATCCTGCAGATTTTGGACTTCCCAGCCTTCATGATTGCTCGAGACAATTTCTTAAAGTCAATCTCTGTGTCTCTCCCCCTCTTACCCTCCCCTCTATCCACTAGTTGTCTTCCTTTGAAGAACTTGGACCCATAGAATACTGAATAGATTTGTTAAAAAAAATAAATAAAGCATCAACTGATAGAGTGTTATTTTTCCTAGATTGCCTTTCTTTTGTCCACATATAAAAAATAGCATGCACCACCAAAAAAACCTTTGGAATGTATACTGACAGAAGTTCTCCTGTTTGCCACGGGGGGATTTTTTTATTAGTCACTTTGGCGACAGAAGCGATTCGCTTCCAAATATCCCGTAACACCACCCTCACTAGGAAGACCTATAATTTCATATATTTCAATCTCTCTATTACTAGGCTATGAGCATTGACTTCCAACTCAAAGATCTGGAGTCCCAGGTAAGATCTGCCACTCAGGAGCTGGAAGACCTTGGACAAAAGTCGCTCGGCCTCTTTGAGCCTCAGTTTCCTCATCCATAACTTATGTGCTTTAAGGTGACTTGATGTTTCTTGTGAAAGAGAGCAAATTTAAGGGGGATGCACGATTTAGACTCAAAGATGTAGGGTTCAAATTCACGTTTCTTAAATTACTTGTCATGTATCTCTAAAAAATGTTCTTCAATTTTCCATTCGTTTCCTCATTTATAAATGGGGATCTTTGCATCTGCCTGTTTTGTCATGCAAATTGGGTGTGGTGCTGCAGACGTGGGTCAGGCTTGGAATAAAAGCATCAAGAACACATCTGAACTGCCCTTGAGTCTAGTCTCTGTTGCTGCTCAGAAATGCCATGACAACTCTGTGCAAAGGAAGGGAGTCATTCCACAAGTCTATACTAAGCAGGAAATGACCTTTCTACCAAAGAAATTTTGAAATATTCCTCCCGTGATCTCAAGAGGGAAGGATCCTCACCGAGAAAGTGCCTACACTGAGTGTGCAGACACACACAGAAGACATCCAGGGAGATGCTGCTTTGCATACTGATGGCCGATTTGGACACTGACAAATATATCCTAAAAAGTGAGGAAGTGTTGGGGTGCAGAGCCTACCGCCAAGAAAGAATTCTTGAGAAGTCGTGGTGCAAAAAGGTGGTGTTATTAAAGCACAGGGTCAGGATCTGTGGGCAGAAAGAGCTGCACGGGGATCATGAGGAGCGATTGATTATATATTTAGAGTTGGGGGAGCTAAGACAAACAGGGAAGTTTCCAGAAGGATTGTTCATATGCTGAAGAGGACTCACAGGATCCTGGAGGTCAAGCCATTGTTGGCTAAGGTTGTCTTTCCCTCTAGCAAAGCAGTAATATTCAGGCAGTTGGGAGTTCCTGGAGGAATGTTATAAACTGCCTGCCTCAAATCTTTGCCAATAGGCTACAGGTTATAAGGAAATTTAATATATACATTTCCTTTTTGCGTTTGTGCCCCACATCAGAAAGCACTGATAGAACTTTGTACTTCAGGACGTTTTCTGGGAAGTCGCATAATCCAAGACTTAGAACTTCCTCTGATAGTGATAATGCTTGAACAAAATGAACAGTTGGGCACCCACAGGAGATCTTTGGGCTGGGTGAGGGCACCTGACCAGACACTTGAAGAGAGCCATGAAAATAAAGGACTATGAAGCCTCATTACTACAATTTTTTAAAATGTTTATTTATTTTTGAGAGAGAGAGAGAGACAGAGTGCGAGCAGAGGAGGGGCAGAGAGAAAAGGAGACATAGAATCCCAAACAGTCTCCAGGCTCTGAGCTGTCAGCAGGGAGCTCAATGTGGGACTCAGACTCATGAGCAGTGAGATCATGACTAGAGCTGAAGTCGGAAGCTCAACCAGTTGGGCCACCCAGGCGCCCCTACAAATTCTTACGCTGTGTTTTATATGCATGTGTATCTTATATTTTTATAAGATGAGGCTGTAGTCATTGTTCATACATTTTTTTAATCAGAAAATCTGAGTTTGAGGTGCCTGGGTGGCTTAGACGGTTAAGTGTCTGACTTCAGCTCAGATCACGATCCCACGTTTGTGAGTTTGAGCCTTGCATCAGGCTCCATGCTGGCAGCACAGAGCCTGCTTGGGATTTTGACTCTCTCTCCTCTCTCCCTGATCCTCCCCACCTGCCTCTCTCTCTCTCTCTTTTGTTAAAAAGACAAAAAAAAAAAACAAAAAAACCTGAGTTTAAGGCCTCTGAGATTGTTAAAACTAACTTGATAGATCATGTGGTACCACCAAATTCAGAGCCACGATTCTGGTGATCATTGCCCAGACTGCCTGCCATAGATAAAGCTGCCTAAACCAGGTATATTTATCAGTAGTAGTATTGACTTTTTGAGTGGTGGAAGTATTACATGCCATAAACCAATGACCAAGTACAGATATTTTCAAGGTAAAAATGGCACTGGACAAAGTTAAACAGGTCAGGATGACTTCATTCAAGGATATCACAATAGAAGAGATGCCAGGACCCAGTCTGAACCCAAATCCACTGAAACAAAGGTTGGGAGCGTCTGGAGAGCTGGAAGTGGGGAAAAGCCAGGCCATCTGTGTCTGCCTTGCTCAAAGGACAGGGAACATTCCCCAGTCTTTGTGGCAGGAGGTGGTTTGCAACTTGAAGCACGATGTCCAGGCGAGTTCAGCTTCTAACTTCCCGTAGAAACTAGGAGACAGAAACCCTATCTTCCTTGATGATACATTTCAAAGGCCTGGCTCCCAGGTGCTTGGGAAAGACAGCCTTGGGTTATAAAACTGGCAAGAGGTTTTTAAAAAGATTTATATCTCAAATAAATAGAAAAAGTATTTGCAATCCCCATTTTTCTAAAGTCAATGCTCTAAGAAAAGGGAGGTTAGGATCTAGAATCCAGTCTAAAGTTTTTCTGAAGCTGAGGGGAACAGGAAAGCCATCTGGATCAGTGACGAGAACATAGAACCGCCTCAATGGACTGGTCATATCGTGATCAGTACGATGATCATTTTTTGTGTTCTAAGCTTTTAAATTTGGAATGTGGCTTTATACACTTTCTCAAAGGGAAGTTGTTTACTGTTTCAAAATAATTATTTTTTCTTGTACTTCATAAAAGAAATTCCTCTTCTCTCATGAGATTGGCGATTCATTATCGTTGTCTCCCCTCACACTTGAAAAAGAAATTTTTTTCACCGCATTTTACACTTGAAAGGAATCCCACATTAAAGTTTGAAACTTTCCCTCACATCGGTCTTATTTGCTCTAATTAAAACAAGATTAGCTGACATTCACAAGTCATTTACAAAATCTATAAGTGCATTCTGAGAAAAGATCTCATTATAAAGACAACATGGAGAATTGCAAGGGGGTTTTGAAATTTGCCCTAATATTTTCTTTACACTATTGTCTTCAAAGCTTCGTTAATGAATGGTTATTAACACATTCTGTATGAATTAGAATCTAGGTCTTTCCTTTATCTTTCTATGGGGGCATCAGTTTCCTAGAAAGCACATACACAATTAAAATGGAAGCATCGAGAGAGACTCAACACTATGAGTAAGTGTTTCATGCCAGATGCTTTTACATCGATGATTTTAATTCATATGCGATACAGTTGATTGAATGTATTATTCTCATTTCACAGATGAGAAAATTGAGGTTTGGTGATGTTAAGTAATCTAACCAAGCAAGCACAATAATCTAATAAATAAGTAAAAAAAGAAACAAATCCCTGCCCTTGTCTGTGGCATATAATTCCCAAATATACATATCAGCAGGAACAAGAAGAACAAAAGGGCTTTATTTGTGAGTGATCTGGGGAAATCCTATTCAATATCAAAATAGAGATTTCTACTTGATATGAGAAAAATTAAATAGTGATAGAACATAAAATTCTGAATGCTATGTGATGGCTCAGTCTTTTAAGCATCCAACTCTTGGTATATTGGCTCAGGTCATGATCTCAAAGTCAGGAGGTGGAGCCCCAAGTCGGGTTACACGCTGAATAACGAGCCTACTTTGGATTCTCTCTCTCTCTCTTTCTGCTCCTCTCCCACTGGAGTGCACACACAATCTCTCTCTCTCTCAAAATATATAAATAAACATCAAACAATAATAAACAAAATAAGCGTCTTCTCTTCTGATAAGCAGGGAATCTCATCAACGAAAATAAAATAATTTGGTTTGTAAGGCTTGGGAGGTATTTACTTCTCTGAGAAGGAAAAGGTTTGTGACATACAGAGTGCTCTTTCCCAATACTGTGGATTCGTTTACCATTACGTTTTGGAAGAAGTGTACAATTTTGAAAAACAAACATAAAGATTCCCACGAAGTGGCCAAGTAAATGATAATGCAGTCCTGGATTATAGGGCTGGAAACTAAGGACTCCGGCACAGAATGCTCAAATCTCCCAGAAACGGAGACTAAGAGGAGATTTGACAGTGAGAACTCGTAACTTCCCACTGTGAGCCCGAGGCTCTTGTCCAATCTGCAAGGAGATGGGGAGAGAGGGAGAACGCGGCAGCCTGCCTCTCCCGAGAACACACTAGGGCAAACCGAAGCTCACGGGGGTACTTGGGCGCATCCATTTAATTTTCACTTATTCTTATCTCCTTAACCATTTCAGTAGTTGCTCTGCAAACTAGTGTTTGTATAAACTTACACAACTCACGACTTTTCTCTATAAACCTTTCTTTTTTTCAAACAAGGGAATTGAAACAGCTAAATCCCAACATCTTTTCCACCTACTATCTCATGAAATATCTCTTCAACAAAAAAGAAGGCTGATGAACAAAGAACTTAACGGGTTCATTGACTGGGTTCCAAAATCATCATTTATCCAATAGCCATTTTCTCCCAGGTTGATCAAAGACCAACTTAGATAATTCAATTCTCAGTTACTTCAGAAAGTTGACTTTCTTTTCCCTTGGCCATATGCGGCTGAACATCAGACAATCCACATCTCTGCCACAATGCCACCCATACCCTAATCCCTGGATCACACGCTTATGTTTTCTTACAAGGCAAAAGGGACTTTGCAGATGTAACGGAGGTCATGGACTCTTAACTAAGACAATCCTGGATTATCTAGGTATTCCCAGTCTAATCACACGCATCCTTAAAAGCACACAACTTGCTCAGGCTGAGGGGAGAAAGATGCTGGAGAAGAGAAAAGGCAGAAGAGATGAAGTGGAAGAGGAGGTCAGAGAGAGTCCAAGCATGAGGCATTTTTTTAAAGAATTTTTTTTAATGTTTATTTTTGAGAGAGGCAGAGCACAGGCAGGAGAGAAAAACACAGAATCTGAAGCAGGCTCCAGGCTCAGCAGAGAGCCTGATGCAGGGCTTGAACCCACGAACCGTGAGATCATGACCTGAGCCACAGTTGGATGCTTTACCAACTGAGCCACCCAGGTGCCCGATGCTTGAGGTGTTTTTGACATGCTGCTTTGGCTCCACATGGGGCTGGAGGGGCCCACGTGCAAGGATCAGAGAGAAACACCCCCAGGGCTCATTGGAGAAATTGGGAAGGAATACAATCAGTCTTTAGGGGCAACAAGAGCACTGGACTTTCAGTCCTACAAATGTAAAAAAAACCAAAAAACAAAAAACTGGCAGCCAGCAAGAATATCTCAACCTGCCCACCATTCTGAATGATCCTAGAAGCAGATTAGTCCCCAGAGTCTCCAATAGGAAAGGAGCTCTGCCAACACTTTGTTTTTACTCTGGTGAGCCCGGTGTTCGAGTTAAACCCACAAAACTGCAGAATGAGAAGCTTCTGTTGTTTGAAGCCAATATATTTGTGGAGATTTGTTACAGAAGCAACAGAAAGCTAATATACCATATTCATGTGAGTTCACTGACTACCTAGTTCAAGATTTTTTTTTTTTAATTGCAGCCTAATTGACATACACTGTGACATTCATTTCAGGTGCACAGCATAGTGGCTTGACAAGTCTATACCTTATGCTGTGCCCACCACAAGTATAGCGACCATGTGTCACCTACTTGGTATGATATATTGGCTATATTCCCTATGCTGTACTTTTTATCCCCATGACATGTTCATTCCATAACTAGGTGACTGGACTTCTCACTTCACCCATTTCGTCCAGTCTCTCCCAACACCAGCACCATCAGTTTGTTTTCTATATATATGGGTCACTTTCTGCTTTCTTCTTATTTTTTGTTTTGTTTTTATTTTGTTTCTTTAGAATTTATTCTTTTATCTTATTTATTTTTCTATTATTTTTATTTGAGAGAGAGAGAGAGACCATAAGTAGAGAGAGAGAGACCATAAGTAGTTGAGGGGCAGAGGGAAAGAGAGAGAATCCTAAGTAGGCTCCATGATCAGCTCAGTTTGGGGTTCAATCCCATGACCCTGGAATCATGACCTGAGCTGAAATCAAGAGTCAGAGACTCAACTGAGCCACCCAGGTGCCCCTGTTTTTTTTTTTTTTTTTAGATTTCAAATACAAGGGAAATCAAATGGCATTTGTCTTTCTCTAACTTACTTCACTTAGCATAATACCCTCTAAGTCAGTCCAATTTGTGTCAAATGACAAGATCTCATTATTTTCTGTGGCTGAGTAATATTGCATTATATACTTATGTAGATATACTACATTTTGCCACATATTTTATTTTATTTTATTTTATTTGAGAGAGAGAGAAAACATGAGTGGAGAAAAGGAGTAGTGGGAGAAAAATAGAAAATCCCAAGTAGGCTCCATGCTCAGCAAGGAGCCCCATGAGGGGCTCAATCTCACCATCCTGAGATCATGACCTGAGCTGAAATCAAGAGCCCAATAGTCAAACCACTGAGCCACTTAGCCCCCCCCCCCCCATTACTCATTCATCTATTGGTAGACACTTGGTTGCTTCCCTCCTCAAAATACATTTTATTCATGTTTCCAGAATTTGTTTATGTTTATTTTGCTAGGTAATGTTTCTACCAACCCCACCCTTACCCCCCATCCTGGACCTCCTCCTTCTTCTTCATCTTCTCCTTCCTCTTTTTCTTATCTCCTTATCTTGGTTAAATTGCAACTTCATTGAACTACAGGACTGGTTTACTATTATCAGTGTGAGGTTTAAGTCAGGTGTAATTCTTCTCAGATCTAGATCCATCAGTCTTGAATTCTTCAAGACTAGGGAAGACAGCTGATCTGAGTTCTCATTTCTGGATATATGAACATCATTGTATTTGTGAATATCTTCTCTTTAAAATGAAGATTAACTGCTATAATATGTGGATAAACCTACACTAGTGTAATAAGTATAGTAGCCACTACCCATGCTTCCTCAGGACTATGGTGTGTGGCATGTTCTAGAAGCCCTGGACCCCTAGAACAGTACAACCTCACTGTGGATATGGTAAACTAAAATGTTTGAAGCACAAACCGCAATAATTCCTCATGTCCTCTCCTTTTTAAAAACGATTGTTTAAAATGGGCTCTACTTCCTCTACTTCCACATACTGACACTAACAAATGGTCTTCTACATAATTGAAAAGTGATTCTTCACTGAATTACCCATTAACTGCGCTATTTTCTTTCAACTGCTCACAAAATAAATAAAGCAGGAGTTTGAGAAAGAATGATAATAAATTCTGTCACTCTCCTAGGCTTTCGGTGACGGATTCCTGTTGGATGTGACTATGGATTCAAGGCGCTAAATGCTATCTTATGCATTTGACCTTGTGTAAATACAGACTGAAGGAAAACAATATCAAGATGTCCATTCCCCCGAATAAAAAGAGAGCTTTAAAAGACAAGAATAATTGGTTTGAAAATCAGAACTGAATATCTATATGAAATACATGTATATTTTAGTCAAGTTTTTATGGAAAAGGAAATCTGAGAGAATATCTATTTTCCATTATGTAATAAATGCTTAGAATATACAAAGAGAGACAGATTGCCCTGAGCAGACTTGGAGCAATAATTGTGTGCATGCATAATTACCAAGCCAGAGAGAGAATTTTAAGTAAAGCATGAAATTTCAAAGACAAATAATTTTCTGCACTACTAGAACTATCTTCAATAATTTCCAAAACTCGATAAACTCAGCAAATGGATTTAATGAAGTCAATATCACCACACTTCCCCCAAAATAAGCTTGTTCAACTCCAGAGTAATTTGGTTATTTTGTTTAATATTTGCTTAACTCTAACCTTTATATCATTTTCATCCTTTTACATTGAATCTTCTAGGGTTTTATTATATTTACTCTTTTACTTAGAAAATTGATAAAATCTCAGTGTTTGCTCCAAAATTCTGACATATGTATGTATTTACATAATACCTACACCTAAAATAAAATGTAAATAATACCTAAATTAATCATAAATATCCTGCATTGAAATTCGAGAAATGTAAACACTTTTTTAAAATTTCAATTACCCTTCCTTAACTGGGATCTGGGATCTCTTTTCCTTGATTCCTTACAAATCAAATATTATTTAATAATTCAATATTATTTAAATATTATATCTTTAGATTTGCTTTTTCTTATGGTGGTAAAGGTATTTAGATTTTTATTATATATCTTTCCATTTTAAAACATTAAGAAGCCACAAACCAGAATTTAAAAACTTTACAGGCCAGTTGTAGAGGCCAGATTCTGCCCCGAGGCTATGAATTCGCAATCTCTGATCTATGAGTTTCTTTAACAAGGCTTTTAAGGTACTAAAATCCATTGTGGAGAATTGAAACTAAATGCAAAATAAACTGCAAACTTTTTACTAAATGGTTAATTGAAACAAATTTTATCAAGATGGCATCTACTAGTACAACCATAATTAAAGTAAAATTCTAGTGTAATTAGCTATTATTCAAAACAAAGTACTTTGTAAATCAGATATGGTTAAAGAAAATATTTCTATTATGGTTAGTGTTGTTTCTAGGATCTAATATTTAATGATGGGTTGGCAACTGGGTTGCAACTAAAGAGTTCTTTGGAAAATGCTTCATTAACAATTATCCTGCCATATTGGTAACAAAAGTTAATATGATTTATTTAAATATTTCACAAATGAATATTATAGTCCTGGAATATAAAATTATATCAAAACACGATTAAAATTGGTCTATGGCCTAAGATTTTTTATTTGATTTAGAGATCGTGACTTTCTCACTTCTTTCACATTATGAGGAAGGATGTGCACATTGGAGAAATATTTTGTGCACTGGAGTGACAGCGTACAGGGACGTGTCCCCTGCCTACACCGTGCACACAGTGTCCCAGAAATTATTCAGACTCACTGATCTTTGGTTTTGTCATCTAAGATGGAGATAGTGACACTCTTTTCTTAAGACCTAGATCTAAATTTCAAACAATCTGTACTAGTTGTATACCTAAGAGTAGAGATTGGCACACAAAAATCACTAATAAATGTCAGTTCATATAATTATTTTCAATATTCTATTTAAGTAGTGAAATCTTTGTTTTGATAAATTGCCTTCTCATTTCTGATAAGCCCAATAATGAGAAAATATTTGCAGTGATAGATAAATAAGAAAATATTCAAAGAAAACCATGGATTTTTTAAATCCCAATAAAATTCTGTTTATAGTGACTTTATTTTCAAAATATTAAGACAAACTTTAGTTTTTTATATCACCTAAAGAACTGTTATCAGAATCATTTTCATTTTTTAATGTTTATTTATTTTTGAGAGAGAGAAAGAGACTGAGTATAAGAGGGGGAGGGGCAGAGGAAGAGAGGAAGACACAGAATCCAAAGTAGGCTCCAGGATTTGAGCTGTGAGCACAGAGCCCAAGGCGGGGCTCGAACTCACAAATCATGACCTGAGCCCTCATTTTCAATTTTTTTTTAATGACTAAATGCAAAATTGCATGAAAACCTCTGCAATAATTGATGAGGTTTTGGGGCGGTGACAGTGGGGTTTGTGGAGCCTGGAGCCAATGGCCAAGAAGGAATTCTTGAAGACGTCTTTGGTGCATAAAGGTGATTTTATTAAAGCACGGGGACAGGAGCCATGGGCAGAAAGACCTGCTCAGGGACCAGGAGGAGAGACCGATTTTATACTATGGAGTTGGGGGGAGGTAAAGTCCAGAAGTTTCCAGTGAGATTTTCATAGGCTAAAAAAGACTCTTAGGATAGTGGAGGCCTAGCTCTTGTCAAGCTAAGGTGGTTTTTCCCTTTAACAAAGCATTAGCATTAAGACAGTAGGGAGTTCCTATGTTTTACTCTGTCTGCCTCCAGTGCTTCTCAATGGGCTGCAGGTTATAAGGAGATTAGTTCTGTCTGCCAGGTCTTTCTGCCTTTTCCCCCCCACATTACTATGGAGGGGTGATGTTGGGGCTCCAAGAAATGGGGAGTCTATAGACTTCTAGAGATCAGGCTATACCTAAGACTGCCTTTTTCTTGACATTTACTAGGATATTTGTGAATAGATGGGGACTCGGGTCCTGCAGAACTATGATCTCTATCAGTTTACCCTTTGTTTTCCTTCTTTCCTTTGTTCTTGGGCAGCCAGGAGCGACCTAGAAATACCACACGCATATCCCGCCTGCAGGTGGAGTGATGCGCCCTCATCAATAATTGAATTGGGTGTGTTTATTTTTTTAAATTTTATTTTAATATATTCATTTATTTGGGGGTAGGGACATCAGAGAGAGGGAGAGAGAATCCCAAGTAGGCTCCGTGCTGTCTGTGCAGACCTTGCGTGGGGTATATTTATAACACAACTCCTATCTTCTGGGTTTTTTTACATAATTTGAGGAAAAATCTTAAATATACAGAAAAAAACGAGGCTAGTTTTAAAAACATCCGTGTACTTGTAACATGTATTTATTAATTAGCAAAATTAGTATTTTTCATATTTGCTTTAGCTGTTTTTAGTTTGCTGAATTGTCCTAAAATTGAGATCTCATACAATTTTATCCCCAAAAACCATATTAAATAATTTGAAAAGCAAATATTGAATTCTGGTTTTGCCTTAATGTATCAGCTCAGGCACAAGGTAAGTAACTACCTTGTGCAAAAACACATGAAAGCTACGCAGTAGCAATTGACAGTGAAATATTCAACTACAGATTAAGCAAGATAATTACATTTATGCAATTTCAATAGACTGTGTAATTATTATACATAATGTTATTAGACACAAGTATTTCTATTGATATTTCTCTCCCATCTTACTTTATTCACTGAAAGCAAAATTAGCCATTTTATTAGAAATTTTGATCAACCATAATAAGATTTCACATTACCAAACCTACTTTGTCTTACTTCCTTTTTAAAAATTCTTTTATTTTAACAAAGCGGTTTGATTAAAAATATACCTATTGTGATTTTTATTGACTGTGTTCAACATTTTAATTTACTTATATTTAAGGAAATAACATAACACATAAAAAATATGTAGTATAAAGAGCTCTCTGTCCTGACCATGTGCATTCAATTTACCTCTGCTCCTGGTCACAGGAATGTTTCACTGTTACCAGTGTATTGTCAGTCAGGGACTAATCTGAAAATAGAAATCATCTTGGTATATTTTGTAAGTTTAAATATAGGTAATTAGTTATAAAATTGTTTCCAAGCCTTCAAGAATAAAAGAAAGATGCAAAAAAAATGTCTGAATATATATTATATTTTTTAAAGTTATAGAATATGTGGACAATAAAAATGAACATAGTTATCCTAATAACCACATATTAAATGCTGCACCCAATAAATATAGATTAACATTATCTTAAGATGTGCTTGGGACATTTGCCAAAATTGACCATATACTTGGCTATAAAAACAAACAAACAAACAAATAAAAAAACAGACTTCACATCTTTTAAAGGATAGAAGTCATACCAAATATATTTTCTAACTTAACTTCAGTGGAAGTGAGCTAGAAGTCAACAGTACAAAGATAACCAAAAATATCTAATTGCTTAGAAAATAGAGCAATAAAGTTCTGAAAAATGTATTGGTCAAGAAAGTGGAAACATGAATCCAAAAGTGTTTTGAACTGAACGATACTGAAAACATGACGCATGAAAACTTGTGGGATAAACCTTAATCCTACCCCCATTTTTGAGAACTCAGTGTTATTAATAAGAAAAAGATCATTGGTAACATAGCAAAGTAGCAATTTTTACATTGGATGCAATGACTGGAGGGAGAAATAAAAACTGCAGCTATTGTTAAAATATGTAGATAGAAAAGACACTTCAGTTTGCTTTGGAGGTATCTTCAACTGGGTTACTATTTTCTCAAAATGTCACTCATTTTCAAAGTTTTATGTCTATCCTTCTTTATTGTGTTTCCTGACCTTTGGCAGCTCTTCTGTTTTCTAATTGAAAAATCACTCTTCCTTCAAAAACTTCACCTCAAATGTCATCCCTTGATCTTTCTACGGCATAGTGCATGTAACTCTTGAGGTACAGGGAGTTATAAGAATGTAAAGCCTGATTGTCATTATTTGCCAATGACTCAACCCATACTTTCCCCTTGGAAAACTGACATTGAAAATGCCAGCACTTATGCCCATAGACCCTAAATTCCTATGTTATCAATGTCACCATCATCATCATTGTTGTTGTTGTTCTTATACTCTTTATTTTAACTATCATACATATGGAGCTTTTATTATACCTAGAACAATCTGATAGGTATTATATGTGACATATATGGTTTTTATCAAGTCATCTTTATTCTTCACATTCTCCCCTATTGTCACCAGAGACAAAAATACCCTGAAATCCCAATATTTTGTCATGACAATATAACAGGACTATCAGCTTATTAGTATTAAGTTTGCAGAACTAGGGGAACCAGGGTGGCCCAGTCAGTTAAGCATCCTACTTCGGCTCAGGCCATAATCTCGCAGTTTGTGGGCTCGAGCCCCACATCGGGCTCTGTGCTGACAGCTCAGAGCCTGGAGCCTGCTTCGGATTCTGTGTCTCCCTCTCTCTTTTCCCCTTGCCTGCTCCCACTCTGTCTCTCTCTCAAAATTAAACATAAAAAAAAATTTAACTTTGCAAAATTAAATTTCTGAAGCTAATTATTCCTAGGTCTCAAATTGTATGTGATCAAACTAGTGTAGTTTTAAACCTATTACTCTAAGACAGGCACCATGCTAGGCAATAATTGTTACACTAGTATTTGATTTACTCCACCAAACATCTATGGATGGGGATTACAATTTTCATTTGTAGATCAATAATCACATGAAATGGCTTGCCAAGGTCATTGAGTAGAGGTCCAATGCCAAGGTTTTGAAGCTGTCCTGTAAGTACATTTTCATCTTTCTCAAGGGCACCAAATAAGAGGCAAAAATAAAAAATGTAACTTCCCATATCAAAGTTAATTATAAACAATATTAATCAGAAAGTCATAGCGCAGTCTCCCACAGCAGAATTCTTTATGTTGTAGGATACAATGAAATGAATGCAAAATGTTCCCCAAACATAGAACAAGGAAATACATCCAAGTGCCAAGCAGACTAAGCATTTGGTTATTGAGCATTAACTAAAAATAAAACCAAATTATCTGTGATAGGGGCAACACTGTTTATGTAAATAGGAATAGTGTCTTTAAAATGTCCTGTCTCTTAATAATTATAATTTTTCCAGTTGTATTGACACAGAACTGACATATAATAGTGTATTAGTTCAAGGTGCACAAAATAATCATCCAACAGACTTATATATTGTGAAATGAATACCGCACTAAGTTCATTTAACATCCGTCACCTCAGATAGAACTTTTCTCCCTTGTGATGAAACCTTTAAAATCTACTATTTTAGCAACTTTCAAATACACAATAACTTATTCACTATAATCCCCATGCTGTACATTAATTATATCCCCAGAACTTATTTCTTTTATAACTGGAAGTTCGTACCTTGTAACTCCCTTACTCCTTTTTCCCATTCCCAACCCCCACCTCTGGTAACCATCAACCTATTTTCTGTATCTATGAGCTTGTTTGGGTTTTTTTTTTCCCCTTTGATTCCATATTCAAGTGAGATACTGCAGTATTTAGTATTTGTCTTTCTTTATGTGATTTATTTAACTTATTTAATTTAGCATTAGGCCTTCAAGATCTACCCATATTCTTGTCGATGGCAAGATTTCCTTTGCTTTTATGGCTGAATAATATTCCATTTTATATAAACACTATGTTTGCTGGGGTTGTTTTTTTTTTTGCTTTTTTTTTTTTAATTTAAATCCCAGTTGGTTAACATACAGTGTAATATTATTCTCATATGTACAATAGAGCAACTCAACACTTCCATACATCCTCCAGTGCTCATCACATCAAGGGCACTGCCTAACCCCCCTCACCTGCTTAAACTATCCCCTACCCACCTCACAATTGGTAACCATCAGTTTGTTCTCTAGTTAAGAGTCTGTTTCTTGATTTGCCTCTCTCTCCTTTTTGTCCCTTTGCTTCTTTGTTCCGTTTCTTAAATTCCACATATTAGTGAAATATAGTATTGGTCTTTCTCTGACTTATTTTGCTTAGCATTAACTCCTTAACTCCATCCATATCATTGCAAATGGCAAGATTTCATTCTTTTTGATGGCTGAGTAATATTCCATCACATATATATATATATATATATATATATATATATATATGTATACACACACACACACAGATATATACATATACATGTATGTATACCACCTCTTCTTTATCCATTCGTTTGCTGGTGTATACTGTGCCATCTCCATTATTTGACTATTGTAGATAATGGTGCTATAAACATTGATGTTCATGTATCCCTTAGAGTTAGTCTTTTTGTATTCTTTGGCTAAATTCTTACTAGTATGATTGCTGGATCACAGGAAATTCTATTTTTAACTTTATAAGGAACTTCCATACTGTTTTCAACAGTGGCTGCCCCACCTTCCTTCCCACCAACAGTGTAAGAGGCTCCCCTTTCTCCACATCAATGTGTTTCATCAACACATGTTGTTTCTTGTATTTTGGACTTTAGCCATTCTGATAGGTGTGAGGTGATACCTTTTTGTGGTTTTGATTTGCATTCCCCTCATGATGAGTGATGTTGAGCATTTTTCTCATGTGTCTGTTGTCCATCTTTGTATTGTCTTTGGGAAAAAAAATATCTATTCATCTTTTCTGCCCATTCTTAAATTGGTTTATTTATTTTTGGGGTGTTGAATTTTATGTTCTTAATACATTTTGGATACTAGCCATTTATTGGATATGTCATTTCCAAATATCTTCTCCTATCCCATAGGCTGCTTCTTGGTTTTGTTTTGTCTATTGTTCCACCATGCAGAATCTGTTTTATTTGATGTAGTCCCAATAGTTTGTTTTGCTTGTCTCAGGAGACCTACCCAGAAAGAAGCTAATCTCAAAGAAGCTACTGCCTGAGTTCTCTTCTGGGAATTTTATGGTTTCAGATCTCACATTTAGGTTCCATCTTTGAATGTATGGTGTAAGAAAGTGATCCAGTTTCCTTCTTTTGCATGTAGCTGTCCAGTTTTCTCAACACCATTTGTTGAAGAGACTGTATTTTTCCCATTGAATAGTCTTTCCTACTTTGTTAAAGATTAGTTGATCATATAATTGTGGGTTCCTTTCTGGCTTTTCTATTCTGATCTATTGATCTAGGAGCCTATTTTTGTGCCAGTACCATCCTGTTTTGATTGCTGTGGCTTTGTAATAGAACTTAAAGTCTAGAATCTGATGCCTCAGTTTTGATTTTTTTTTCAAGATTTCTTTGTTTATTCAGGGTCTTTTGTGGTTCCATACAAGTTTTAGGATTATTTGTCCTAGCTCTGTGAAAAATGCTGTTGACATATTGATAGAGATTCCATTAAATGTTTAAATTACTTTGGGTAGTATAGACATTTTAACAATATTTGTTCTTCCAATCTATGAGCATGAAATGTCTTTCCACATTTCTTTCTGTCATTTCAATTTCTTTCATTAGTGTTTTATAGCTTTCAGAGTACAGGTATTTAACCTCTTTGGTTAGGTTTATTTCTAGGTATCCTATTAGTTTTGGTACAATTGTAAATGGGATTGCTTCTTTAATTTCTCCTTCTGCTGCTTCATTATTGGTGTATAGACATAGAAGAGATTTCTGTACATTGATTTTATATCCTACAACTTAACTGAATTTGTGTATCACATCTAGCAATTTTTTGGTGGATTCTTTTGGGTTTTCTATATATAGTATCATGTCATCTGCAAGTAGTGAAAGTTTTACTTCTTCCTTGCTGATTTGGATGCCTTTTTATTTCTTTGTGCTGTCTGACTACTATGTCTAGGACTTTTAGTACTCTGTTGAATAATAAAAGTGAGAGTGGACATCCTTGTCTTGTTCCTGACCACAGAAGAAATGTTCTTAGTTTTTCCCCATTTATGATATGTTTTCTGTGGATTTTTCTTATAAGGCCTTTATTATGTTGAGATATATTCCCTCCAAACTTATTTTATTGAGGGTTTTTATAAAGAATGGATATTGTACTTTATCAAATACTTTTTCTGCATCCACTGAAATGATCATATGGTTCTTATTCTTTCTTTTGTTAATGTGACTACCATGTTGATTTGCTAATATTGAGCTACCCTGGCAACCCTGGAGTAAATCCCACTTGATTATGGTGAATGATTTTTTTAAAGTATCATTGGATTCAACATGCTAATATTTTGTTGAGAATTTTGCATCTTTGTTCATCAGAATATTGGCCTAAAGTTCTCTTGTGTGTGTGTGTGGTGTCTTTATCTGATTTTGTTATGAGGTAATTCTGGCCTTATAGAATGAGTTTGGAAGCTTTCCTTCCATTTCTATTTTTTGGAATAATTTGAGAAGAATAGGTGTTAACTCTCCTTTAAATGTTTGGTAGTATTTGCCTTTGAAAACATCTGGTCCTGCACTTTGTTGGAAATTGTTTTGTTTACTGATTAAATTTCTTTGTTAATTATTGACCTGGTCAAATTTTCTATTTCTACGTTTCACTCTTGGTAATTGATATGTTTCTAGAAATTTATCCACTTTTTCTGTTGTTCAGTTGGTTCACATATAGTGTTTTATAATATTCTCTTGTAATCGTTTCTATTTCTGTGGCATTCATTGTTACTGTTTCTCTCTCATTTGTGTTCCACATCTTCTTTACCCATTCATCTATTAATGGACACTTAGGTTATTTTGGTATCTTGACTATTGTAAATAATGCTTCAATAAACATAAGGTGCAGATATCTTTTCAAAATAGTAATTTCTCAGTATTTTTTAAAGGAATGGACCCAGACTTTCATCATATATTTCTTACTACTCATTTCCAAATAATAGCTCTTTTGGCACTGGGAAAAAAGCACTTAAACTCTTAAAATCGTGTTGTTGTTATTGTTATGGTTGTTTGTGCTTCAGATACACTGCTGCCACGTGAAACGTTACCATGATCGTAACAATACACTTCAAAGCCTGTAAATCCAATACCTAACTCCAGCTATGAACTTGGGAAGCATTTGGTGCCTGAAAGAGCAACCTCTCTTGGAATATGTGGCCCATACCATTCGTGTCATTTCTACACTGCATACCTTTAATGTGGAAAACACTTTTTTTTTTCTAAACACATTAGCAAAAGTATTTATCAGATAGCTAATTTCTCCAGGCTTGGCTTGCTGAGACTTACGGTACAAGTTATCTCTTTCTCAGAATCAAAGTAACTTTAAGATATCTTCTTTGGTCTAGGGAAAGTGATAAACTTAAACATGTTGTTGACAAAATTATCTTTCAAAACACGGGTCACACATCCCAGTTCCTCTCCTCAGGTGGTATCAATGAGTTCTCAAAACAGAAGTAATAAAGTAAAAATTCTGTGTTGGATCTTTCCTACCAGTCATCTGACTGCTTTCTGTCTCTTCAGTCTGTCTGTCCCCAAGGCTTCAGTCTGTCGATCTGTTGCCACAGCTAAACTTCTGATACCACCATCAAACTGGTCATATAAATCTTGACAAATAGAGAGCACAGGAAGAAACGCAGATTTCCCCCCCTTTCATTGATTTCTAAGACATGACAATATAGTCTGAATCACAGTAAACACATGACTTCTAAAAATATATAATGCTGAAGTTCACAAGTCTCATGGCTAAGCTGAGGTTGGTCTTGAACTCACTTTTCAGCTCCCTAATGGGGAATGCAGGGAGGGTCCTCTTGAAGTGGATGTTGGAAACTTCAGTGCAAATTTACCTACACGCATGCCTAGCATCAGCTTCAAGTACAATCATTTTAAAGCCTGCTTGAGAATTAGTTTACTAATCAAACCTTCCCAATGATTTGTAAACTGGATCACTAGTCATGTGCATTAGGATCTTTTGCTCCATTTATGTGATAGTGCAGCTTAGTCTAAGGGTATCTGATTTCTATAAGTTTAAAGATATTTAAAATTAAAAACTTATTTCTAATCCTCCAATAATATAATAATAGTCAAAAGTCTTGAGTAGTTTCAAATATAATTGAAAAACAGGGACCAGATTTACACCCACCTGATACAGTAAAAAAAAAAAAAAAAACTGGGCCAAACTTACAAAACAATGGTTTTCAAAACATCAGGCAGCCAAAGGCAGTCACCTCTGAGATATGGGAAATGAATGATGTGGAGTCATAGTCTCTAATCTAAGAAGAGAGAACATAAATATAGCAATAAGTCAAGAGATTCCCCAAACAAACACCAGACCTTTGTAATATCTCTAAGAATAGGGAACAATCTATCATTAATGCTAGGAAAAAATCGATGTAGTTCTCTTTGTTAAGAAATGCAAGCTTAATTATCAGTGTTGAAGGAGTTAAGTGCACCCTAGAGGTGACAAATAACTCAAAAAGAATATTGAATTTCCTTGATCAGGGTGACCTGTTTCTTTTATGATATCGGAATCTTGAAACTCATTGTTAAGGTGATGTTTCCCATATTGTGAAGTTGTAATTAGCTCTTACTGAGGGGTGATGGTGTTCCAAATCCTACACTTAACCTTCCAGTCTTGAAAATGTAAATATTATTTTAGGCTTTGTGAACCTGGGTTACTCCAATAAGGTCAGAAACTCTTTATTTATTTATTTATTTAAAAAATTTTAATGTTTGTTTATCTTTGAGGGAGAGAAATAGAGAGACAGAATTTGAGTAGGGAAAAAGCAGAGAGAGGGAGACACGGAATCTGAAGCAGAGGCTCTGAGCTCTCAGCACAGAACCCAACATGGGGCTCAAATACAAGAACTGTGAGATAATGACCTGAGCAGAAGTCAGGTGATTAATCGACTGAGCCATCCAGGCTTCCTAAAGGTCATAAATTCTAATAATTAGGAAAATTATTCTTCATTTTATTCCCCCAAATATTATTAATAACTGTAAATTATTAAAAGCCTTTACTCCCCAATATATTTAGGCAAGGCATATTTTATTTTTCAGACTTTGACCCAAATTTCATCACCATGGTACTTCTGGAATGGAACAGGATGGAAAAAAATAACATTGTAGTTCTTCATCTTTTATATTCCTCTCTCCAGTTTAATATCAACTGATTAGAACTAGTTCTATTTCATCATGAAAAGTGTTTCCTAATGTATTTCTATTGTTGAATTCTGTGTGAGAGGTACTGGCAAAATTTTTATACCAACATAATATGTATGTTAATATATAAACAAATATGTATTTGGTACTTTTTATGTGCCAGGTAATGTTTCAAGTGCTATTTAAAAACTGAATGTGCCATATGTATCAGGCAGGGTACAAATACAAAACAGACACAGCATAGAAATTTGAATGGGTAAGATTTCATATAAAGCATATGATTAACTGTAACAGGAAATTGGAGTAATGAGGTAATGGCTTACTGGAAGAAAAGAGAATTCTAACCAATATAAGATTAGGGGATGTAAGTAGCAGCCGCCATGCCTTAGGTGGAGGTGGTGTGCCCCAGGGAGAGCCCCCACCCCCACCCCCAGATCTGAGATCCACACCTTACAGGAGATCACAACTCTGGGCTGCTGGATGGTGGAAAAGGGGCAGAAAGGGAGGGAGAGAGAGAATCCCAAGTGGGCTCTGCATGGCCAGTGTGGAGCTCAATGCAGAGCGAACTGACAAACTGTGAGATCATAACCTGAGCTGAAACCAAGAGTTGGACGCTAAACCGACTGAAGCATCCAGGCGCCCCTCTTGTCTTTTTGATGATAGTCATCCTTCCTTATCTTCAGGGGGAGCTGCATTAACCCTAGAGAAAAACGCCTGAGCAAAAACGTTCATTAGCAAAGTCCGGTAGATTTATATTTTACTTGCCTTGGAATAAAGAGAATGGGAATTCTACTTTACCTTGAATCTAATAAAATCAATATTTTATCACCCCCTTTCCTTGTCTATCTTACTATCTCAGTTAATTTTTTCAGACAAGGCTGAATTAATCACTTGCTCTTTAAATTAGTTTTATCTTCAACGTTATTGCCAGTTCTGACCACAACCATAAATAAATGTTCATACTGTGAAATAGAATGTAGGTCTCAAAATTATATTACATCTATTATATTCTGGTTTTCTTTTCTTAAAAATTTTTAAATGTCTTTAATAAGGGAAAGACAGAGAGTGAGCAGGGGAGGGGCAGAGAGAGAGGGAGACACAGAATCCGAAGCAGGCTCCAGGCTCTGAGCTGTCAGCACTGAGCCTGATGTGGGGCTTGAACCCACAGATGGTGAGATCATAACCCAAGCTGAAGTCGCCAGCCAAACCTACTGGACCACCCAGGCTCCCCATCTGGTCTTCTGTTTCTGAGTAAGATAGAGTATCATATAAGGGAACAATGCTCCCATCAAAAGCAACTAAAAAGGCCAAATAGATCACGATTCATCAAGTGTGGGTGGCATTACAGAGCCGTGAGGGAACGATGCACAAGGAGATGCACTGACTGAGTGAAGGGTGGGGAGGTCACGCTGGGAGGGAGGGAGGGCACTGGCATCGTGGGAGGGCATTTTTCAGAGGGTATTTGCAGATTCTGAGGGCAGGGCTGGAAACTACACACCTGAGCTTTGCCTCTGCAGAGAAGTACTGCTGGGGAGTCAAGAAACCATCCAAGTTACTGTGATCCTCAAGGACTCCAGAGAGAAATTTTCAGGGACTGGAAAGCTGCAGGGTCTTGAGCATATGGTCCCCTGCCCCAGCATGGTTGTGTGAAAAAAAAAAATTTCAAGTTTTTTTTTTTTTTTTTGAGAGAGAGAAAGAGAGAGACAGTGTGTGCATGTGTGGGGGAGGGGCAGAGAGAGAGGAAGAGAAAGAGAATCCCAAGCAGGCTCTGCACTGACAGCAGGGAGCTTGATGTGGGGCTCGAACTCACAGACCGTGAGATCATGACCTGAACCAAAGACAGACCCTTAAATTGAGACCCAAAGACTGAGCCATTCAGGTGTCCCTCTTTTTTTTTTATGTGCATAAGTTTTATATCCATTTTTTTTTCTCTATTTGAGAGAGAGAAAGAGAGCAGGGAAGGGGCAGAGAGAGAGAGAGAGAGAGAATCCCAAGAAGGCTCCATGCTCAGTACAGAGCCCCAGTGTGAGACTCAAACTCACCACAGTGAGATCATGACTTGAGCTGAAATCAAGAGTTAGATGCTTAACAGATCTGAGCCACCCAGGTGCCTCAGTCGTGTGTAAATTCTGAAGCTTCACAGGGTGAAAAGGAAAAAAAAAATTACTGAGTAAAACTAAAACTAATCTCTGATGTTAGAAGCTAGGATTGCAGTTAACCTTGGAGAGAATTGATGGCAGTTCTAGGGGCTTGCATGTTGCTGAGTGATCTTTATAAAATATATTCACTTTGCAAAAATTCAAAAGGCTACATGTTTATTATTTGTGCTTATTATTTCTGAACTATTATATAATTATTCATAGACACACATATGCAGAATGTATATTTCATATATAAAAATTAGAGAGACTCACATATACTCATGTATCCGTCCACAAGTATTTTAGGTCCACATTTGTATGCCTATCAGTGTGTGTGCACAGGTGCATACACACAACATATGTTTCTACTATTATTCTTTCATGTGAGTAAAACTATTACTTCTTCTTAAGGTTTAAAATTGTCTAACTAGGGGCACCTGGGTGGCTCAATTGGGTCAGCGTCCAACTTTGGCTCAGGTCATGATCTCACAAGTCATGGGTTCAAGCCCCATGTCTGGCTCGGTGCTGACAGCTCAGAGCCTGGAGCCTGCTTCAGATTCTGTGTCTCCCTCTCTCTCTGACCTTCTCCAGCTTGTACTCTGTCTAACTCTTTCTCTCAAAAATAAATAAACATTAAAGTTTTTAAAAAATTGTTTAAATAGTATAGAATACTAGAGACTTCTGGAGTCTAAGAAATACGCTAGGAGGATATTCACCCTCTACCTCGGCTTAATACCAAATGTCTAGATGTCACTAAAAGTCACTGCTATCAACAGCTCAAAGTCACACATCAGTCCATATATTAAGATTTGTACTGAGCAATATATTATCTTATACAAATGAATATGAATCAGAGGATTACGATAAAATAAAATGTGTAACAACAAGCCTGTCAGTTGTAAGTGAAACTTCTCTGGCATTGTCAATGGAAACATGAATTTTGAAATAAATGATGGAAGCACAGATATTGTCGAAAGGTTAGATGAGGATATTCCTCTGCAGAACATTTTCTTACATACTAGAGTTCCAGAATTATTTTTTAAAGTTTATTTAATTATTTTGTGAAAGGGAAAGTGTGTGCTCATGAGGGGGGAGGAGTAGAGAGAGAGGTAGAGAGAGGATTCCCTACTCCCCACTCTGGGCTCGAACTCATGAACCATGAGATCATGACCTGAGCCGTAGTCAGGGGCTTAACCAACTGAGCCACCTAGGCACATCACATAGTTGTTTTTGAAGGAAAAAAGGCCACAGAAATAAAACACTTTGCCCTGAGACTTATCTACACACCATCCATATAAATATACGTACTTGTGTGGTGCCGTTTTAAGTGAAGAAGGACTGTGTAAGGAGCTGATAGGGATAGACTGTAAATAAGAGTCATGGTAACAGTCTTACTGTTACCTTGTGACGTTCAGATACACAAAATAATAACAACATGTTATCTTCAATGCATCTTCTTTTAGCTATTTTCCTTTCTCAGACATTATATCAATTTGAAAAAAAAACCCTCATATATTTTACAGTGTGAATCATATTTAAATGACCAATATTGGGGCACCTAGGTGGCTTAGTTGGTTGAACATCCAGCTTTGGCTCAGGTCATGATCTCGCAGTTCTTGTGCTTGAGCCCCACATTGGGCTCTGTGCTGACAGCTCAGAGCCTGGAGCTTGCTTCAGATTCTGTGTCTCCCTCTCTCTCTACCCCTCCCCTGCTCACATTCTGTCTGTCTCTCTTTCTCAAAAATAAACAAACGTTAAAATGTTTTTTAAAATGTAAAAAAATCCACATTGAGATGTGGAGATGTCCAGGATTTGCCAACTGGCTGGAGAGTGGAAGTGCTGGGGTTCTAGGGAAGGAGAGAACTTGTGAGTATATTCAGTCCCCAAGTCCACACTGCCTCTTAAAATAAAACCTATTGGTTTCAGATGACAATAAAAGCTAAATTAACAGTTGCTGCAATCTTCACCCTGCATGATTCTTCATATTTTAACTCAGAATATTTTCAAATTATGTCAGTAGACTCGTTCCAACCTTCATTTGGGGAAATACTTCCTGGGGTTCAGAAGAGGATATCTATGGGATTCTTTTTCTTCTTGATCTAAATTTTGTCCTCTGCTGTAGAACATCATAATGCCATTCATCTACAGTGATCTCCTTATTTCAAATCTAAACAAACAGAAATCCTTAATGGCGGCCTTTATGGCAACCGTGGACCATGAACCCATAAAGTACTGTCGAGTAAAAAGAGAAAGACTGGAAAAGAAAGTGACATCTTTACTTAATAATCGTTTTTTCCCTAGAGCAGGTCAGCAACTATAAGTAGTTCAGCACCAGTTGAATAATGGTTATCATACATACTGTGTAGTGCACAATTTCAACTTAAAAAGGAATTTTTATTTCAAATCTGCTGGTGAAATATAGGAATGTTGGCTGAGACTTCTTAGGTTAAAATGGTAAGTATTGTGATTCTCTGAAATAAGATAGGAATGAACGTTGGTGTTCAAAGGAATAGAAGAAAGTCAAGTGTCCTCCCAGAATTGGGGGTGGGAGAAATGGTATCACAGGGGGTATGTTAAAGAAGGTGTCAGGCATTGGAAATGTAGCAACTGAAAATAGACCAAATGATGTTATTCCCTGAGCCAATTTCATTGCCTCCACCAATGTGAGCCACCCCAGTCCCTTCCAGTAGGATCTGCACAAAGGGCAACCTTGGGCCTGTGGCTTCAGAATGGAGCTAGGAAGTCAAAGACAATAACTTGCCTAGAGGTGGGCCAGTGGCATTGGTTGTGAACTCTCAAATTCCCTGGGAACAAATACGTGCTGCTTCGGGTTACTAGGAAACCACTAACTAAAGGTTTTAATAGAAGACGTGGACTTGCAAGGACAACAGGCTTTCCTTGATAGAGAATAGTTAGAGGGTTTGTAACTGTCCTTACAGTTGTGGGGGCTGGAGAAATGGCTGTTATGCATTACCATGTGCACACAGGCAACCATAAATATGTGTATAACCCTCCTGCATATGTATATATTCCCTAACTCCATGATCTAAAATTTCAAAGGAAAAAAAATAGACAAACTCACTATCTGGAATCAGAACATGGAAGCTATAAATTGAACTACTAGCAACATGGCCCAAACTGCCTCAGACCTGGGGCAATTGACCAAACCTGAGCGGGGGGGGGGGGGGGACTGAATCCATTATTGACCCAGGAAACAGACATCCCACTAAGAATGAGGAAGTGGGCTTTCTTGTAGAGAAAGCATCTAAGCCTGGGAGGCACTTAACTTATTCTCTCCTTCCTAAGTGGTTGATATAATAAAGCAATGATGTCCAGCTCCCTGGCCTGCAGAAAGAAAGAAGATCTAAAATCATTTGAACAAGTCAAAGGGGATTGGAAAATTGATCAGGAAGTAGATTAATATCTAAGTGACCACTATCTTGGGGCTAAGAACTTTTAAAACTTCCAATCTTGTATTTCTTCCTAAGAATGTGGTGAGTTAGATATTACTATCCACATTTTTTAAGTAAGAAAGAAGATTTTTTAGAGTTGAAGGAACCAACTCTTCAAGAGCTAATAAGTGGAAGTCTTGGGATTCATACCAGATTCTCTTCTTTAAGGAGCTATGGGTGAACATTGGTTCTGATTTGAACTCAAAATCATGATCACTAGGAAAAAATAAAATATGTATTATACTTTTTTCTCCATTGATGAATCAGATAGTATTTCAAGAGGAAAAACAGCTGTAGAATGTGGGGAATCCCATCAATGAGTGGTTTATCTTGGGTGTTCTCAGAGAAAAGAAATAACCTCCTGACTTTTCCCGCTGCCTTGATTCCTCTTCAATGCCTTCAATTTTCAAAAATTGTATTTAGTTTCCAATTTTTCCTGGTGGGAAGTTACCCCTGCTGTAAATTAATTTGCCATAGCCAGAATTAGAAGAGAAAAACATTTTAATAAGCATTTTTGGAAGGAAATTGGTCATTATACAGTTGCATTTTAATTATGCACATATATTGAGTTAGTAATTAGACTTTTACAAATCTATCCTAAGTATAGCTCACATGTATGCTTAAAGATATATGTGGATTTTTATTGCATTATTCCAAAACAAGTAAACCAAGAATCTAAATTTTTATTTAGTAGCGGGATTATAGGATATACATGTATTATAATATATTTATATGATGGGATATAATGCATCAATTATAATAATGGAAATAAAATTACATTGTTCTAACATTGAAATATCATAAAAGCAAACTGTTGAGTGTCCAAATTGTTTCAGAAGAAGTACAAGTTTCACTAATGTAAAAGGACAAGAGTGTATTTAGTATACAAACTGTTGACCAGATAGATCGTTTTTCACATTGTCTGTGGTGAAGAAACAGATTTTATTGGGATGCGTGGGTGGCTCAGTCAGCTGAGCGTCCAACTTCAGCTCAGGTCGTGATCTCACGGTTCATGGGTTTGGGCCCCACCTCAGGCTCTGTGGGCACAGCTCAGAGCCTGGGGCCTGTTTTTGGATTCTATGTCTCCCTCTCTCTCTGACCCTCCCCTGCTCATGCTGTCTCTCACTATCTCTCAAAAATAAATAAAACATATGAAAAAAAAAAAAAAAAGAAATAGATTTTATTTCCAATTTCACAATTTTGTGTTCCAATCTTTTTGTAAACTATAATAAAAACAAAAAAAACTAATTACTACCTTGTTCATCACCAGAAAGGAAAATTTCTATAAAAAATTCTTAATCACTCTGACTTAAGTCTTCACCTCATTGCAGACTGGAAACCCAAGCCTTTGAGGGCTCGTATAGATTAGAGACTATATTGAGAAGAGCACTGGATTACAAATCACCACAAACTTACCAAAAGGCATTTTATCATAATTAGTAACGAGTGGGAGGGTACATGGCGGTGGGTTGTTAAAAATCACGTAAGATCAGCATCCATTTATTTATTTCTAGTATATATAAAAATGAAAGGAAGGGTATGTACTTTTTATTGCTACTATCTGCTCTGTCATGCTCCAGCCTTTATATATAATTACTTCATTCATGCGATTATTTTTCATTTATCAACTAATAGATATTTATTCACCTCTAAATATAATACGCTTAATGTAATAGGTTATTTTCCAGTACATGTAATCAGAATGCTGTGAGCCAAGTGTCCATGTATGTAGACCTATTTTTTTAACATATAAATTTCATTCTAAGATAATTAACCCAAGCCTCTCCACAGGGTTCATTTATCTTGCACCATAAAATCAATGAGAAATGATATAGTGAATTTTAAAAGTGACTTATAGTACTTATTTTAGTTGATGTAATCACTTGCTGAAATGTGCCTCATTGAATAATGTCGAAACACACTTGTTTTCCAGAAAGTAGCTGCCTAGGAGACCAGGAAACCCCTTTCCAGCAATCACGACAATGCTTATTCCCTAGATAGTGACATTTTCTCTTTCTAAATATATAAGGGCTGTATTTTGTTGGACTCATAATGAATAGGTGTGATATTTGTGATTGGCTGATAGAATGCTCTGGGACTTTTGAGGCTAGGACATAAGAAGGACATTTTGAAATCCTCAAATCTTACTCATTCATGGATTCATTAATATATCCATTCGTTCACTCACTATTTGTTTATTTGTATCATAGACAATACTCCATGCTGGTTATGCTTCATGACGTTCTGAGTCTCCATCACAGTCTGGTAAAGCAGGTGTGAAACAGAGAAGTAAAATATTACATAAACCGGCAAGTTTGCGTACTATAGGTATGTTCAGGGTACCCTGACACTCAAGAAAGGGATACTAATAATCTTCCCTCATACATTCATATGTTCTTTTAATGAATCAAACTCCACCGATAAGTTTAAGGCTTCCTATACAGATATGTGTGTTGTTCTGTGTGCCTGACCTATGCTATCAAGAACTTACTCAACACCACTAAAATATGTGATTGTTATCTCAAATGATAAAACAATGAGGTTTCCCTCTCAACTTCCTGTCTTGTTCTTTGTTTCCTATATTGGTAGACATTGGAAACATTTGCATATTTATTCAAGTCAGATACCTGCACACCAAATTTCACTCATTCTTCTGCCTAATGAATACACAGAGTCAATGACTAAATTCACCCAATTTGCTCTCAAAACTATCTCTACAAACTATCTCAATACTTCATTCCAAGTCTCCTATTTTTCCTCTCAGTTATCAGAACAGCCCCTTATCTGTTATTTTTCTCACATTAATCTGCCACATGGCAGCCAGTGTGGTTATTTTCCCCAAATCAAAATGTATTAGATTCTTTTCCTGATCAAAACATGTCAGTGGCATACCACTGTATGTTAACTAACTGGAATTAAAATAAAAACTTAAAAAACCAAAACAAAACAGAACACGTCATGCTGCCCTCAATGTAAAATCTCCACTCCACAGCACAGAATGTAAGACATTTTATGATCCAGCCCTTCTTAATCATTCTAAAGTTGTCTCTTGGCCGGCACTCCTTTACATGCCAAGATTCAATCAAGCTAAAATTGTTTATCCAACACTATCATGCACTCTCATCTCTTGGCATTTGCATCTGTGTTGACTATGTAGCGCTTAATCTTCCCCTGTTCCTCATTGTATTAAATTCCATTATTACTCCGTTTAGAGATACTGCCTTTTAAAGGATTATCTGACTAGTTAAGTTTATTTTTTAAGTTTCTTTATATCCCTTTAGCACCTAGGTACTGTAGTATGGTATATTGTTAAGAGATACTAATAACTATTATCATTCTCTATTCAATGACTAGCCCTATGATCATGTTAAGAAATATAAAATTTATAAAACTATAAGCCTAGAAGAAAGTAAGTGAAAATCATTGCAACTGCACTGAAAAATCTTTGTAGGACAAATACACATGAATTGGAATTAAAAAAGAAATTGGAATTTAAAAATATTTTAAAGATTTTCTTTTTGAAATTCACCATTAAATAATGAAAAGACAGGCTGAAGACTTGGAGAAAATATTACCCATATATTGAAAAGACTTGTATCATAAATAGATAAAGAATTCTTACAACTCCATGATGACAGACAACCCAATTTACAAAATGGGTAAAATACTTTAACTGACTCTTTGCAAAGAGGTATGAATGGACAATAATTATACAAAAATCAATGTAGTTAGTCATCAGGGGAAACCAATTAATGTCACAATGAAATTTATATCCTCTGGAATGACTAAAATTTTTATTTTTATTTATTTATTTGTATTTATTTATTCATTTATTTTTAAATGTTTGTTTATTTTGAGAGAGAGAAAGAAAGCATGTATATGTGAGCACAGGAGGGGTGAGAGACAGGAAGAGAGAATCTCAAGCAGGCTCCATGCTGTCAGTGCGGATCCCAACATGGGGCTTGGTTCACAAACTGTGAGATCATGACCTGAGCCCAAATCAAGAGGCAGACACTCAACCAAATCAGCCACCCAGGTATTCCTGGAATAACTAAAATTTTTAAAAGACTGAAAACAAAGTACAAGTTTTAGGAAGGATCTGGAGTAACTTGAATGCTCATTAATTATGCCAATGTAATATAATAAGATGACTTGGAAAACTTCTGGAAAGTTCTTTTAAGGCTGAAGATATATCTACTTTATGGGTCAGCCATGTCACTCCCAGGAATTTACAGAAGCAAAATGAAAAAAATTATGTATATCCACATAATGATTTGCACACAAGTGTTCATACGTGTTGTTCACAGTAGCCCAAAGCTAGAAACAATCTAAATGTCCCTGGGAACGAATGAACAGACATATCTATACAACAGAATACTAAGCAACAATGAAAAGCAGTGAACTAATGATACTTCCATGGATGTATCTCAAAATTAATACATTGAGTTAAAAAAGCCAGTCACAAAAGTGTGTATTGTGTATTATTTTATTTGGATAAATCAAGGAAAATGTAAACAAATATAGGGACAAAAGAAAATTCACTGGGAAGGAAAAAGAAGGGTGAGGTTTTGGTTCAAATACCAGACTCTGGCTTTTCTTACAGTATTTTTGTAGATTTTCTTGAGTAGCTGTTGCTTCATTTGCCATATTACCTTAGAACCGTTTCCAGAGGCTTTACATGTTTTTTATTTTCTTTTTAAAATCATTTTCACCAGTTTCATTAGGAATTGGATGCACAGAGCTCCTCATGCTGATAAGACAAAATTTGATCTTTTATAGCTATTTTTTTTAACAACATTAATTGTCTTTTGTTAAAAAACAAAGTTCTTAATGGATTGCCAGGGTGTTTTTAGATAATTTCCAGTTATTTTACTGAGAAAGCTACATTGATTTATTTTCCAGTGCCAAGTACATGCACACCAAGAAAACAATTTCAATCACGTACAAAACTTTTAGCTGTTATTATTTTTTCACTGTCCGTTATGTGGCTTCCCAAATAAAACTTTTAATTTTGCTTAAAAAATTTAAAAGCTGTATATGTGTGCTTGTTTTTTCCCTGTCAGACTGCTATCATGTGAGTTACAATGTCATTTTCCTCACTGAAATTGGACTATGGCAGACATCGCAACAGCATGATATGTACTACTGATTTGTTATTCTTTCCAACTCAGTTTGAGCTCACTGTCCATGATGGAAGATCCATTATTTGTTTTGCACTGAGCCCATCATTGTATTTATACAGATGGTAGTTTTATCCCAGAGACTTGTGCACATGAAAAATTTTGCATATACCTCCTACATCTTCTGCTTGCATAGACAGAAGAAAAATTGGCTATCATTCATTGCTTGATTCTTTTTTGAACATCAGAGATGAAGGTGAGAGTTTGAATATGTGCATGTGGAAAATAGATAACAATTCTATTAGCAGTGGAGGGGCAGAGAGAGGGAGGGAGACACAGAATGTGAAGCGGGCTCCAGGCTCAGAGCTGTCAGCACAAAGCCTGACATGGGGCTCAATCTTACCAACCGCGAGATCATGAGCTGAGTCGAAGTCAGAGGTTTAACTAACTGAGCCACCCAGGTGCCCCAACAGTTTCAAGACTTTAATTAACTGTTTATAAAATCCAAAATATGACAACCATGGCCTGAAGGGAAGCAGTGGAAGTAGACTGTTCTTACAAGGTAGTGTCCATGCAGATAATGTAAGGTTTGATACAAAGATCAGAGAGAGAGTAAAGAATCTGCTATCATCAAATCCATGAAATTTATGATTTAGAAATTACTGATTCTCTTTATTGAACACACACTATTTGTCAAGCAAGGGGCTGTCAAGGGACTAAGTGGTGTATGTAGGATAATGACCTTATTTGCACAAGCATGTGAGGCATAAATCTTAACGACTGCATTTTTACAAATGATCAGCTAAGGCCGTGAAAGGGTAAGGAACTTGTCTAAATTCACACAAAGCTGAAGCGTATTGTATGTAGCACAAAGAATATTACCAAATATGTTCAAGGGAATGTGTTTTATTTAAGGTAGCAAAGCCCTAGACAGAGTGCAGTTTGTAAGTCCTGTTTAATGATGATGATCACGATAATGATGAAGACGATTCTCTGTTTTTATCATTGTATATTCAATGATACGTATGCCATATCTGCGTGAATAAGGATACGTTTATGCCGTGCAGAGTAGAGAGGAGGGACACAAAACAAATACGGAAAATGAATACAGAAAGTGGATCAAATATAGAAAGTGAACAAATAAAGACTGAAAATAATGAAGCAAAGCAAAATTTTGTATCTAGTTATTAATGAATTGAGCAATATTATTAACTCCCTGCCAAAAGTGAATTGGCTGTAATAACTAGAATGATAGCTATTTAGAAATCACAGGTTTACAAAGTACTTGAAGATGCTGACAACATATGTTTCTGCCAGTTCAGAGCAAACTTTTCTTTTTAAATTTAATTAATTGGTTATTTTTTTTAATTTGAGAGAGAGAGAGAGAGAGAGAGTGAGTGGGGAAGAGGGGGAGAAGGGGAGAGGGGGAGAGAGAGAATCCCAAGCAGGCTCCATGCTCAGTGCAGAGTCTGACGGGAGACCAATCACATGGCCCTTGGATCATGGCCTGAGCAGGTATGAAGGTCCCTCAACTGATGGAGCCCTCCTGGTGCCCATGACAGCAAACTCTTCTGATTCAAGGCTAATAAAATTTGGAATAATGTCTTCTGTATTCAAAGACTAATAATCTAAATCAATAAAATGCAGATTATTTTACAATTTAGAATATGTGATTTTGGAGATATAATAATGTCAACGATATATCTAGACTGATGTTTGTAAGATCATTGATACAGCATTTTATCCCCTAAAATGTTTGTGTCCAATGTAATTGAGGAGTAGAGACATGTCAACAAGTTTCATAGCTTTCAGTCTAATCTTAGATGGTAGTTCTTGTTGAGGTTGTAGTGGCCACAGGCAGAGTGTCATGAATCACAGTTTTACAGTTTAATTGTAATTAATTTAAACATCGGGCTCAGTTTTTTTTTAAAACAGAGACAATTTAAGAAAACGTTGCTTTAAACAAAATGCATTTCATAAATATCAAGCTGTGGAAGACTTAAAGTTTAAGAATGTCTAATAATTTGCCACTGAATATAAAAATTAGCAAATATCAAATCATCAGTGAAAGGTCAGACCTGTTCTGGATTTAGAAAACATACCTATATGGGTGCCTGGGTGGCTCAGTCAGTTAAGTGTCTGACTTTGGCTCAGGTCATGATCTCACAGTTTGTGAGTTCAAGCCCCATGCAGGGATCTGTGCTGACAGCTCAGAGTCTGGAGGGTGTTTAGGATTCTGTCTCTCCTTCTCTCTTGTACCTTTTATTTCTTTTAGAAACAAACCAATGAATATATTGTACAAACCAGTGCAGATCATTCCAAGACCAGAAAATTGATTTCACCTTCAGTTCTAAGGCTGCTGCTGATGCTCTGAGCAAGTATTATGAAACCTGGTGGCAGCAAACCCTCTCTCCCTCAATAGACGATGGAACACCTTGTTCTTGCTTCTCCAGTACCCCCTTCCATAGGGAACAGGCCCAGGACCCGACTCTCCACTCAGCCTCACTTGCCCAAATTTGGAATTGTGAACCCATGGCAAAAAGAAGCAAGAATTAGGAAGAATTAATTCAGTGTTTGTGAAACTGGAGAGTTCATGGTGATCTGTAAATAAACTATTCATATCCTATATAAAGATGCCTTTTCTATTCAGACAGAGAGACAGCAAAATATGTTCCAGAGGCAGGGAAGGATTCTGGACCACAGCTATGGCCTGCTGGGTAAGAGCTCTTGTTACCAGGCTAATCAGAGGGGAAGCTTTGTGGGTAGGAGAGTCTCCTACTCTAAAACATCTACCTCCAGAGACAGAACCAGATCATCCTTTCTATAAACAACACTTGGTGTCTTAGAAAAAAAAAAAAGGCTCCTTTCATCAACTTGTATTTCTTTCCATCATAGTTCTGCGCTTCAGATCTTGGCCAAATATACTGCAAACCAGAGACGTGTTGCCAGAAACTTTTTGTCTGGTTATCGTCAATTCACAGGATTGTTTGGAACTCTCAGGTAATTTCGTATTTTTAAAATTTTCTGTCTCCCTTTATGAAATGTGTGCAAATAACATCTGGGCTATTATTTTAATGCACATTGAAGCACACACAATTCATTTTTATGAAACAAAAAGCCACAGAAAAGCATCCTTGTTTTTTCCCTTGCCTCTGCCTATAATCTTAAAATGACGCCAAGCGATTGGAGGGGGAAAATGTGCAGTTATGTTGCGTCAGCCATTTTGTCGTCACATTTGCAATGATGGGAGAAAAACTTAGCTGAGTTATCATTAGAAATGCAGGCTTTTAATAGATGTGCCAACAGAAGCACTTTGGAGATTAATTTTTATAGCTGTCATTAGTTGCCACAGGACCTATCTATGGAAATCTTCCATTAATATAGGAAGCCTGGCTGAGGAAAACCCAGAAATTTGAAAACTCATAATATGAGAATTGTTAATGTACCAAAAGGATGATTGTAGAAGTTTAAGGTTTTGGATATAGTTTTGAAATATATTCATATTATCCAGCTAGACCAAAAAAAAAAAATACCACAAAAGGAAAAAAATCTTTTTGGTGGTAACTTTCCATCAGCAATATAATATGCTTTCGCTAGAGTTGTTTGGAAAACTCTGATGACAAATATATGTGAGCATTTTTTTATGTTTATGTAGGGATCTGGGCACTTTTAGGACTGCCAGCATATAAAGAAGGCATCATGCCTGCATTTAAGGGTGCAAGGTCAAAGAGCTCCATCAGTAACTGTTTAGAGAGTCTGTTATGAGATTAAGGTACGTAAGTAACCTGATAACACGGAAAGTAGAGGTAATAATTAGATATAGGAATAATCATGTATGTAAACAGACAAAACAGAGGTGAAATAGGTTATTGGTTCTGGCAAGAAATATGTAATCAGTCATTAAATAAATAATAAATAAGGCCAGAGCTAATGAGGCTTTGGGACTCCCATTTCCTTTCTCTTTTAGGGAGGGGAGTTGGAACAGCAGAGAGGCCGTCTGTGAGTGTGGTTGGGAGCATTTCATTCTGCAGCCAGCTTTTGCAGTGAACTGACATATATACATTAGAAACAGCGTCTAGAAGACACTTTTGTCGGCATTTAGTTTTCCCAATTAGCACTCTCAAATTTGGTAGGTTGGTATGAATTATTACATATTTTCCTTACCCCCACCCAAAAAGACACCCCACAGCCTTTTAACTAGTATTAGTATTGCAAAGATATAATCTGAAGATTTTAAACTAAAATTTTACTTTTGCACGCCTGTTTTTTCTTTCTTTTCTAATGTCTCTCACACATTAAGCCAGTGCATGTATTGCCCAAGGAGAAGTGATGATCCAATCTGATGAAGAAATTACTTCTCAGTTTTGAATTTCAATGTATATATTTTTAAGCCCTTGGCAGAAATGGTAGTGCTTTTGATATGCTATTTCTTATTTGGTGTGTTTATTTTCAATTCAAAAGGAAGAGCATGGCACATTGAGATGAAACTCAGAAGGCCTCAGACTCTATGGTTCGCAAACCAGAAAATTGAGGCAAATTCATGATAACGCTATCATTTTCTCACCTAAAGGAGTAAATAGTTTACCTTCCAAGCATGTGTGGGAGGAGTGTGAGTCATGGGGGTCTTGAGTCGAATTTAGACAGAGTGAATATGGCCGTTACAACCCCCTGCTTTGATTCATTTAGTAGAACCCAAAGAAAGGGGCAAGGGTATGAATGGAAATTCATAGACAAATTTGGAAGTATCCTACAGCAAAGAGGTTTTTGGGTTTTTTTGCCAGGTACAACTTAGAATGCAAAATCGATTAAATTAGGGTGAAATGCTTAAGGAAAGAACACCTACGTGATCCAATAGTTCTGAACGTGGCACAGGACTACATCTTAAGCTTTTCCATGTCTGTCTGAGATTGCAGAGACAAAGAGGATGTTGATAGGTGGTGATGATAAACAGGGATGTCTAAATGCCTCATATCTATTTTGTAATCCCTCTAGCCACTCTGTAGACTGTGAATTTTTATTGTTCTTGGAGAATATGAATTTTTATTGTTCTTATTTGCAAATGAAGAAATTTTGTCATAGGGATGCTAAGAGAAAGCCTCTGAAATAGTAGCATCTTTGACTTTAGGAGAAGAAAGGCTCAATGTGAAGAAGTTTCCAAAAGCTGGTCATGATAGAAACGAAGTTCAAGGTTTTAGCAAAGACTATGGGTGATCAAGGATACCGCAAGGAACAGAAGCCCCCGGATGATGACTTATCACAGCCCCTGAAGAAAACAAAAATAGTTGGATATTTTGAACTAAGCGAAGACTATGTTACGTTTCACTAAAATAACCAGGAACCTCAAAAACCTGGTAGCAGGATTCCAGCTCAGAGTCATGACACCAAGGCTTTTCTCTCCAGGGTGCAACTTTATTCCTGCCACACTGCTGATTTGGGTTCATACTGAAGAACTGAGCCCCGAACGCCACGTGGTGTAGTTTTTCATATATTTTCTACTTCTTTGTCTTCTATGTGTGGTAAGACACAAACACGCAGTCTGATGGAATGGTTTCCTGTTACAAGGTCATGAAGGATGTTGTCATGTCAGAGTATAGCCAGGTTGCCTTGATGTTTTGTTTTGTTTTGTTTTGTTTTGTTTTGTTTTCCGTTCCTTAGGGAGGGGACCCTATCACAACTTAATACTTGATATTGGTTAAACACCTTGTATTTTTAAATAACAAAGATTCATTTCTCACTATAAATTCCTATCCTTAAGGGCTGGGAGAAGATGTCTCCTTGTTGCAATCATTCCGGAACCTAATTGAGCAGGAACCACCATTTTGAATGCTAACAGTTACTATGCTAGAGAGACAAGGTAAAAATGTGGATGAATGATCTTACTTTGCTCTTAAGTGCTCTGACCTATAATAGGCATGGGTAATTAAAGTGTTCCATAAGTAATATGTTATTAATTTGCCTACTGGTCATTGATTCAACATGTGGTCCTCACCTACCACAGTATGTTTCAGGAGGTGAAATTCTATTAAATCTCCAGAAAATAGACAGTTCGAACTATCTGGCAAACCGTATTCTGTCATTTTGGTTGCTACTTATTTTGCTCAATTTCTTTCCTGGGTAAAAACAGACTCCCTGTTACTCTGCAACCATGAGAAGTCAATTTCTCTAGCCTGTCACCGTGTCAAGCACAGAGTCCTGTACCTTTGTGAGGTTTCTCCATGTCCATTATTTTCCTGTGTCACGTCTGAAGTGGCTGCTAGAGAATATTCCTTTGCTGGGGTCAGAGCAACTTTCTCAGTCTTCTCATCTCTGTGTAATAGCCAAGGGTTAAAGCTCATTTTAACATTCAACTAGTCAGAAACTCACAAAGCTCTTCATTTACATTCCACAGCCAAAGTAGCGACCTGCCCAGCTTTCTCCATGGTAACAAGTAGTTTCATCACTTCCCTCTACTAGCTATTCTGGGTGTTCAGGCACTATATTCTGGTACGATAAACACATACTTTGAATTCTATATGACTTCACACCAAGTATTGTATTAATTCAAGTATAAATAAATAGAACATGTCTAAAGATGCACGTGTTGTGAGGAGCACCAGCTGGTGCTCTTGTAGGAAAGTGCTGAGTCACTATATTGTATACCCGAAACTAATATCACACTGTGTATTAGCCAACTGCAATTTAAATTAAAGTTTTTCAATTTTTAAGTGTTTAGTTTTGAAAGAGAGCAAGAGAGAGCCAGAGCATGAATGGGAGGGGGAAAAGGGAGAGAGAAACACAGAATCCAAAATAGGCTCCAGGCTCTGAGCTGTCAGCACAGAGCCCAACGAGGGTCTGGAACTCATGAACCATGAGATCATGATCTGAGATGAAGTCAGACACCCAACCAGCTGAGCCACCCACGCACCCCTAAATAAATGACTTTAAAAGAAAGCAATGGCTTGGAAATAACCCTGAGTCTTCTCTCCTGCTGTATGGAATCATCTCCCCTCTTCTGTGATCGCTGCACTCAGTCTGTGACGTTCCAGGTGCCTTTGCTCTATTTGAGGTATGAATGTGTCTGTTTCAAAGCAGTCACCTTCAAGATGGAGGCGTGCTGGGGGTGATTTGCTGTGGGGATGATACCTATCATGATGGGGATGTATTTTCCTCATCTCTGTTAATCTCACCTATTTTAGGGGTAAGAATCTTAGTTTGATCTGAGAAGTTTGTTTGCCAAACAGCAATTATTTATATCACCTTCTTCCTGAATCAAATATGCTGCTAATTGGTCTATATTGGTTATTATACATGGTTATATTATATATGGTTATTATACTATGATTACCATATCAGTATAGCTGTAGGCATATTGTTCTAATTATTAGATTCTCCCCCCCCCCCCCCCCCCCGCCTCAGTGCACTGGGTGACACTATCATAAGTTCTCTAGAAGCAAAGACAAAGTCAATTTTAATGACACCACATAATGTGACACTTTTTTATCCCTTTTCACTCGATAAAACAGTTATGTCCCTAATTCTCTTTCCTCTTAATATTTTTGCACATGTAATACCCCGGTTTAGAAGGTTTGACTATTCTACACAAACTACCTGATTGTCAGCTTGAACACAGGATACCAGACTGAACTGGTCAGTCTTGTTTCTCCCAGAAGACTCATAAGGTCCTTAAAACAATAGAAACCTGATAAACCTAGGAAAGATGCCTCAATACACCTGCATAAGCACATTATCTTAGGCGATGTGATGCATACTTAATATATATCTGCTAAAGAAAATTAAGATGAGTTTGTTATTTAATTTAAAAATAGAGGCTGTCATTTTCCACTCAATTGTCAAGAGCCCGGCAAACTTTAAAAAGAAGAGAAAGCACTTTAAGAGATACGTTTTAAAGGTAACAGAGCAAATGGTTCAACTAGCATGGAAATCAACACATTGAATGGGTTTGATTGAGCAACTTCCTTGGGGGAAATCCCAGCTTTCAGTTCTCCCGTGGTCTTCAAACACTTAAGAGGGTAGTGGTCAGAGAAAAGAAAAACTTAGCCCTCAAGTAAAGAATCATAGTTGTCTTAGCAGCTGGAACATTCGGAAGGAGTGCCCTGACGTTTACAAATCCTTTGACGCGTGGAGATGATTATTGGAACTTGCGAGCCAGACAAACTCTTGCTTCCTCTTAGCAACTGGAAACAAAATGGCCATGGGGTTCACAGTCATTCTTTACAGAGACACACGAAGAGAAAGAGGTGGGACACGATGCAGCTCTCCATTCCTCAGAAGAGGAATTTAAGTGAAAATAATTAATTTGTTAATCCTTTTGTTATTTCTTTAAAAATGCGACAGCCACTAATTTCAATACAGAAATTATTATGAAGTAACACTTTACGAACGTTTTTTTAAAAGGGGTATAAAAGGCAGATTTTGTAGAAATATATGCATAACAGAAAGGCTGACAAACTCTAAATTAAGAAAATAATTCCTATAGTCTAACTTTGACAGTTAAATTTAAGAGACCAATAACCCTGGCATTTCTTCCCACTTACATTCTCAGCCTCAGAGATAATTGGAGGCAAGAGAGATTTTACTATTCTAAGTCGTTCCCCTCTGAGAATTGCCTTCCTCTGGAGCAAACTTTCCCCTTTCCTTTTTTTTTTTTCCCAATTTACTTTCACTCCCTGGTTCATACAGCTTGTTTAAATATGCTTTCAGGAAAGTATGCATCAGTCATTTAATTCTTGTTGTGAATAAAAACCAGACTCTTATTACTCCTAGCAAATATTAGCCTTTTAATCTTTAATCTGTTTGTGGAATAAAGAAGTCAGTTGGATTCTGGGATCCATGAAAAGACTGCTGGGAAAACGTATGGGAATATTGATGGGTAGATATAACAATTCTAACACCGTTTGGTTAATTACACACAAGACCAGATCTGTCCACATAGGAAAAGTCGGTCTAAGCTGATTTCTTCATTAACAGCAGAAATTTGGTTGTGCTGCTGTGAAGACAATGCAGACAGTAAGTGTCAGCTCTACTTATTGGAAGACGTGTGCCAAGGAGTAAACTCAAAAGGCAATCACCTCGACAGCCTTCATTAAGAAATTAACTGGGCTGACATTGAATGTGTCCATTGAAAACCTAGAAGTTAATAAATCAAAGCAACAGAGTAGGAGAAGAAGTGCTTTCTCAGGTATCCGACCTGGCTTAAGACCCTGCCTCTACCACGTACTAATTTGCGAGAACTATGGCAAATTATTTAGCCCCTCCTTGTGCAATAGTTCCTTCCCGTGCAATAACTTGGAACAGCGTTAGGTGAATGAGATGTGATCACACATGAGCACGCCTCTCATATGCTGTTTACTAATTCACAAGTTTTCTTCCCATTCCATTTAAATTGGGTATATATTTAAACATGAAGCAGACGAATATATAAGTTTTATAGGGATTTCTTTCTAATACTAAGAAGTAATGCTCTGCTAATGTACCCTTGGCTATATAGGGAAAATCATAATTTTGTGTTTTGGTGAATATGCCAAAGATTTCATTGGTCTGTTTTATTTTACTGAAATTTAATTACAATTTGTGTTGTGGATCAGAACACAGTTAATTTTTCATACTCAGAAAAGCTCTGAAACTATTAAGATCAATTTTGTTTATTTTTAGTCATCTTTATCATAAAAACATATAGTTTCATAATTGACAGATTGAAATGAGTATATTTATTCTTATGAATTTTAACAAGTGTATAAATATATAACTGCTAAACTGTTATCACTAGCAGAATAAGACTATGCAGAAAAAAAATTAGAATTTATCCTCTTCCTGCTGCTTACAGAACATGTCGATCTTCACCATTTCTAGGCCCTTCCAAATAATTGTATCCAGGTTTACTTTTAGGGTATAGCTTTGTGGTTTGAAAAAGACTTTGATTTCTGGAAGCCAAAATGTTGTTTTAGGTATAAGATAACAAGCCAGTCCTATGCCAGTCAACACATGGGATTTTCACACCCATACGTATGGTTCAGGTCAGACCAACTAATGTAAAGTTCAGTATTTGGACTTGATAGCTCCAATTGCTAATGACAGCAGAATTATAACCATGAATGTAGCCACACAATTAAAAAGTCAAGCCACCATAAGAGGGCATAGAACATTAGAGAATTGGAGTTAATTCCTTTCCTGAACATGCCTGAAGACAGCCCTGCTTCTAGATTTTCCAATTGCAGTAACCTGATAAATTCACTCACTCTATAAGCCAGTTTGAGCCTGGTTTTCTGACACTTGTATTGAAAGAATCCTTCACCCAGCTCAAATTTAATCACCCTTTCCTCACATTTATTCTGCAACTGCTTTTAGAACTTTTATTCTTTCCTTTTTTCATATTATTTCCATGGCTTTCAACAAGTTGAAGTCTGGCCTTGTAAACTTGCTTTTCAAGGGCATTAACAACCTGATTCTACTTACTTTCCACCTTCTGCTCTTTTATAGAAAAGCTTTGCTTCAGCTGAAGTATCCTCTCGACATCTCCGGCTTACGTCAGGCACAGTCTCCTTTTAACGTTTTTCACTTCCTCTAGCACATAGAATGTCTTCTTAAGACTTTTCTCCTTCAAATCCCAGACCAAGCCCCTTTATATGAACATCCCGCTAACATCTTTTGTTTTCCAAATACATGGTATGAATTATTGGTGAAATTCCATTTCACACATACCACCCCAGTTATAAAGGACTGTTTATTTTGTTCTTATTTCCTTCTTTCACCTAAAACAATTCTATGTACATCAAAACTACTTTTTTTTTAATTACTTAGTTTGCATGTGTGTTTTTTCGGGATCTATTTGAAATGCAAACTAGAGTGTATATCGATGCTGCTATAATCAGGTGACTTTCTAAAATTTCATATGGTTCTCATACATTTTAAGACTATGTAAGTTTCGTTGTAAGCATTTCTCTCTAATTCTGTAAATATTTATTAAGAGGTTAGGGTGGTTCTATGCACATGGTCAGTTGTGGTAACACATCGACAAATTAACAGAGTCTCTGCTTTCATTGTCTAGTGGAGAAGGAATAGAAAAATTAAATAACAGAAATCAGGAAAATAATTCAAACATTGATTAAGCTGCTCATTGGGATGGGACAGACTTCTCTATGACAGGGTGACTATATGCCTTCTTTGCCTAGGAAAATTCTGGAATAGTCCTGTTGTATTGGCATTCCATCTTGTAATTTTATTTCAGATTTTAATTTTAACATAAACTATTACAGTTAAACTTTGCATTAAGGTAAACTAAGGTGGATTTGGCAAACTTTCTTGCCGTCTATTCATTCATCAGCTCAATGTTCAGTAAATAGAGCTTGCTATTTATAACATAGTTTGATCTGAAACAAGACTGATAGTAACTCAACTCTGTTTTCCTGAGGCTTTCACGAACAATCTTACACTTCACCAATAGACAGCATGCTGGCTTTCATGTAAAACAATGCAGAGTACTCAGACGCTCACAGTTATGGACAGAGGATTCTTTTCAGTCTTGGGCAGTTACAGAGGAAAGTATTCAATACTATGGCCTGCCAGACATTGCCTGTACTGGCCAGCTTTGCCTCAGCTGATGCCTTAGCCTTCCAGCAAAGTGAAGCTTTCATGTAAACGTAATCAGTGGGAAATGTGGAAAATTCAAGATTAAGAATACAGAAAGCACGTGCCACAACCAGAGGCTAAAAAGTGCAGTCAGAGACCCATAGAGAATAGCTTGGAAGTTCAGGAAATGCACCGTGGAAGTGTCTCTAGATCGATTGATCGTGTTTGGCAGTGCATTTTACTTATTTACTGATTGCCTATATAGTTTGCAATAAAAGCTTTAAATAAAAGCAATAAAGCTTTCAGCAGCAGTGGTCAAAAAAGTAAGTATTTAATAAAAAATAAGAATTGAATTATCATTTTTCAAGAGAGCAGATAATGAATCTATAACTTGCATAAAATACAAGTTGAATTTACTTTCCACAGTGGAGTTACAATGTTTACTACTAATGATCTGAAAAGCATCTGACACAACCCTGCTGAAAAACATCAGCATCTGTTTTAAAATTAGTAGATGATTTAATCAGATGTCATGAAAGATTTTAGAGTGTAGAGTTTTTTAACATGTAGACTTTCAGAAGATGTGTTTACATTATATTCTAAGAAGCATTTAAACAAATGCATTTCTGTTTTAAAAATTTTTTAATGTTTATTTATTTTGAGAAACAGAGATAGAGAGTGAGCAGGGGAAGGGTAGGGAGAGAGAGACACGCAGAATCCAAAGCAGGCTCCAGGCTCTGAGTTGTCAGCACAGAGCCTGATGCAGGGCTTGAACTCATGAACTGTGCGATCATGACCTGAGCTGAAGTTGGACGCTCAACTGACTGAGCCTCCTAGGCGCCCCAATCAAATGCACTTCTAAACTAATTTTGTTCATTTTCGATTCCGGAGTGTCCTAGGTGGAAATAAAGTGTTATTTTTGGCTCTATTAGCAAAAGAGAGAGTTCATAAAGAGTTAACTGATACTAGTGTCATTAGCTGCTTCGAATAAAACAATTAATTCTAATAATGTTTTAATTTGTTTTTTCTTTAAATGGTTCATGAAATCCAAGTAAAATGTTTAGAATTTTGGTCTTTTTAAAAAGGTTTTTAAAATTTATTTGAAGAGAGAGAGCAAGTGGGAGAGGGACAGAGACAGAGGGAGAGAGAGAATCCCAAGCATGTGGGGCTTGAACTTACCAAATTTGAGATCATGACCTGAGTTGAAACCAAGAGTTAGATACTTAACTGACTGAGTCCACCAGATGCCCCTAGAATATTAGACTTTGAAAAGATTATTTATTGTAAATGTTATTGTAAACTCAGTTAAAAAGCGTATATAGTTATTTTTGTATTGATATTATGAAAACAAATTTGAGTAGAGCATGGTGTTGGATTTAAAACATGGCTCCTGTTTAATTAAAATAGATTATGGTATTTGTCTTTCTCTGACTTATTTCACTTTGCATAATACTCTGTAGCTCCCTCCACATTGCTATAAATGCAAGATTTCATTCTTTTTTCATGGTTGAGTAATATTCCAGTGTGTGTGTGTGTGTGTGTGTGTGTGTGTGTGTGTGTGTGTGTGTGTGTATCACATCTTCTTTATCCAATAATCAGTTAATGGACACTTGGGCTGTTTCCATGGTTTGGCCCTTGTAGATAATGCTGCTATAAACATTGAGGGGGGGCATGTATCCTTTTGAGTTAGTATTTTTGTATTCTTTGGATAAATACCTAGCAGTACACTTGTTAGATCATAGGTCAGTTTCTATTTTTAACTTTTTGAGGAGCCTCCATACTATATTCCATCCAGAATGACTGCACCTGTTCTCACTCCCACCAATGGTGCAAGAGGGCTCCCCTCTCTCCACACCCTCACCAACACCACGAAACAGACTCTTCACTATAGAGAATAAACAGATGGTTACCAGAGGGGAGGTAGGTGGTAGGAGGGGCTACATAGGTGAATGGGATTAAGGACTGCACTCTTGGTGATGAGTACCGAGTGTTGTATGGAAGTGTTGAATCAATATATTGTATAACGGAAACTAATGTTACACGTTATGTTAACTCACTGGCATTTAAGTAAAGACTAAAAAAAAAAAAAAAAAAAAGACTACGAAGCAGAGGCTGACTTAGAGTTAATTTCAATGAGTACAAAAAAGCGACACATTCCAACAATTTAAATTAAAATTCTGGTTATCAAGATTAGAAAAAAAGTGAATCTTGTTATTCACGAAGAATCACTGAATTAGAGCTGTTGTGTGAAGAAGTTGATGTAGAACACTAAAAAAAAATCAGAGGGGTGCCTGAGTGGCTCAGTCAGTTAAGCCTCCGCCTTTGGCTCAGGTCATGAGCTCACATTTGTGGGTTCAAGCCCCACGTCGGGCTCTGTGCTGACAGCTCCAATTCTGTGTCTGCTTCAGAGTCTGTGTCTCCCTGTCTCTCTGACCTTCCTTGCTCATGCTCTGTCTCTCTCTGTCTCAAACACAAATAAAACATTAAAAAAAAAAAAGAAATCAGAATTTCAATTCTGGCATCATCTTGGATTTAGTCTGCCCTTATATTATACACAAATATAAACTGGACACAGTATATGAGAAAATAGTTTTAAAACTTTATTAACAGGCCATACAGAGAACTGGGGGATAAAATAAAAAGGCGAGTCCTCAGATCACCCAGCCTCCAGCCTTCGTGCACTCTGGAATGCAGAGGACCACAGGATGAACAAAGCCATGCCCCTGAGGTAAGGAGAAAGGGATTGGATTCGGGGGAGGATGAAGTGACTTGATTTTGTGGAGAATACATGTGACGATGGAACTATATTGGAAAGACTCCCAGAAATAGAACTCAAGTCCCTTGACGCTGCTGTTGAATACTAACCTGTTTATGCAAGAACTGGACTTCCACAAAGCCAAGCAGAGGAGTACCTGTGGGCTGTAAGCTGAACAATTTTTAGACCTTGCATATGGCTGAAAAATATTTGAGTTTCAAGTAACAGGAGTAAAGAGGTTTTTTTTTCTTAAAAAATTTTGATGTATATTTATTTTTGAGAGAGACAGGGTGCAAGCAGAGATAGAGAGAGAGGGAGAGACAGAATCTGAAGCAGGATCCAGGCTCTGAGCTGTCAACCCAGAACCTGATGCAGGGCTTGAGCCAACAAATGGTAAGATCATGACCGGAGCCCAAGTCTTAGACTCAACTGACTGAGCCACCCAACCGCCCCCAGAGATTTTCTTAAACACCCAGGACATTCGGGAGATTTCTCATAAGGCTTACAGAAGTAGGGCTAAACTAGCTGGAGAATAGAGCCCCAAAGAAGCTTTAAAGCAGCAATAATAACACTACCTACAAACAATTAACTGCTAACCAGAACAAAGTACATGGTTCTCAAACAAAGAAAATAAATCTACTATCAAACCATTAAAACTCACAAAGGTAAGCATTTGGTCAAAAGTTAGAAATGCAGAGAAGCAAGAACTCATGACCCAAAAGCAAGTGGGGAAAAATCTAACAAAAGCAGTAGGCTTTTAATTAAAAGTGATTACAGAATTAGTAGATAGGATTCAAAGACGCACTATCCAAAATATATTCAATAGCATTAGTATAATAAAAATTTGCATATAAGCATATGTAGGCAAAGTGATGGAAAATACATAAACTGACCAAATGGAACATGTGGAGTTGAAAAGTACCACAATTGAAATGAAACGATCTCTGTGTAGGCTTAAGAATTGATTGAACACTGCAGAAAACAACATATAGTGAACTTGATTTCCTAACAATATGAACTATGCAAACTTGAACACAGAAAGCTAAAAGACTGAAAATACAATATACAGTGACATGTGGAGCAAAATATGTCTACCGTCTGTAATTGGAATCTTGCAAATGGTGGTGGGGGAGGTGGGGAGAAAGACATTTGAATAAATAATGTCTGATAAAGTTTCAAAGTCAATGAAATCATAGGGAACTAAAAAGATACTCTTTCTTGTACTATGAGACGCTGGGATTTTTCTCTGTTCTGTTTTTGTTTTTGTTCTTTTTTCATTTGGCTTCCTCGTGACGTGTAATATCCCCCTCTCATCTGGCCTGAGAGTTTGTCCCTTCAGATATTTTGAGCTTTGCTCATTTTAGCCTGCTTTCCTATTCAGGTTAAAAATCTGTCAGATTCTGCGTGGAGGCAACTTGTTTGTGGGATTTCGTCTCTTAAACATCAAAAAACTAGAGGATTTCATTCTGCTTTTCCAGACGGCCACATTCATACGCGGCCACAGCATTTGGCAAAGCTTAGTGGGGGAACAAACTGAGTTTTCTGTTCTTCAGGTTTCAAACCCCTGCAGCTAAGAGGCAAGGTCCATTGTTCTCTCTTTTCCAGAGCAGAACATGTCCTCTGTTGGCATTTCCGGAACTAGAGGAAAGTTCCTTCGGGGATGAAAATGGTCAACCACCTCAGCTCAGCGAGGGAGCGCTCTTCTCTATCTGGAATTTAAGCTCAGCTAGCCTTCTTTGGAACCACGGCCGTTCAATGTTTTGAACCAATTGGACCACATAATTTATTCTTTTCTTTTGAAATTTTTGCATGTCTATCTGTTTTTACTGGATGCCGTGGCTTACTAGTATTTAGTATGTCTCATTCAGAAGAAAGTGCCTGTCCAGGCATTTTTACATTACACTGGGATAATGTTAATAATTATAATCATTTTACATTTAATCTGTAAACACCATTTTAAAAAGGCAAGGTGATTGATAATGAACTAGAAAGGATTTAAATGCTCAGAACAAGATGAACTGATGAATAACAAAGTATGAATGATAGAGTGACTAGAGGAATAAAGAAATCATTCAAATTCAAGATGAGTTTTTAAGTAGTAGAGTCAGCCATGTTCTTTCACTCTAAGCTCTCTGCATCTGAAAGGAGAGCTTTTCTTTCTTCTGGACTAACCCAGCAAAGAGTGCCAAAGGGGTTATTCCTCCTCCTTTTATTTCTTTTTCCCAAATCTGAGGGCTTCATTAGCAGTGGATCCAAAGGGATTCTTTTGTCCAAAAACTGACTAGACACACATTCCTTAGATAAGTCATCAAGTACTTTCTCAACCATCTGCTTTTCTTTTCTTTTCTTTCTTTCTTTCTTTTTTTTTTTTTAGAGAGAGAAAGCACTTATGAGTGGGTGAGACGGGCAGAGGAAGTGAGAAAGAGAATCTTGAACAGGCTCCATAGAGTACTGTCCAACACAGGGCTCTATCTCATGGCCCCGGAATCATGACATAAGTCAAAATCAAGAGTCAGACACTCAACCTACTGGGCCACCCAGTGGCCCCTCAGCCATCCACTTTTCCACTAGCAATGAGAATTTTCAACTTGCATAAGGTTTTTTCCTGCTATTATTCTTTGGGGGCTGGGTTACTACACACCTGGCCACATTCTAGAAGGAGAAGAGAAGAGTCTTTAGAAGTTATTCCACTGACAAATAAGAATTCTATTGAATATCCGATCACATCAAAAGTTTTGGGCCATTTATTTATATCTCTTAATAGATTCTTAAACTAACTAGCCCTCTTGATCAGCTTATTTTAAGAACTATAATACTGTAAAAATTTAATTAGAATATTTTAATGAGAGACTTTTTGTGAGTAGTATGCATATATGATGACTCTTATGAGTAAATTATTTCCATTTCATTTCAAAGCTAAATAACATACAAATTGTATTTTACTTTTTATAATCAGTCCATTGCAAGAGAAGCAGCAACTGAAGTATTTATGAACAGTTCAGAATTGGAGATATTTTAAACTGCAAAGAACATTTTTGTCATATTATGTGAGAAGGTAAATGTGACTCTAAATTGATGATTATCTAAATACATATCAGTGAGTTATTAAAAAGAAGGAATTAGGCCATAGAATTTGAATGCCATCCACTGAACAAATGCTTAAAATTAAGAGGGAATCGCATTTAATGATGCAAGCCTTTGTTATTTGGGAAATTATTTTCTTTAAACATTTTATTTTGTGATAATGTAAGCTATTAGGCATTACATTTTTTTCGTATCTTAAACATCTTTTTAAAACTATATAAAGCAGAGTAAGACAACCACATCTTTATAAGGACCAGATATTAAAATATTCACTAGATTTTGATAAGATTGGCTCATTGAACATTTGTATTATTTACCTAATGTGCCATACATCATCATAGTTTATATGGGGAAATAAATGGGATGGTTTGCCTTCTCCAAAGACTCAGGGTTTTTTAGGCAAAAAAAGACAAGAACACTCAACCTTAAAGGCATATGAGCAATGATAATAATAACGTACGTGTAGAGGTATGTATAGGGTGGAAATACATTTGTACTGTAGGAATTAGTTGCATTTCCTCTGAGTCAGAGGAGAGAAGACTCTAAATAAGAGAGGACTTCCTTGTACCTTGCAGGACTTTTATAGGCATTTAAGGAGCTGGCCTTTAGGTGTCAGTGAAGACAAGAGGTCAAACCGGAAGCTTTTTATGGACCTGCAGACTGGGTTCTGGGCAGGGGATGTGAAAGACTAAGGGTGGAGAACTACTGAGTCAGGGCTGAGAAGAGAGTTTTAGTCAAGGACTCCCCCAATGAGATTTAAGCACAGGTACCTAAAGAGTGCCTCAGCTGAGCTCCCCACCCTTCAGAGGGCTGCCCGTTGGCCGCAGGTGGGGTCGGAACAGGGAGGCATGTGAACGTGTATGAGCCAGCCTGGGAAGGGAGTGAATCCGTGCCTGATTCTCACTGCAGAGGCTGCAGTGTGCTGGCTTTACACCAACTCTGGTGAGGGAGACAGCTTTTTCCTTATGACTCCTGAAAGATTACAGACCGCATTTGGGCCAAGGGCTGGACTCCTCAAAGAGAGGGAGGAAAAGAGAAATAATTATTTCGAAAGCCAGTGTGTGCTTACAGTGTGCCTACTACCCTGGGTACAGGAGGATAGCGGTGGGAGGGGAGGTCGTGGGTTGTCACGCTGGATAGGCAGGCGGAGGCCAAGGTGCAGAGGGCTTTGATCGTTACAGGGACCAGGACTCTGGCCTTCGTGGAACCATCGAAGGATTCTGCCTTCTGTGACTGGAAAAATGTAGCCTGACGGAACTGGGAGCATAGACTTGAACAATTTACTTTCAAGAGGAGGGATAGATTAACTTTATTGATGGAAAGCTTATCAATACTGATCTAGAAACAGGCTGCAAATCCACACCAAGAGAATGAAACAAAATAGGCAAGCTTCTTTTGCACAGAGCAGATGAACTAAATCTATCATTTTCCAACCACATATTTTGCCATCTTGGGACACAACCTGAGAAAGAAAGCACAGCTTAAATGCCACCATCACCAAATATTTTATCATTTTATGGAAACAAGCACGTAACTCAGTGAAATCAGCAATCACCAGAATTCTTTTTCTTTTTTCTTAAGGGATTGGTTTTCAAGGAAAAAAAACTTCTATGCATGTCAAAAGTTTTATGTATATTTATGTTACATAATAGTCACAGTCATCTTATAAGATAGTTATTAATTTTTTTAAATTTCACTGTGTGTGTTTTTTTTTTCCTAACAGATGAGTAACCTAGCACTCAAAAGCCATGGTAACTAATCCAAAATAATACAACTAGTAAGTAATATAATTAGCAACAAAGTCTGCATCTTTGAAACAGCCCTACATTCCAGATATTGCAACAACTGTTACCTTTAAATATTTTGACCTAAAAGCGGTGTTTCTTATCTTTCCTCTGTTGTGTGTGCTTCTGTGAAGTCTCCTCTTCCTTTTGGTTTTATCCACCTGGAATGGCACCACTGAAAACATCTTGGGCTTAGTCTATCTTTAGGCTATTTCTCTCCTGCATCCTTTTGATAACTTCTGTATGATATTCACAGTGAATTACATCATGGAATGGGAAGCACAGGGTGGGAAGAAAAATAATCGGCACATATTAGAAATGCCTTTGATGTTAGTGATGAAAAAGATGAGAAGTATGGTGAGGGGAGAGAAGGAACATATATTTTATTATTTTTTAAAAAGTTTATTTATTTTTGAGAGAGAGAGAGAGAGAAAATGCATGTACACACATGTGCACCCAAATCAGGTAGGAGCAGAGAGAGAGGGAGGGAGAGAGAATCCCAAGCAGTTTGCGTGATCAGTGCAGAGCCCGACACAGGGGTCGACCTCACCAGCTGTGGGTGAGATCATGACCTGAGCTGAAATCAAGAATTGAACACTTAACTGACTGAGTCACCCAGGTGCCCCAAAAGAACATATATTTTAGAACTCAGTTCGCTGTTGTTGTTGTTAAGTTGAGAAACCTGATTTAACCTAAGACATGTATCAATTATTTGGAATATCAGCTTTCTCTTCACAAAGTTCAACTCTCATGAAAAATGAAAAATTGAACACCCATCATTTTATATTTATGCCCATCAAATTTGTTAGCTTAATGCAAGTTAATTGACATTAATGAACATCTTAATGTTTACAAGGCCTACATCGGACTCCAGGAGTGGGATATGACAAATACTTTGGTGTGTCTCCTCATGAGTAATGTGTAATGAATCCTTGTCCTGATAGATGAGAATAAATTGAGAAGCATTTAATGATTAAAAATAAAAATAAAACATTCTTAAAAATGTTCTAAAGTCATGGGAGTGGATGTTTAATGGGCTTCACAGGAAGAATCATAACATCCACATGTCTGTTTAATGGAAAAAAACTTTGTCAATCTGATCCCAATTAGAAGCGACTGTTTCCTCCCACTAAAATCATTAAAATGCTCCTTCCTTCATCACAGCATAGCAGAAAGCTCAGGGCGTAGATGTAGACAGCATGTTCATGAATGGAAAAGGGAGATGGAGACAGAGATGGGGAGACAGCGATAGACAGAAACAGTCCAAGACCGACTGCAGAGTTCACTGCAACTGCCAGGTTGTGTAGAGCAAATGGCAACAAAATCTTCATAACAGAGTCATGTCAGGTTAAATTTGAGAAAATCCTCAAGTAGAAACTGACCTTTAAGGCGAGGCGGCACAAAAACAACATCACAGCGTTGATTTTCTAGGGCAGAAATTGGGTGGGGCATGCCACAGGACTAGAAGGACATGGAGAGAAAATAATTCATCCAGGATGTGCCTGTGTCCATGCTGAACAGTCTCATGGCTGTCCAAGTGGCCTGGAAGTTTGGGTAGATTGTCATGTTCACTGCGTCTGTGTGCGTGCACATGGGCAGATGAATAGGCATCTGTATCACCCCTGTTATATGGCATGAGTTTGTTTATTTCTAATGAGTTTTCTTATTCGTTATAAAATCCTGAACAGGTGTGTTACACCTCAGCAGCGGCTAGGTTCTGCCCCATCAGAGCCAAGAACCCGGTAACCAAGACGAATCAGGTAAGTGGAACCACTTGTAGTACACTCCCTTACTAAATTTTTTTCCTGTCTAAATGGGCTACACATTCTCTTTTAGCTTTAAAAATGCCTTTTCTCATGTTCTGTTACTATCCTTCAGTTCAAAGAAATTCTCGGGCTCTTAAAATGTCTGTTCTCAGTGACATTCCTATTAATGTATTTTTAGCAGGTTTGTTTCACGTGAAGTTGTTCTATTTCTGAATCTCTGCCTTTGTAGCAGGACAGCTAACTCTCTTGTACACGAAGGATAGGTTGGACAAGACATATGTGATTAGTTTATGAGATAGAAAAGTCTTTGTCCTATAAGGCTGGAATGGAGCATCTGAAGTTTGGGCTCATGCCGTTTAACAGCAGCCATTCCCTGCTTGAAGCAATATATAGTTTATTTCTCTTTCGTTCTTGGTGGCCGATACTACACGGGAAAGCTTCCTGAGAAATGATGGCCATTAACTTAAATTTGAAGTCAGAGAAAAGATGAACATTGAAAATTCTCATGCTGTGCCAGCATGCTCTGACAGACCTCTGTGATTTAGCATCTCTCCCTGACAGTATGAATTATAATTAAATCACAGACATATGGAAGGCTAGTAACTGAATGTCATTTGAGCTGTCTACATAGGGAGGAGGAGGTATGAAAAGAAAGACATGGAAATGTGTTTCTAAAATCATTTCTGGTTTCAGATGGCGAGTTGATAGGACACTGCAACAGGTAGGTGCTGTATTATGTAAGAGCAGTTGCTCTACATGAGATCATCATCCCGCCACCCCTCAGCCGGTGACCATCTGAAGGACAACTCAACCTAGGTAGCCTCTACCACCTGATTCATCTGTTAGACTCAAAACCTAGGAATCTTTCGGAAGCAGGGTCTTGACGTGACTCAGAGAACCAATACAAAGATTCTGGATTTGGAGCTGAATGCAATCCTGTGATGAAACTTTGGAGTTGCCTCCTTTAGGGGGGAGATGATGGAATTCCACATAAAATGTCATCCTAGGAAGAAGGGAATGGGTCGTGGAAGGAATGACAGCAGCAGATTTGGCTACCCAAACCCTCTCGTGTCTCCTCCTCCTTTCTTTCTTCTGCTATAAAGGCTGGAGACATAAATTATCCCATTTCCCAGGCTACCTTCAGTGTTTCTCATTAATGACTTGAAAGTGGAATCACTGGGAGGAGAGTTTCCCCCAAGTGAAAGAGAAAAACCTCATAGCGCCATTTTGGAATGTTTTGTCTCATTGCCTTTTGTCCATTGCCCATGGCTGTCATATGAGGTGTGTGAATCCTGGAGAGAAGCACCCATTCTCAGCCGCAGACATGAAGATACAGCCTATATACTCAAGGTGGCTGAATGGAGAGCCAACAAGACTGGATTTGTAATGCTATTATTGAGCAGTTGATGATGTCCCAGACTTCCTGTTATAGAAGACAAATAAATCTCTAAGTTACTTCCCATTAGGAGAAAGTGAAGAAAAAATTCCAGCCCTTAGCACTTCTTTCCAAGTTGAACATGATCGGAAAGCACCAAGAACTCAATCAGATCCTTTCTCCACTTATCACACTGCTCCCCAACCTACCCTAATGCTGGCATCTTTCCCTACCCTGAATTTGCTAGGATTTTCCATGCTTTCCTGTCTTCACATGTGATTCCTTTGGCCAAAGCATTCTTTTCTCTGTTTTTTTGACCAATGATTGCTATGCAATTTTCATACCTCAACTCAAGTTCCTCTTACTCAAAGAAATTTTGCATGCTTCCTATCTTAAAGGAAATGTGTGTATATATGTATGTATGTGATGATTTCTTTGGTGTCAGTCTTCCCTACTGGCTGCAAGTTCCTATTTTACATTTCTCTCTCTAGCCATTAGCATGGTACCTGACACACTAGACACACTCAGTAAGTATTTGCAGAATGGATGAGTAGATGAAATAAAACAGAAATCAATTTTTTTTAGATATATGATTATGGAGCTTCATGATACTGAGATACAACTTTGGCAGAAAAGAGAGATCATCAGATAGGGAGTCTTTAGCCACTGAATGTACTTGACTTAAATTTTTTTCCCTCATCTCTCATTGGGGGCAGTGCTTTTTCTTTATCATTGGTCAATCTCTCTGCTTGTTCCTTGGATTCCACACCTTCTCATGTTCTCAAGCTTCTTCTTCCATCAGTTGTTGGAACAAAAATAACACCTCTGAGTAACAAAATCAAGGAAGAAGGAAATAATTACATCTAAAATGACTTTAGAGAGTGTGAGCTCAGTTCTATTTTTATTTGATTGCCTTATATGTACTTAAAAGAGTTAGAGTAGATGATCCTTATCCAAACTCAGAAACTTCAAATTTTTCTTCATCTGGATGAATTTACCTAATTAGCATGACATAGATGTATTTGTTTGTGTATCTGAGTTTTCAGCAATGATGTGGAAAATATCATTTTGTCTTATGAATTACTTATTTATAACAGTCATGAGAATCATTCTAAGAATACATTAATTTTCAAATCAAAGTAAAAATTAATCTGATTGTTTTGAGTTGTTTTGATAACACCAATGATTAAATTGGCCTTCTCTTAACATGTGAGTAATACATTAAAACTAAAGGAGTGGGAATGGATGAAAGATTGCGATGGAAATGCACTATCTCACCGCCATCATTCTTCTTCATCTCCCCTTTCTTTTCTCTGTAGTGTGTCAAAAGCTTGTTTAAATGTTTACTTATTTATTTTGAGCCCAGAGGGGATGATCCCAGGAACCATGACTTCATGACCTGAGCCTAAATAAAGAGTTGGAGGTTTGACAAATTGAGCCTCCCAAGGGCCCCTATTCTGGACATTCTTCATCAGATGATATCTTTCAACTTTTCAATTGAAGCTTTTCATGTGGGAAGATAGAAACACCAGCAATGGTCTAGAACATCATGTGTTCTAAATAAGACTTTGTAGAGGTGCCTGGGTGGCTTAGTCGGTTAAGCATCTGACTCTTGATTTAGGCTCAGGTCATGATATCATGGTTTGTGCAATTGAGCCCCACATTGGGCTCTGCACTGATAGCATGGAACCTGCTTGGGATACTCTCTCTCCCATTCTCCCTCTCCCACTCATGTGCTCGCTCTCTCTCTCTCTCTCTCTCTCTCTCAAAATAAATAAATATAAAAAAGAAAGCACGGAATAAACTCCATAATGAGTCTAAAATTGATTTTCCACATTTCTTCAAATACTCACATTATTATCAAATACTCACATTATTTTTTTTCAAAATTTATATTGTTGAAAACCTGATACAGAGATGAATAACCAGTTCTGTAATCATATAAATACAATTCTCTTCATATCACTCAGTTAGAAATGAGGACTAGTCTTGTTTCTTAATTTTTGTCATATTTATGATAGCTAACCTTAATTGAGGACTTATTCTATACCCTATACTATATCAAGTCCTGTTTAGTATGCTCTATATGTTACACTAATCATTAAAATAATCCTATGAGTTAGGTTTTATAAGTCCTTACAAGGACTATATTACAAAAAGACTCAAAAGGTTTAATAGCCTGTACAGCTTCACAGAGATAATTAATGGTGAACTTGAGCTTATGAATACAAGTCTATGCTTATCTCAAAGCTGGTTTTCTAAAGCATAGTTTACACTGGTATTATACTATACGACATCTTCTAGTTTGGAAAAGAAATGTTAAGTGTGATGTAATGCTGGAGAAATAAGTGGTTATCAAAATTTGCCTTTTTATCACAGGAAAATAAAATAATATTATACTTTAGGGAGGTCAATTACAGCCAAAACAATTTAGTGTGCCACATACGTACACCATCTTGGAAATTATTTCATGCTTTTGATATGATTGAGAGAATGGTATATAGAATGGTTCAATACTTTGTCATTCAAAACCAGAGTTTATGCCCCAATAATGTAGGTACAACCACTTTAAATCCCTGTTGGAATCAAATGAGCTCTGGATAAATCATTATTTGATATGTAGCCCCAAGAACACCACTAACAATAGTGTTAAGTAAAACTGATATGCAAAGAAAGCTCCAGTATGTCCAAGCTCCCTAGTTTGCAGTGAAGGATTTTGTCAACTCCAGAAACACAGGAGTCTGTAAAACACATTACCACAATGACAATTTCTACATGTAACTTGAATATTTTCCATTACATTTTATTTTAAAATTGTGAATGGGTTTATCTGGGGAATCTGACCCTGCTTTATCCTAAAATAATATTTTGTGGTGCATAAATATATAGAACCCACTTATTAAAGTGTAAAAATTAATAATCTGTAAAAATTACTGATTGTTAAAGATTCTACTCAAATATCCCTAAAATATTTTAAACAGATACTGGATTTTATGCAGGGAAAGTAAGTGCATCGAGGATATCACTCATCTTCCATCCAAATTGTTTGCCTGGATCAGGAGCAAGAGGATAACTCTTTACCTTGGTTTAATAGGCACATAAATTCCCCCACTTTATAACTAAGATTAAATGATTTTTAAGTACATTTTTTAGAGTTCTACAACAATTACCACAGCCTCGAATACAGATTAGGTGGATTCCTCTGATCTTTTATGAGCCAAACCTGGAGGCAAAATACATTAAATCAATCATATACTTATGAATTCATAATAATTTATACAGGACATATTTATATGTGATGATACTGAGATGATTGTGGGGATACAAAGGTACGGTAATAAAAAGTCATAGTAGTTAACAGTAAATGGGTTCCTTCTACGTCTCAGACACCATTTAAAGAGCTTTATATGTGTTAATACAACATACCCAAGATGGGCGCTTTTAATCGATTTTATGTTTGAATGAACTGATCACAGAGCATTGGGAATACTTGCTTATAGTTACTTAATTAGTAAGTCATATAGTACAATATTGTCACTACGTTCAATAAGCCTTCACAAAAAATGAAAATGAGTCTCTATTATCCATATCTGTAGCTAAAGCTCAATTGTCCTGTACTTCTACACACACACACACACACACACACACACACACACACTAATTTTATCTGCAACCACCTACCAGCATGTTCCATTTTCATTGCGCTGTTGAGATCCCTTCATTAAGGAGATCAGAACCTGTGTGTTAAAAGTACAGTAGTCAGCTATCAGAAATATTCCATACATTTACAACTTTTTTTTTTTTTAATGGCATCTTCTCTTGGATGCCATGATGCAGTGTGTATTGGTTCCAGTACTATCTCTCCTTCTTATTGATCCTCTTTGTTCTAGACTTATCTTCTAAGCAACTTCAAAGGTTGTAGGGCCCCACAACTTTGTCTTTAGCTGCATCTTCTTTTCTCTTTGCAAATCTGTCCCTGGATAGTTTGTAAAGTTTGAAGTACCATGCCGGCACCATTGACATTTGCCCTCTTATCTGTATGTATGATGTGTCTACCCTCCAAACTCCTCTACTTGACATTTCTTTTTGGGTGTATGATACCTACCTCTATCTTAATAGAACAAAACCAGAACTCTTTCTTTGCCTTCCCACAAACACAAACGTATTTTTTTTAGTCTTCCAGTTTCCATAAGTATCCTGCTAAATAGTGTTTCTGAACAATCATTCCTTCTCTTGCTCACTTCTCCCCAGGGGAAGGGCAATGAATTTTACGATGAGTGAATTAAATAATTTCTTTCTCTCTCTCCCTCCCTTTATCTTCTTCTCTTTTTCTCTGTATTTCTTTAAGAAGAAACACATTACCATGTTGTGAACTGACTTTGAAGCTGCCAGGAGCTGAAAGCTAGCATTATAACAACAGCAACAGGCAACAACTACAAACTCAGTTCTACAACCACAGGCATGGTATTCAGCCAACAACCTGAGTGAGGTTGGAAGAGAACTCCAAGCTCAGAATGAGAACCACTGCCCACCTAATATTTTGTGTTTTTGAGAGACCTGAACAGAGGACCCAGCAAACCACACCTGGACTCCTGACCCACAGAAACTGTGAGACAGTAAACTAGAATTGTGTTCTGCCAATGACTTCATGGTAATCTGTTACACAACAATAGAAAAGTAAACAAGTCTTCTGGATTTTCTTCATTCCTTCCTTCTTTTCTTTCTTTCCTTCCTTCCTTCCTTAATTCCTTCCTTCCTTCCTTCCTTAATTCCTTCCTTCCTTCCTTCCTTCTTTCCTTCCTTCCTTCCTTCTTTCCTTCCTTCCTTCCTTCCTTCCTTCCTTCCTTCCTTCCTTCCTCTTTTAATTTCTAATTATCTGTCATCAATATGTATTTACCAAATGGTCAAAAGCTTGCTCATCTCAAATTATCTTTTGGACATTTTTTGGAACAACCCTCAGAGTACAAGGGTCCTGCAGCATCAGCTGCTCCTGGTCCCCCATCAGGCCACCACAATGTGCCTCTGATGCTGGCGAACTATTTTTGGTTGTTTTCCCACAATGGGTCATATTCTCTTCTACTAGTTACCACCACTGTCAAAGCCTTATGGAGTTGGAGAAGGAAAGTTCAACCCAAATTTTGCTTCTCAATCCAAATTTTAAGGCTGATCTAGCCATAGTTGCTTCTATTAGAGTTTAGACGAAGTTATATATGTTCAAAATATTCTACTAAAATTTCAGAAAATGGAAGAGAAAGACCAGGAAATAGCACACAAATACCATCCAGACTCACATATAGTTAATTATGGACCAGCTCCTAAATCTCTAATTTGCCAGCATAATTCATATAATGTTGTTTTCCTCAATTCCCATCCATAATTCTCTTTTTAAAAATTAATTTTGTGTTTGTTTGGAGTATTTGGTTAGAAGGAACGTAAATCAAATTTAAAATAACTATCTAAAAAGAAATCTTTCCAAAGTGTTTGAAGAAATCCAATGATGAGAATAAAGCTTTAGGAATAAATGGAAATAGAAACTGAATACTCTTAGGTCTCTGGATTTCTGTTTATACATTTGCCTTATTCTTGACATTCTATCTGCTGGTAGATTTTCTCCACATCTTTATCTTAGGTAATGGAACACATGGCTGATGGAAACCCTTGACTTTTACTTGACATAGTATCAGGTACTTCTAGAAAGACTCATTTTATTCCTCAGTTTCAGTTCCAAAATTCCAAAAGATCAATACTGAATGTCCCAGAGTTAGTTACATTACCGTCTATGAACTGGTTGACCAACCATTATTGTGCTTTGACCATAAATTATTCAATTTAAGTCATGACTTGTGTTAACATTCACAATAAGCACATAAGTACTGTGAGTGTGAGTGTGTGTGCATGTGTGCACACACACATGATTGTAAAGGCAGGTAGGGGTAAGGAGAAAGGTTTCATTTCCCAGGAAAATATGAAGCATAATTTCAGAAATTCTTTGATTAGTGGTATTGATGTTGGTATACTGGCTAGGCAAAATAACACAACTAATCCACGACATGCAGACATTTAACTCAGATTTGACCTCTTTTCTTATTATAAGAAACCAACCAGAAAATATCATGAGCATACCTTTTATTTGGCCCTAGACAACCCAGAGAACCTTAATCCACAGGATTTATTTACTTGAATTCTCTTAAAAAACAATGATTAGGTGTTTGCTATACTGTGTTGAGATCTAAAATACAAAGACAATTAAGATACAGTCTTTACCGTGAGCATTCAGCCTAGAAATGGAGGCAGGCACATAATTGATATTTCAATGCAGTGCACTAGGGAATGATGCTCAAAGTGCAGTCAAGAAGCAAATAAAAGAGCTATCAAATCTGCATGGGTAGTTCAGTAATGATTTCCTAGACCAGAATGTGAGTTTACTCAGGTTTACTGATGAAAAAAGGCTAGAAAAAAAACTTAAAGAAATTGGACATTGCAGGTAGAGGAAAACAATGTGCAAAAGCATAGAGATATCAGGGAGCATGCAAATTTAGGCATTTATTCATACCAGTATTGATTTTTTAAATGGCTTAACTTTCCGTTACAGTAATGCAGGAAGTTTAGGAGACAATTAGTTCTACAAGGCTGATTATGAAAACAACAGCAGATCCCAACCATTTAACTCTCTGCAGAAGCAAATACCTAAGACTCTTTTAGCTAATTCTGTTAGTGTTCACTTCCATATTGATAAATAACATGTTTATTTAACTACTTATTGATTTTTCAGTATTAGCCTTTATCTATTATCTTTCTAGTATAGAAAATGTCAATTTAACTTTCCATTACAAACTCCAAACACTCATCCTCACCATTCTCTCTCTCAATCTCTCTCTCTGTCTCACTCACTCACACATACACTTTGTCTTTCTAACAGAGTTATAATTTTTGTTACAAAAATATGTTTAGCGTTAGTCTATTAGACACTCTACATTTTGCCTACTATTCTCCTTTAAATGTTATTGGTATCCTCCAAAGAGCTCTTAGTAATAATAGCTTTTTAGTAATTCACACACATATGCATATTTAATTTTCATAAGAATACTGTGAGGTAGTATTATGTCCACTTTACAGATGAAGAAACTAAGTAAGGCTAAGAATTTAGTCAAAGTCACACAGTTAGAAAAAAGTAGGGTTCTGTTTGAACTGAAGGACTCTAGCACCAACATTCAGCTTTGCATTTAATCATTCTTTTATGATGCTTCTCAGTTGTAATAGCTTTTGCTGATATTATCATTACTGGCTTAGCTTCAGAGCTTATGACATGATTACTTTAAATTCTCTCCTTATTGTGTAAATCCTTTCTCTATTTATTCTGCCTATAATGTATCTTATAACTTTTATCTTCTAAATGGAACTTTCTCAGTGGCCTCAGTCAAGACTGGTAGGTAGTCCTTGGGGCGCCTAGGTGGCTCAGTCAGTTAAACCTACAACTTCGGCTCAGGTCATGATCTCATGTTCGTGGGTTCAAGCCCTACGTTGGGCTCTGTGTGGACAGCTCGGAGCCTGGAGCCTGCTTCCAATTCTGTGTCTCCCTCTCTCTCTGCCCCTCCGCCTCTAATGCTCTGTCTCTCTCTGTATCAAAACTAAATAAAACATTTAAAAAAATTTTTTTAAAAGGCTCATAGTCCTTAAGTTTTCCGTGTTTATTATACAGTTTTAATTTCCAATTATTCTTTCCTGTTATCTGTGTGTCTTTATTCAAAACAACAGGTCCCCATTTCATGAAAAGTGCATTAAAATTTTTTTTCTCCTAAATGGTCCCTCTTTCCTTTAAGTAGATTTTTATTTTCTTGTTTTGTTTTATGTTGTTTTTGTTAGAACCTGATGATCTATGGCTCTTATCTTTATGATGGGACATCTGAAGGCGAGTTGGAAGTTCTGGGTGTAGGGGAGCGATTCTTCTCTGTGGTTGTTCCTAACACATGACCTCCTGAGAGGTTTTCTCACAGAAACTGATGTCAATGCCGTATCTGGGGATCTGCTTCTGGGGAAACTCAAATTCTTTACACAGCATATACATTTTCACTTCATCACCTAATGTTTGGAATGGTGCCATCTGCCTCAACATGATACCTTTTAATTTTTTCCCAAAAGACAAACATTCTCTTTTATGTCTTAGTGGAGATGTCATTGTTTATTTACAAAATGTGTGTGTGTGTGTGTGTGTGAGAGAGAGAGAGAGAGACAGACAGACAGACAGATAGACAAAGTGAGAGATAGTGAGTCTTTTTTCATCTTAAGACTTTCAATCAATTTTTAAAAAATTGTAGTCTATTTTTACCTCTCTACTTTCAGAGGTCCCTGATGCAACAATCTTGAACTTTTGGGGATTCTATGATGTCCACAGAATTTTTCCTCAGCATGATTCCACATGACTTCTGTGACTTCACAGCCACTCTGGAGACAGTTTGGAAGTTTCTTATAAAGTTGAACATAAACTTGTCACACATCATAAAATCCAAGATTTCCACTTCTATGTATTCTGTTCTTCCAAATAACGAAAAACTTATGTTTATGGCAGCTCTATTCATTAATCACCAAAAATTGGAAACTATCAAGATTTCCTTGGGGCACCTGGGTGGCTCAGTCAGTTGGGCCTTTGACTTCGGCTCAGGTCATGATCTTATTATTTGTGGGTTCGAGCCCTGCGTCAGGCTCTGTGCTGACAGGTCAGAGCCTAGAAACTGCTTCGGATTCTGTATCTACCTGTCTTTCTGCCTCTCTCCCTCTCGTGCTCTGCCTCAAAAATAAATAAAACATAAAAAATGTAAAAGATTTCTTTCAGCAGAGAAATAAACAAATTATGGCACATCCATGAAATTTATTGGTAAAAAGTAATGATTTATTGATTCACATACGTGAATTTCTGAAATGTATTTTCCTAAGTGCAAGAAGACACATAGCAGCCAGACATTATGTAGACAAAGGATACATATTAAAAAATTCAATTCATATTAATTATGGAAAAGGCAAAATTATCGACATGGAAAACTGATCAGAAGTCATAGGTAAAATAATTGTCTACATAGAGAACCCATATATATTTGTGAATTACGCATCTTATCATTCCCACATTTTTGGTCGAAATTATTTTTTTCCATTTAAACGCTTTTGTAAATTTGTCAAAATTCAATACTTATGTCTGTTTATTTTGAGCCTCTCTATCATATTCCTTTGATTTATCTGTGACCATTATCAAACACTCTTGATTCTTTTAGCTTTAAATTCAGCTATGAAATCAGGTAATGTGATTTTCTCTGAATTTAGTTTCTCTTCTCATAAATGTTTTGGCTATTCTACCTTTGCTTTTCCACAAAAAAATTTAGAATCTTGTTCTCTATATCTACACACAAAAAGTTTTCTGTGATTTTGACCTGAATTGTGTTGAATCCGTGGAACAAATTAGGAAAAAATCGACATCTTAACAATATTAAGATTTCCAATACATGAGTATGCTATATATCTCCATTTATTTGACCTTCATTGATTTCTTTCATTGGTGTTTTATAGTTTTCTGTATAAAATTTCCACACATTTTGTTTGTTTTGTTTATAAGTACTTAATATATTTTTTTCCTGTTTTTTATTTATTTTTGACAGACAGAAAGAGACAGCACGATCAGGGGAGGGTCAGAGAGAGAGGGAGACACAGAATCCGAAACAGGCTACAGGTTCTGAGCTGTCAGCACAGAATCTGAGGCTCGAATCCATCAACCGCGAAATCATGACCTGAGCCAAAGCCGGATGCTTAACTAACTGAGCCACCTAGGCGCCCCAGTACTTAATATCTTTTACTGTTATTAGAAATGATATTGTATTCAAATCCTTATTGGTTAATTTTAGTATATAAGAATACAGCTGATTTTTATATATTGTTCTTATTTTCTGTGACCTTGCTAAACAAACCTAAATTGTTAAATATATTAGCTCCATTTTCATAATATCTTCTTAACTTCCTGATGTCTGTCTGTATGATTCTTAGTGATGTCATTTTTTTTTTATTCCTGAAGCATCATTTATTTCTTTTTCTTATCAGTCTTCTTAGGGTTTATCATTTTATTAATCTCTCTAATGAATTGACTGTGGATTGTTGTTTTCTCAGCTGAACATTGATTTTATAATTTACTGTCATCTTGATAATTGTTTCTGTATTTTTAGTTTCTGATATATTGTTCATTTTTAAGCTTTTAAATATATTTAAGTAATTGATTTTCAGTGTTTATTCCTTTTTTAAAAAAAACCATTTATTCATTTTTGAGAGAGAGACAGACCATAAGCAGGGAGGGACAGAGAGAGAATGAAACACAGAATCCAAAGCAGGCTCCAGGCTCTGAACTGTCATCACAGAGCCTGACATGGGGCTCTAACCCACAAACTGTGAGACCGTGACCTGAGCCGAAGTTGGGTGCTCAAATAACAGTCACTCAGGCGCCCCATTATCCTTTTTAATATATACTTTTAATGGTAGGAATTTTCTGTTAAATACTTTCTTATCTGTAGCCTACAAATTTTGGTTTGTCCTGTTGTGAGCTAATTTTATGTGCCTATTAAAAATCCAATGCAACTCCAAAGATTCAGTCCTGGGAAATTTCAGTATTACAAGTCAAAGAGGTCAGAAGGATTCAGCAAATAAGTTTCAGAATCCATGGCCAGTGACACATAAAGGAAACCAGAAACATGTGGTGTACTAGAAGCTTAGTTGTGATTTTTAAATGAAACATCACTACTTCTCTCATCAAAAAGTTGACATTATTTTTCTTCTGCTTATATCTGTGTTGGATCCATGACTTGATTTGACTAACAGAATTGACAGAATTTATGGTTTTTGAAACAGAATGTCTGGTTTTTGAAATTCGGTTTTGGGGTGCCTGCGTGGCTCAGTTGGTTGAGCGTCTGACTTTGGCTCAGGTCATGATCTCACAGTTCGTGGGTTCGAGCCCTGAGTCTGGCCTGTGCTGACAGCTCAGAGCCTGGAACCTGCTTCAGATTCTGTGTCTCCGTCTCTCTCTGCCCCTCCTTTGCTCATGTTATCTCTCTGTGTCTCTCAAAAATAAAAAACATTAAAAAATTTAAAAAAAAGAAATTTGGTTTTAAAAGATTTTGAAACACATTTTCATGGTCTGTAAATGTTTACTTTTGGACCATTGCCTTGAGACTACTAATGTGTAAGGAGGGAATATATGAGCTTAATTCAGCTGTAGGGGAGATTCTGGGCGAGACCACCAGGAGAGCCACTGAATTCAACCATAAAATCTTGAAGAATGACTTTTTTCTTGTTTTTAAGCCACTTAAGTTGGGCTCCTCCCCCACAGAAATAAACAACTGAATAACAAAAGAAAAAAATGCTTCATATAGAACTATCACATGTCAGTGTTGCTTCTTCAGTTAAAAAAGTTGATTTTGAAATTTGTCTAGTTGATTTAGTAATTCATCATTCATTAGTTTCCTAAAAAGAAAAACATTGGCAGCATGACAAATTCTAAGAAATGAATTATTGGCATCAATAACAATTCACTGGAGGAGTGATCCTTAAAAGATACATGGATAAAGTAGGCAATAGCTGGAAAATAAAATGAAATGAGACTTTTTTTCTGAGATTATGCAGAACTATTACAGGATGTTACATGCTATAGAAATATAACAATAAAAAAGGAGGAGACTGATAATGCACAAAAAAGAACTAAGTGTTACAGTGATAACTTTGAGGAGAAAAGAGAAATAGGTGATCACTGGGAATATAGTTCATAACTGGACAGTTTTCCCTTGGTCATGAGTGAATAAAGCATAGTGGCTGGTGCAGGGAATCGGAATATTTGGCGGTGAGTTCCAGTGCCTGGGAAGTTGTGACAGTGAGAATTTGGGGACGCATAGTCTGTCAGTCTCTTCCCCTGGAATTTCTTTTGTCTTATGAAATAGGATATAAGCTGATTAATAGGGAGTCAAGATGGTGAGCATTTGGAAGTTTGAGGAAAATATATTCCACATGAGGTTTCTGTTTTTTGTCTTTTTTTTTAAGTGATAATACACTAAGAAGTGCGTTGAGCATCTACACACCACTTTTAGCTAGTATATTTTAATGTCTGAAGAAAAATTTTAAACTAGTATACTATGGTTCTTAATATTGCTTATACTAAAAACTCCTGTGTGTCTTTAGTTTATGTATGTATATTCTTGAGTTTACTATAAATTAACTGTGGCTTCCTTGTTGTTTTCCATGGACAGTGAGAATATTTTTTTTTTCAGATTCACTATTCAGAGACTCAGTAGCATTTTTAAGACCGGAGTAGAAAACAGTCTCATTTTAATTATGTATGTGACAGGCGGTGCCTGAGTGGCTCAGTCGGCTAAGCGTCTGACTTTGGCTAAGGTCATGATCTTGCAGTCTGTGAGTTCAAGACCCAAATCAGGCTCTGTGCTGACTGCTCAGAGCCTGGAGCTTGCTTCGGATTCTGTGTCTCCCTCTCTCCATGTCCCTCCCCCACTCACACTCTGTCTCTCTCTCTCTCTCAAAAGTAAAAATAAACATTTTTTTTAAAAAAATCATGTACGTGATGGTAAAACCTGGATCACTATATGAACTTAGCCCTGAAACTTAGGTCCTAGATTACTGAAAATACTGCATGATCAATTACCCTCCTAAGAACATGGTAATATCTGTTTATAGGATTCCAAAATCCTCGTGGTTTCTCTGTTGCCTCCTGAGGTTTCCTCATAGCCCGCTGCAAGTTTGTCTATGTTTGCAAGAAGCTGTTATAGTTTATGCAGCATCCCTAGGTATTTTTAGTGGGGGAGACTTTTCAAGTTAGTTTGATAGTCATTTTGCCAGAAACAGGAATTGTGTCTGTTTGTATGTGTGTGCGCATGATCTTGGGAAATTTACATTACATTTTGAGCCATTGTTTCTTAATCAATAATATGGAGATCATAAAATGAACCACACAGAGGTGTTGTGAAGATTCATAAGCAAGGTGAAGCATAAAGAAAGATTAGTTGTTCATTAAATGTTGGTTTATTTTCTTCTCAGAGATTTCATTCCCTATGGTTATGTTCAGTGGTCAATATGTAATTACTTGTTGTGAACTGTATTATGTAATTTGCAAATGAAAGAAACTCTTAAAAATTGAAGACAAGTCTTTTCTTTTCTCCAAAACCTAATAGATTTACCTTATCACAATATGACTTACACATTGCACATGAAATACTTTTATATGTAATTTGTAATTAGATGTAGTCATTTTTAAAATTCACACTTGTAAAAATAGTCAACCTAAGTGACTTTGGCAGGTGCAGTGAAATTGGAGCCATTGAGATAGAGACACCTACTGCCCTAACATCATACCGAATATCCGTTGTGCAGTTGTCAAATTGATTTACAATATAAGAATGAAGGCTACACTATGAACACCCAAGCCTTGAAGTTAATAAAGATTTGGTCACATTGTCACAATATATTCATAAAGCTTTACTTTAGACTTGATCTCAAAATACAATGAAGAGTATAATGATATTTGTAAGAACTTGATCCTATGTTACAGCCTCTTTATTACATTTACATAATTTAGAGTCAGAATTTTTTTTTGAGACACCAAATTTATCACCTCCAATTTGCAATCTGGAAATCAATAGTGTTCTCTTGGCACCTTCTAACCTCATAAGCAATTAAACATTTGCAATATAAGCTTAGTCTAAAATTGCGTTGACAAGTAACTTGGCCACATGTGTCCTAGAATCTGCAGCCAACAATCGCAAGAACATACTTGTAAGGGGAGTGAACGGATATGATTAAAGTGCAAGACAAAGCAGCAGCCAAATCATTTAGCTATTGTACAGAGAAATATAATTTTGAGTATTTTTGTCTCCATAATTCATCTGGAAGAAATACAAAAGGGAGAGGAAAACATTACTGTGCATTCTCACAAATTGCAAATGTCACCAGAAATAATCAAAACTACTTGATCTATAGCCCAATAAACTGTAAGTGTTGCATAAATAGGCACAAAGAGATTGCTAGTTAATTTATTTAATGCTTTGTTACATAGATAATAATTAAATTCAAAATGGGAATTGGTCATTATTTCACTTAAATTTGACAAAGGTTAGTAACTGGTATATGTAAGGCACTCTACTTCATGTTTTACATGCAGTATTTCATTTAGTCCATACAACAAACCTATGAGTTATACAGTAAGGCATGGAAAATTGAAGTAATATATCCAAGTTTATACAACTTATAAATTATAGAGAAAATATGTGATCCTGGGCAGTGTCACACTAGTTCTTTTTTTAACTTAAAAAAATTTAATGTTTATTTACCTTTGAGAGAGAGAGAGAGAGAGAGAGAGAGAGAGACCGAGCCACTGCGAGCGAGGGATGGGCAGAGAAGGAGGGAGACACAGAATCTGAAACAGGCTCTGTTTGCTCAGAGCCCAATGCGGGGCTCAAACTCATGAACCTGTGAGATCATGACATGAACTGAAGTCGGGGGCCTAACTGACTGAGCCATTCAGGTGCCCCTGTACCAGTTCTTTACTGTCTGCCTTTACACAAAAAAAGGAGATATAAAAAGATTAAAACCATAGACAGGTGGACACAAGTTTTTTTTTTTTTTTTTTACTAAACATGATGATGTTTCCAACATTGTGTGTGTGTGTGTTAAATTTCTATGGTGTGTGTGTGTGTGTGTGTGTGTGTGTGTGTGTGTGTGTGTGCTCTTGTCCAAACAGTTGCTTGCGAGAGATCAGATTCGGATGAGAAAGGCTTTCTTTACATACACTGAAGGACAGATGCAAAAAGCAAGTGCAGTGTGCCTGGTGCAACATTATATGAACCGAGCTTTGCCGTTGCACATGCGAGAGTGCCTTTGAGTAAGGAAAACCAACCGCGGGAAATGTACTGTCTCGTGTTGAAATTGCCTTCCCATCTGTGAGTCTGGCACATGCCCTTGAAACATGATGAGGTTTTTCTGAGTAACAAGGTTTCAACTGTCAATCACTGTGTAAAGAGTTTTATCGGAAGCAAGACATATGGGAAGAAATACGCTTTCTCTCTTCCTGACCCCTCTGGGTACACCTGTAAGACTGAGCCTCCTGTCCAGCAATGTGGCAATGCAGCAGCCTTTATGGACACTGGTCTTTTTAGTTTTTGCTTATTTATTTTGAGAGAGACAGAGCACGAGCAGGGGAGGCACAGAGAGAGAGAGGTTGACACAGATTCAGGCCCTAAGCTGTCAGTACAGAGCCCGACACAGGGCTTGAATCCACAAACGCTGAGAAGTCAGACACTCACCCAACTGATCCACCCAGGTGCCCCTGATACGGGTCTTTTTAAATGGCTCATATCGTCTTAGGTCGTGAGAGAGACTAAGAGTGAGAACTTTTGTGATCCTGAGATCCAACTTCGTTTCCAAGAGTGGTTGTTCCTAAGTGTATTTGTAAGCAATCCTTTGATTTGCTTGTTTGCATCCTATGTTCAGTCACACCCTTGACCACTAGGGGCAGCAGTTTCCTCTGTGAGTTCGGAGTGACAGGTTAGCTGTAGGATGCGGAAGCCTGAACAAAAGGACACTGGTGATGACATAGGAGCAAAGCAAAGCGCTAGAAAGTCTATTCGCTTAAAAACTCTTGACAAATCTAAAGGAATGTTTTGAGGCAACTGATTTTAGGTCATTACGCTACCGGTAGACTCAACATAAAAGGTTTATGTCTTTAATAAAATCAGTACAAATATCTTGGTACTTACAGTTTTTAAAGATCCATGACATACGTATTAAACACAATAATAAAGCTGAGAGCCATAAAATTTAAATGACAATCCACAGGCACACAAACGGTTTGAGTTGGTTATGAAGCCATTCAGAAGGTTGGCGGTGCTTTTACCCATGGCCATACATTATTACCCGCATTACTTAAGTTTGGATGTCTGCTGTGATCGGAGCTCGTGAGTTAATAAATGTAGCGTTGGAACTTGAGTCAATAAGAACAACAAATGTCTGTCAGTCCTGAGCTTGAGCTTCACTTACTGCCCAGCAGGGCCAACGGGGGAATAGAGCCACTGACTGTTTACATCAATACCTCAGAGTGATCAAGCACTTTCTTTTTATTTTGCTTTTAAAAATCTCTAGGAGTCAGTTTTATTTTCCATTTTGCACAATGCATCATTCCAGGATCAATCTGGAGTGTTAAGAAAACATTTTAGACTAACTACAAATTCTCGTGGGCTTTGAAAGTACCTGTTGAGTTTCACTAGATTTTAGCAAGAGCGCATCATGTACGATTTCATTATAGAACTTGCATTATTGTATATCATGAATTACAGTGGTTGTCTCTCTCAACATCATTCTTTTCATTGTTCTGTGTGCCTTCAAATTAAATGGGAGGGCTCTAGATGTAACTGACTAACGGAAGATGTCACAAAGACTCAAAACTCTAGGCCATGCTTCGGACCACTGGATGGGCCAGATTGTAGTCAGTGGTGTGTAAAGGACAAATAAAAACATATGGATTCAAACAGATATGGTTTTGAACTTCAGTGTTTCCATTATTTAGCTAGGAGACATTGAAAAAAAATCACTTCAACGACATGAAATTCAACCGTTCCCTCTGATAGTCTAGATTAATTCTTATTTAAATATAGGAGATTTATCAATTGATATTGCTGCAAAGCAAATTATCTGGTAAGTTAAAGGCTTGAAACAGCAATCATTTAATTAGCTCTTATTCTGTGGGTAAATTGAACGGTTTGGCTGGTCTGCCGTTGGCTGTTTGGGTGTGGGTGATCTGGAATGGTCTCAGACGTCTGCCCTTAGCTGGTGCATCTGGGGAAGCAGAAGCCTCTGGCTCTCCTCTTCCAGGAGGTCAGCTCCAGTTACACACACGATGATGGAAGAATCAAGAAGCAAGAGAGGGCCAGCCCTAATGTGCTAGCATATTTAGCAAAATGCTTTAGTTAGGGGTGCTAATGTCCCGTTGGCCAAAGAAAGACCCAGGGCCAGGTACAAAAAAATGTGGAGAAATAAACTCCCTTTCTTTATAGGAACTCTTTGACAGCTTTGAAGAATTTGTGGTCTTTTTTTTTTTCTTAATTTCCAGCAGAGCTGTTTTCAATATTAGTGAAAATGAAGGCGAAGTTTTTATTATGTGATAATACTAAATACATGTTATTGGTTTTTTAAAAAAAATGTTTAATGTTTTTTATTTTTATTTTTGAGAGAGAGAGAACAGGGGAGGGTCAGAGAGAGAGGGAGACACAGAATCTGAAGACAGGCTCCAGGCTCTGAGCTGTCAGCACAGAGCCCAATGCGGGGATCAAACCCACGAACCATGAGATCATGACCTGAGCAGAAGGTGGATGCTTAACCAACTGAGCCACCCAGGCACTCCTAAATACATGTTATTGTTAATGCGGTTTACCAATCATTCATTTTATCATCCTACGGTTTAACAAACATTTATTAAGAAAATACAGTAGATAAGCTTCTTCCAATTTCGATCACAATGAGTAATAGGTTTGAGCATAAGTCTTTGGATACTTGTTTGAGTATTCCTGAAGAACAGTTATTGATAATTGTGAGAAGTTTATTTATAAATTTTTTAAATATTTACTTATTTTGGACAGAGAGAGAGTGAGTGGGGGAGGGGCAGAGAGAGACAGGGAGACACAGAACTCAAAGCGGGCTCCAGGCTCTGTGCTGACAGCTTGTAGGGCTCAGACTCATGAACCGTGAGATCATGACCTGAGCAAAAGTCAGATGCTTAACAGACTGAGCCACCCAGGTGCTCCCGTGAGAAGTTATTTTTAAATGAGGGCCATAGACCAGAGAACACCCCCTTTCTTTGATTTCTACAATTTTCCAATATTTTACTTTTCTTTCTGAAGACATTTCTACTTACCTTTGGAATCATGATTACCAGGTATTCAGAAATTTTCTAAATCATGATTAAAGAATATGTATTCAGAATACTGAAAGTTTTAGTGATTTAAAATTGTAATCTTCATCATGACTTTCACTCTTCTGAATCAATGGCGTTTATTTCACATTAAAACCTCAAACTATAAGCTGCAAATGACAAATATTTGATTATGTATCACCAAACGAGAAGGTGTCCTTGGCTTGAGTGACATACTCTCTCCGTGTATAATCTCATCTGGTTTCACATCTGTTAAGGTTTCACATCTGTAAATACTAGCGGTAGACTGTGGATTTCCACATTTTAACTTCAGTGTAGGCATCTCTCCTGAGCTCCATATTTGCCTGACCACACTGAGCTATGTTTGAGTTATGCTATAAACCAATTAGAATATAAATACGTAAAAGACCCTCAGTGTGCCTACTCATCTTTATTTCCATTGAGATACAACACTATTACGGATTCAGTAAACACACCACAGTATGTAAAACACTAAGCAAAAGTAGTTGAAATGAAAATCGCCAGAGGAAACTTCCCTCTGAATCCTTTCACCTCAGCGGTTTGAGCGACTTCTCTTTAACTTTTAATACCATTCCAATACCATCTAAAGTGACATTTCCTAAACTTGGCTTAGAATCCCGTCTGTCATATCATATTGGCTCTAGCAACTCTCAGAACTTAATCTCTGATTTCGCCAAGGTCTGTTCTGCACCTGGGTCCTCCTGATGCAGCCAGGAGACCAGATGCAAGGAGGCATCCTGGCAGGTGTCCTGTTGGGTTGGCTAGAGAATCGATATTCTCTGTGACGTTTTATTGTATACAGAGTGTTAGCTCTTCCCTCTCTTTTATTGGCAATTTGCTGTAGTTTTGTACTTTGGGTTGATGTTTAAATCATGATATTAATGCTGGATGCTTTCAGCCACTCTCTCCATTTGTATTTTAATGAATGAATATTAACCACTTCACAAGGTAGTTGTGAGGATTATAGATAGATTAGAATCTGTGTATAACATTCTTCCTAAACTGATAAAATATGCATAAATGTTAGCTCAGAATTCATTCCATAAATTCCTCTGAAATAACTTCACTGCACTAGTCAATTTCTGCATGCTGAAGAGATCTAAATAAATAAACAAACAAACAAACAAACAAATAAATAAATAAAAATACTACATCCCTTTCTTTGAAGGAACTTATGGTCTAATGATTCATTAAATAGCCTTAAATATCTCTGGCATGCATTCAATACTTTAGATTCCTTACTGTGCTTTCATATGCATTAGCTCATGAGTCCTTCATAACAAACCAGTGAGGTAGACAGAACAGTAATTATTTCTCCCATTAAAAAAAAAGGTAATTGATCACCAAGGAGGTAAAATGTCACACTTAAGTTTATGGAATATTAGAATATTGGATTTCTGTGAAATAGACCAATGCTTTTTCCAGCAGAGAAGATCCATTTCATAAGAGGAAAATTGATTTTCACTTGAAAAAAAATGCCTTAATGTATGGATAATCTGAACAAGATTAAACTGTTGAAGAAGAAATAAAAACAAGTAATAAAAAATCACCTTTTTAAATAACAGTTCTATCTTCCAAAGCTAATTTGATCATGCTTACATGTGTGCCTAACCCTAACCAATAATTTGTTTCTATATCTCCTATCAAAAATACTAACAACATTCCATACATGGAAAGGAAGTAGGATTTAAGTTGAACAGTTATATATTAAAATTCAACTTCATTCATTTATTAGGTGTGTGATCTTGAGTGAATTACATATCTTTTCTGTACATTCATATGTATCTTTGGAAATGAAACTACATCTAACCTGGAGAAACTTCATTTATTCAAAACAGAGGCAAACAGTATTCACTCAAACAATTCAGATTTTTCCTAATTCCTTTCTCCCACCTCCTTATCACTTCACCTTACCTTATTTAATTTTTTTAAGTTTATTTATTTATTTTGGCAGAGAAGGAGAGAGAGAGGGAGAGAGAGAGAATCCCAAGCAGACTTTGTCAGCTCAGAGCTCAATGTGGGGCTTGATCTCACAAAACTGTGAGATTGTGACATGAGTCAAAATCAAGAATTGGATGCTCAACACCTGACTGAGCCACCCAGGTCTCCCTTACCTTTACTTTAAATATATAATAAAATTATCCCAATGAAAATAACACCACCATTCTTCACAGAGCTAGAAAAAACAATCATATAATTTGTATGGAACCATAAAAGACCCTGAGTAGCCAAAGCAGTCCTGAAAAAGAAAACCAAAGCTGGAGGCATCATGATGCCAGACTTTAAGATGTACCACAAAGCTGTAGTCATCAAGACAGTATGGTACTGGCACATAAACAGAAGCTCAGATCAAGGGAACAGAATAGAGAACCCAGAAACGGACTTACAAATATATGGCCAACTAATCTTTGACAAAGCAGGAAAGACTATCCAACAAAATAAAGAGTCTCATAGCAAATGGTGTTGGGAAAACTGGACAGCGACATGCAGAAAAATGAACCTGGACCACTTTCTTACACCATACACAAAAATAAACTCAAAATGGATGAAAGACCTAAACATAAGACAGGAAGCCATCAAAATCCTAGAGGAGAAATCAGGCAAAAACCTCTTTGGCTGCGGACCCAGCAACTTCTTACTCAACATGTCTCTGGAGGCAAGAGAAACAAAAGCAAAAATGAACTACTGGGACGTCATCAAGATCAAAATGTTCTGTGCGGCGAAGGAAACAATCCACAAAACTAAAAGGCAACCAACAGAATGGGATATTTTTGCAAATGACATATCAGATAAAGGGTTAATATCCAAATTCTGTAAAGAACTTAACAAACTTGACACCCAAAAAATCAGATACACCAGTGAAGAAATGAACAAAAGATATGAATAGACAGTTTCCCAAAGAAGACATCCAGATGGCTAACAGTCTCATGAAAAAATGCTCAACATCACTCGTCATCAGGGAAATACAAATCAAAACCACAGCGAGATACACCTCACACCTGTCAGAATGGCTCAAATGAACAACTCAGGCAATGAGACATGTTGGGGAGGATGCAGAGAAGAAAGATGAACCCTTTTGCACTGCTGGTTGAAACACAAACTGGTGCAGTCACTCAGGAAAACAGTATGTAGGTTCCTAAAAAAATTAAAAATAGAACTACCTTATGACCCAGAAATTGCACTACTAGGCATTTATCCGAAAAATACAGGTGTGCTGTTTCAAAGGGGCACATGTACCCCAATGTTTATAAGGAGCACTAGCGACAATAGGCAAAATATGGACAGAGGCCAAATGTCCATCGACTGATGAATGGATATGGAGTATTCTTTGGCAATCAAAAAGAATGAAATCTTACCATTTGCAACAATGCAGATGGAACTAATGTGTATTATGCTAAGTGAAATTAGTCAGTCAGAGAAAGACAAATATCATATGACTTCACTCATACGTGGAATTTAAGATACAAAAGAGATGAACATAAGGGAAGGGAAGGTAAAATAATACAAAAACAAGGAGGGGACAAAACATAAGAGTCTCTTAAACATAAAGAAGAAACTGAGGGTTGCTGGAGGGTTTGGGGGTGGGGGAAAGGCTAAATGGGCAAGGGGCATTAAGGGAGACACTTGTTGGGATGAGCACTGGGTGTTCTATGTAGGGATGAATCAGTAGATTCTACTCCTGAAATCATTATTGCACTCTATGCTAACTAACTTGGATATAAATTAAAAAATTAACAAAACAATAGAATACTAATACTACCTGACATAAACAAACAAATATGTAAGCCTTAAAGAAACCCTCATCCTGCTGCACAGAAGCATTTCCAGAGGAGTACAGGTTATCCTATGGATCTTACAGATGCTGATTCTGGAGAAGAAAAGATCCATCCAGCTAAATTTATGTCAAGAGGTACAAGTGTCAAAGTTTGAGTGGTTTTTTTTTAAGATTTATTTCAGCTTTCCTAAGGTATAATTGACCAATAAAATTGAATATAGTTTTAAAAAATAATTTTTTTATTTTATCTTATATTTTGAGGTCCAAAGAAGAAACTTATTATGTAAAGAAGCAAGACTTCATGATCATCAGATATGCACTTCTTTGTTCAAACAATTTATGTGGTGCTGAAGACTACTTAATTAAATGCAAAGCAATCCAGGGTAATCATTTAAAATGAACCTTCTCAGATTTTTTAAACCTTTGTGACTTTCTGATATTTACAAATAAGCATAATAATTAGAAATATAATCACCATCTATCTTGCATCACAAACCTGGAAGATAGACACAAACATCTAGATCCAAGAGTTACATTAACTGAAAGTGGTAGAAATATGTACATGGATTTCCATCACCTCTGAACATATGCAAAATTCTTGAGACCACTTAGTAGACTACTAGATTCACTTACATATTCTGTTGCTTAAACTCTGATTTTAGAGACACACTATCCCTATAAGAGTTTACCAGTTGATGAAACACAGTAATAACCCTAAAAGTTCTGATAAAAGACCCATCCCCCCCCAAAAAAATACTGGTCTTAAGATAGAATGGAGACAGCTGAAACTAATGTAACCTTATGTGTCAACTATATTATGATACCAAAAATAATAATAAAATAAAATAAAACTAAAAAAAAAATAAAAGAGAATGGAGACGACTAGTTCTTAGTGAAGGAAACAATATACTAAGGTTCCCATTAACATGAAAGTTTTGGTACCACAATAGTCCAGGACTGGAGGGAGGAGGCAACACCTACATTGAGAGAACATGCAAAGGAGTGGATGTGACTACGTATATACCGCATTTTACTTAGCGGTCTCCCATTGCTCGGGAAAATCTGAAACAGGCTTGGTAAACTTTCAAAACATCTCATTAGAAATTATGGTGCTGTTGTAAATTCCCTCAGTTCATGCTTCTGAGTCTGGATAGGGGAGCACAGGAGTTTATTAAGTTGTCTCAAGACAATTTTCATAGATGCGCACAGGTGATGGAAATCCAAGTAAATATTTCTACCACTTTTACTTATTGTAACTCTTGGAACTAGATGCCTTGTGTCTGTCTACCAGAGTAGTGACTCAGGATACATATCAATTACATTTCCATGTGCTTATTTTTGACCATCAGAAAATCACTAAGGCTGAAATGTCTGAAAGTTTTAATACAAAATGATTATTATTGATTGCTTTGCATTTAATTAAATGTCCTGCTTTATCATATGCTCTTTAAAAAGTGCTCCCTGATGATCACAAAGTCTCAGTCTATTATTATAACATTAAAAAGTAAGAGAGAATCTTATGTTTAAAGTACAAGTGCCAAATAAAATTACATGAAAGAATCTCTAAACATTTCAGTTAGTAAAATAAACATAGGGTGTCTGGATGGCTCAGTTGGTAGAGCATGTGACTCTTGATCTCAGGGTCATGAGTTTGAACCAACATTGGGTGTAGAGAGTATATTTAAAAAAATAATAAAGCATTAAAAAATAAACATAATTTAAAAAAAGAAAGTCTATAAAATCTTTTTACTAAGGGATTGCTTCACTGAGTGATGGTTTTACCAATAAATTTCATTTTAAGAAAGCACAGCCAAAGAACAGAAATTGAATAAAACAAATGTAATAGTTATTACATCCCATTCATTAAGTATGGCCTTAATATATTCCCTCTTATTAAGAAATTCATACACAAATTCATTAACAAATGAAACAGCCCCAGGCTTCAATGCAAGTTAAGTAAATTAATTTCAAGCTACAAAAATTCCGATAAATTCAATGTTTATTGAATTCTTCTTATAAACCAAGCACTGTGATAATGCCAAAAATAAATGACCTGCTTCTGGCCATAGCAGGTGCAAATAGCTCCTACATAAGCAGACATCACCCATCTTGTGGTTAGACCTGGATAAGCACTGGTCAGTTTCCAGAAGCCTCAAGATTTAAGCCTGATTGAGGTATACCTCTGTTCAGTCTTCTACTCCTTTGGGGACAGAAATTGGGAAAGGACTGGGATCAGAAGAAAATTTTTTACTAGTTAAGTTGCATACAGCTGTTAATGTTCCATAACTTGCTAAAAAGAAAATTTATTTAACAATCAATAGTAATTGAAAAAAAATTATTTCTTTCTAATATTTTAATGGTGGTGTGCTTACCTAGCAACCCTCTGATTCAAATTTAGTTTGCTTGACTGAGAGGGCTCACCGATAGAAGGTGTCAGGGGCCGCCACGTTTTCTGTCTGCCTCAGGCAAGGATTATCACTCTCCGGAGAGTGAACCAGTAAACAGGATTTGCATCTGGAAGCTGGAGATTGCCAAAATAACTTTGGCGTCTGTCTTGCTGGGTCAGACGTGAGTGGTCAAGGTGCACAAAAGATCAAAACCGTATTTAGAGTATTCAGTGTTAACTCCCCCCTTTCCAGCATTGCTGAGGCAAGACTGGGCATTTCTTTTTAATATTCATTTGACTCTGTTTACCTGGTAACTGACGTAGGTCAGCTGCTTTGTTTTTCCCGCCTTGAAATCTTTATAAGAGACAGTTTTCTCAATAAAGCTCTCTCTCTCTTTTGCCTGATCGGAAACCGTGAGTTGTGTCTTTACTCTCTGCGTCTCCCTCTCCTGCCCCCTTTTCTCTCCCTCCATCAGGAGAAGTACCTGTGCCGATTCTCCGCCCTGCCGGTTGGGGCGGAAGAGATAGGTGCAGCCGAACACCGGGGACCAGCGCGCCGGGACCTGGCTTCGGGTTTAGACAAGAAGGAAAGTATGTTCTTCCTTACTCAAATGGTTTATTAAGATAGATAAATAATGCATTCATTTTTATTAGGATTCACCATCACAGGTGACTTGAGATGGAAGGAATGAACTGGTTGTGGATAAGTTCTGGACACAGAGACATGAATGTTCAATTCTTTTCCTCTCAATTGTAAGTTGTGTTATGCTAGAAAAATTACTTAAACTCTGAACCTCAGTTTGATTGTCTATAAAACTAGATTATAATAACTGCTTCAAAGGTCTGGTGAGAATTGAGTTAAAATGTGTATAAGCCTTTAGCATAGTCCCGGATAGAAAAGAAATCTTCACTAAATACCTGTTATAATTGCGGTTATTTCTAGTCCTTCTGAATATCCTAAAGGTAAATTTTTAAAGGAGTGTTAAGGTATTTATCAGACTTAAATAAATTTTAGTCAGAATGAATTTATTTATTGAATTCTGATAGCCTGTAAGCATTAACAAGGAATTGTTCTAGGCCAAATTCAATGCATCTTCCTCAGACCTGACTATACATTTTGAAAATGTATATCCCTTGTCCCTTCTACATAAGTCTGTTACGTTTGTACTTAGCAGTTTTCTCTTTTCCCTGTGAACACAAATAACATATAACTTTATTTTTAAAATATTACTTATGTTTAATTTGTACTATGTTCAGAAGGAAAAAAGAGATGATTCACAGGACAAAAATGTATCACTTTTTAAAAGTTCAATAGAAGTTCCTGGAAGAGGAAGTCTGTCTAGATAAAGACTTATATCAGGTATTTCAGTAGAAGTTCTGTTCACTTCAGTGCCTCATCTTAGAACTCACACAGGACTCACTTAGAGAGATTAAAAGACACTGATGTCTTGGCCCTTCCTCCAAAATTTGTGCTTAATCAGCCTCAAGTGTGGCCTGAGCACTGGGGTATTTAATAGGTTTTCAGCAGATTTTCATCTGTACCCACGTTTAAGATTGTGGGCTTCCCTTTTAATTTAATTTAATTTAATTTTTTAAATTTGTATTTAGTTTTGAGAAAGAGAGAGACAGAGCAGGAGTGGGGGAGAGGCAGAGAGAGAGTGAGGCACAGAATCCGAAGCAGGCTCCAGGCTCCAAGCTGTCAGCTGTCAGATCACATGACCTGAGCCTGAGTCAGATTCTTAACAGACTGGTCCATTCAGGCGCCCTATGGGCTCCCTTTCTAAAGTTTTGTGTCATTTTGGTAAATATATTGAATCAAAATATTAGGGGCTATGAAAACCTCTAAGGCTTTGCACTTTGAAAGATCACCTTATTTATTTATTGAGTCTCGCCATGTAATAGGGGAGAGAGCATACAGAAAATAAAGTACACAATTTCACCATGTATATGTATGCCGTGCCGTGCATACATCACCTAAATGTATGTCTGGAGAGTTTTGGGAAGGAATACGGTTAGAGCTTAGAATAAAGCTTTAGCTAGAGCTTGGAATAGAAGAATTCACCAGTTCAAGACATACCTTGAACTGAAAATATATATATATATATTTTTTTAAGTAATGTGATTGTTTCTTTTATTAAAAAATACATATGCATGACCTTTAAAAGATCAAGCAATTAAAAACATTAAGAATTAAAGTTAAAATTAAAGACTCACTAAACATTTATCCTTGGAGAATGAAGCATTTCTAATAGTCTGTAAATGTTGTTCCAAAAATGTCTCTATGAATACTACATAGAGATAAATAAGCAGATAGATGCGGTTACATACATGAAACCACATTATGAATGATTCATATTCTTCATTTAAATTAGCACAGTATTTAAATTAACATTAAAATTTTCATTTATTTCCATACTTAACATTCAAGTGATTCTATTTTAAAATTATTTATTTCTAAATTTTCTTGATAATGTTGCTATGTCTAGGAATGTCTAGGACATACTTTCTTTCCAAAAATTTTTTTCCAGGATATTATTATCTGACTTATTACATGTTTAAATATCTCTTTGTTCAGTGACTATTTTAAGAGTGTCTTCTTTGGAACAAAATTTGGGGAATATGTTTATTTTCCAAATCAGAATTTTTAGAGTATTATTTCTCTTTCTTTTTTTTAAGTTTATTTATTTATTTTAAGTGAGTGAGATCGAGCAAGCATGCAAACAGGGGAGGGAAAGAGAGAGAGGAGGAGAGAATCTCAAGCAGGCTCCAAGCTGTCAGAGTGCAGCCAGACTCAGGGCTTGATCTCATGCTGTGAAATCCTGATCTGAGCCAAAGTCAAGAGTCTGAGGCTTAACCAACTGAGCCACCCAGGTGACCCTTATTTCTCTTTCTCACAGACCCAAGTATTGCTGTACATAAAACTTTTTATCACCTGATACATATCAGAATTGGGGAAAATATGTGGTTATACTCCCCAGAAATTGTGAACTCTGTGTCGTATAAAGACTATTTAAAATGACATCACTTAAGGAGGGGCTTAGCTGGTTGAGCATTTGACTCTTGGTTTCTGCTCAGGTCATGATACTGCAGTTCCTGTGGTCAAGCCCCTTGTCAGGGATTCTTTCTCTCTCTCTCTCTCTCTCTCTCTCTCTCTCTCTCTCTGTCCTACCCTGCTTGTGCTCTCTCACATGTGCTCAAAATAAATTAATAAATTAAAAAGAAAACCTCACTTAAGAAATCATGAAATATTCAAATATTTGGATCTTGCTATTTGACATTAGAGTAAACGAGCTAGCAAAAATGTTGGGTATTTTACAGGGAAAAAAAACCATTTTGAAAGATATGGTTTAAATAAGATACTCAATTTTATGAGATTGACACACTGCTTACTTCCCTAAGAAGACTGGTTCAGATTCCCAGTTTTAACTATTAGCTTTATTCCATTTTTATTTTTTTGTAGACAAATGAGAGGGTCTTACATTTATCATCTATGCTTGATGAAAGCTAAAAGGAACTATTTTTAATATATAGTATGAAAAATATATGATGGTGTATATATTTTAGAATCTGAAAATCATTTCATATGGTTGAAGACAAGTTCAGCTTTAAAAAATAGTTATCAAGATATATAGATGATAGACATACAGATATAGATAGATTGACTGACAGATAGATAATAGATAGCATATTTTTCTGGTGGACTTCTTACTAAAATAAAAAATATAACAAATTCAATTCATGCAAATTAAGCACAGTAGTCTGGTGGCTAAAACTAATTGATGTGAAGGCACACCCACACATAATGAGTTTTGCATTCCAATGTGAGGAGAATGATATTAAAGAGCAGGAATAAATGATCTTAGATACTGTAAGTATTTATAGTGAGTATTATTTAGTATTATATTTATTTAGTATTGTATGGATCTTTAAAAATTATAAACACAAAATAAATATCAAAATTAAGAGAAATGCTTTAAAAAATTATAGGCCAATCTCTGATGTAAGCATAGAAAGAAAGATTCTACACAAAACATTAGCAAATTGAATTCTGTCCTATGAAAAAAATATACATGATTGCCAGATTGGATTTATTCCTTGAATATGGGGTGGCTTTTATATTTAAAAATGACTGGCCAATGTACTTTATTTTATTAAAATAATATTTAAGAAAACCTAAATAAGTATGTCAGAAGTGTACAAAATTATTTTTATGAAATTCAACATCCTGAGGTCAGATGTTTACAGTCACATTTCTATTTATTTTTATACTGGAGCTACTTGCCAGTATAAGATTTTTAAAAATTTTTTCTAGATTTATTGACTTATATGTTATTTATATTCAACATATAACATGGTGCATGTTTGTAGTATACAGCAAGTTGATTTGAGACACATATATCTTGTGAAGTGTTTACCATGCCAGTGTCAGCTCATATGTCAAGCACCTCACATAATTGCCATTTTTTGTTTGTTTGATTTTTTTGTTGAAGATCTACTCTCTTAATGACTTTAAAGTATATAATACATTACTGTTAACTATACTCACTATGCTGTTTACTAGATCCTTAAAATGTATTCATCTTCTACCTGGAAGTCTGACCAATATCTTCCCATTCCCCCTACTTCGCTGCCCTGATAACCACCATTTTACTCTGTTTCTAGACAGCTTTTTAATATTCTACATGTAAGTGAAACCCTGCAGCATTTATCTTTCTCTGAGTTATTTCCCTTAACATAAAGCCCTTCAAGATCCATTCATGTTGCAAACAGCATATACACATCTTCTTTACCATTCATTTGTTGATGGAACAGGTTGTGCCCATATCTTGGCTATAGTGAGTAATGCTGCAATGAACATGGGATGCATAAGTTTTGTTGAGATTTAGATTTCATTTCCTTTGGGTATGGGATTCGTGGGTCTCGTATGGGAGTTCTATTTGTAATTTCATAAAGAACCTCCATACTGTTGTCTATTATGTTTGCACCAATGCACACATCTCTAATAAAGGGTTGATATCCAAAACAAAGAATGCATGCAACTTGATAGTGAAAAAAATAAACATCCAAATAAAAAACAGGCAAAGAAACTGAATAGATATTTTTCTAGAGACTCAAAAGGCACTACCCTAAAAATACTTGGTGCCTCATCTATTCATCATTTCCTTTTGCTCTCCATTTATCTCCTAGCAAACACTGGTCTTTTTATTGTCTCTACAATGTGGTCTTTTCCAAAATACCCTTGGAATTAGGACTTTGGGTGAAGTTCATTGACTATAATAAATGTACCATTCTGATGCAGGATGTTGATGGTTGCATAGGTGTGTGTGCGTGCGTGTGCATGTGTGTGTGTGTGTGAGGGCAGAAGGTATATGGGAACCCTCTGTACTTTGCACTCCATTTTGATGTGAACACAAAACTATTCTAAAAAATAAAGTATACTTTAAAAATAAAATGACTCAATAAGCACCTACCATAATCACTGTTAAAATTATAGATGTCTGTTCAAAACACAACTTGAGAGGAAAAAAAAGAAAAGTTAAAGACCAGTGAACTTTTAAATTTTGTGATATTTCTAGCATACAAAAATTCAGGTTCAAAATATATAGAGAATCTTCAAAAATTGATCAAAAGAAAAGAGTCCAACACCAGTGCAGGCATGTCACAGAAAAAGTATGTAAGTTGCTAGTAAGTAAGTGAAAAGATGTTCAATTGCATTTGATAAGAAGAAAATACAAATTAAAACCACATGATACCACTGTTTAGCCACCAAGTTTTCTAAAATTAGGTAACCTCACAGTCTCATGTGTTTGTGAGAATGCAGAGTAAAACATTACTGTTGATAATATAAATCTGCACACTTTGAAATCTGTTTGGTATTACCTATCATATTGAATACCCACGTATATATGACTTATCTATCAGTTCTACTCGTAAGCATAAACCTCTCCCCAACTGCATGTGTGTGTGGTCCAAAGGCATATTACAGATTATTCATAGCATTATGAATGATAATAGCCCCAATGTTAATCTCTACTAATAGTAAATGGAATGAATTAATAAACCATGGGATACCTACACTATGGAAGACTATATGACACAGCAATGGAAAGAGTAAAAATCTACTGATACACAAAAATATGGAGAGTGAAAGAAGTCGGTCAGAAAGAAATCAGTACTTTCCAAATCAACATGTAAAATTTAAAAAGTTGAGACTAAGCTTGATTCCAAGATAGTGGTTACCTTTTGAGGGAAGGGAGGATAGTTTAGTTATCCCAAGATAGCTCTTGGGATGATGATAACTTTCTACTTTATTTCTGGTTGCCTTATGAGTTCATTGACTTTGTGTGTATTTATGATTTATGTGTATATTACATGCTTCAATAAAAATGTTTAATAAAAATATGTGCAAGACTTTAATAGTACTACAGTCACATTACTTGGACTTAAATATTATTATCTATGGCAATACTGTCTTGGGAATTTTTACTTAACTCTCAGACTCATTTTTATTTTACATAAAATAATATGATGAAACTATAAATCTCAGAATTACACAGTATGATATAGTTAGTGTGCTCTGTCATCTAAAAAGCACTTAATAAATGATATTTGTTGCTGTGTTTTTGTGCTGTTTCTGTTGTTATTTTCATTATTGACTTCTTTCTTAAAGCGATATTTGAACCTTACTGATTCCATTACAGCTTTCATTTTTTTTCACTTTTCATGAGCATATGACTTTTAAGTTTGTGACAGTACCAGTAGTATAATTTTAGCATCAGTTTTTTAAAAAATAATTTATTGTCAAATTGGTTTCCATACAAAAACCCAGTGCTCTTCCCCACAACAACCCAGTGCCCTCCTCCATCACCACCACCTCTTTTCCCCCTCCCTCTTCCCCTTCAACCCTCAGTTCGTTTTCAGTATTCAATAGTCTCTCAAGTTTTGCGTCTCTCTCCCTCCCCAAATCTCTTTCCCTCTTCCCCTCCCCCTGGTCCTCCATTAGGTTTCACCTGTTCTCCTGTTAGACCTATGAGTGCAAACATATGGTATCTGTCCTTCTCTGCCTGACTTATTTCGCTTAGCATGACACCCTCGAGGTCCATCCACTTTCCTACAAATGGCCAGATTTCATTCTTTCTCATTGCCATGTAATACTCCATCGTGTACGTATACCACATCTTCTTGATCAATTCATCAGGTGTTGGACATTTAGGCTCTTTCCATGTTTTGGCTATTGTTGACAGTGCTGCTATGAACATTGGGGTACATGTGCCCCTATGCATCAGCACTTCTGCATCCTTTGGGTAAATCCCTAGCAGTGCTATTGCTGGATCATAAGGGAGTTCTATGGATAGTTTTTTGAGAAACCTCCACACTGTTTTCCAGAGCGGCTGCACCAATTTACATTCCCACCAACAGTGTAGGGGGTGCCCATCTCTCCACACCCTCGCCAGCATCTATAGTCTCTTGATTTGTTCATTTTAGCCACTCTGACTGGCATGAGATGATATCTCAGTGTGGCTTTGATTTGTGTTTCCATGATAGCATCAGTTTTATTATCACCCATTTTGTAGTCTTGGGCAAGTCCCTTCTTCTCTTCCTTACCAAGTCTTACATCTTTAAGACAAAAACACTGGGTTTAGGTAACATGAGAGCAAGAGTTTCTACTTTAAATATCTGGTAAACTATGTTAAAATAATATTATAGACACAGGTATATATAGTAACACATAACTAACCAATATTAGCCATGTCTTTTTGAAGGGTCATATATTTTATACCTTTTGCGAGGTAACCAATTCTTACTTTGTTCCACATTGAAAGAAACTATAAGGCTCTACTGATAAGCAAAAAGATAAAATGTCACACTCTACTTCCAGTATCATGATTTATATTGTAGGGTACATAGAGATTAAGACATATAGAAACAGAGACAGATATTTATGCAAGACATGCATATATATTTCCTTGTAAACATACACACACTTCCAACACACACATACAATCCACACTTTCTCATTACATGAGGATTTGCCTTTACTTCTTGAAAGCAGAATATGTGTGCGTAGAACTTTGTGTTCTTCCAGTACAAGGAAGTGTGCTGATGAATTACGCTGTTAGAAAACCATTTAGATTTTTTTTTTTTGGAAAATACAAGAAAGAATGTTTTTAAAATGTTGAGGGTTAAGAAAAATTCTCTTTTAGAGAAAATGTTTATAAGGAGGTATGTTGTAACATAAGAACCAAAAAGTAATGTTAAGGGAATAAGGATACATATCGCTAGTTAAATGACACTTCAAATTACTTGAGTTGAGAATAATATTAGGCAGTATAGAAAATCTTACAGAGAATGAGGATTTTTTATTAAAAAATAAAAATAGAAGTATTCTACATGTATATGTAGAATATATGTACAAAATATAAGCACACACACACACACACACACACATATTTAGAAGGAGAGCAAGCGTGAGTGTGAGAGGACAGAAGAGGGATAGAGAGAACCTTAAGCAGGCTCCTATCTCGTCATGGAGTCTGATGCCCAGCTTGATCCCTTGACCCTGGAATCATGACCTAAGCCAAAATCAAGAGCCATTCAAATCCTAACCAACTGAGCCACCCAGGCACCCCTGCACAGCTTCCTTCTTATGGTACAATGTTAAGAGAAATAATACTACTTTGCTCAAGAGACATTTATGGAGTACCCTCCCTCACACAACACACACTTTCAGAAGAGCTGGCCATACTTTTGTAAATGAGGCAGACCATTTTTTTGTATTCTTAAGAATTGTTTTTTAACCCCAGAGATAGATATTAACAAAGATATTAACTTTTGTCATCCCCTGCTGTGGACTGAATTGTTTCTATAAAATCTATGAGTGGAAGTCCTGTTCCACAATGTGATGATATTTAGAGGTGGGGTCTTTGGGAGGGAATTTGGTTTAGATGAGGTCATTAAGGGGGGAGTCCTCATGGTGCCATCAGTATCTTTATAAGAGGATAAAGAGACCAGAGACAAAATTTCAGTATGCTTCAGACCTGTTTTCCCTTATTATCAACACCCTACATTAGTATGGGGCATTTGTCTCAATTAGGGAACAAATGTGGATACATTACTAATAACTAAAACTGATTCTTCATTCTGATCTCCTTAGTTTTCCCCTAAAGTTCTTTTTTTCTCTTACAGAACCCCATTAGACTGCCACATTATAGGGGCTCCAGGGTGGCTCAGTCGGTTAAGTATCCAACTTTGGCTCAGGTCATGATCTCATTGTTCATGAGTTCCAGCCCCGCGTAAGTCTCTGTGTTGACAGCTTGTTCCTGGTGCCTGCTTTGGATTCTGTGTCTCTATCTCTCTGCCCCACTCCAGCTCTCTCTCTCTTTCTCAGATACATAAACATTTTTAAAAAAGTATGCCATATTATTTTTCGTCATTACCTTTAGGCTCTTCTTGGTTATAACAGTTTCCCAGATTTTCTTTCTTTCTTTCTCTCTCCTTCTCAATCTTTCTTTCTTTCTTTTTTTCTTTCTTTCTTCTTTGCTAATCTTTACGAAAGATCTGAAACCATCTTTATATTTCCTGTCCTAGTCATGAATCCATCATTTCTCCATAGAACCCTGGTTCCTTTGGTTGGAAAATGGTTCAAGAAAACAAGATTACCATAACTTTAGAGTAAGTCTTGAAATAGGGTCGTATGACTCCTACACAGTGTGTCTTTCGTCTTCAATATTGTGTTAGGTATTCTAGCTCTTTCACCTTTCTACATAAACTTTAGAATTGTTTTATTGATAACTACAAAATAAGTTGGATTAAAAAATGTTTATTTTGAAAGACTGTGTATGTGGAAGTGGGGAAGGAGTGGGGAGAGGGGGAGAGAGAATCCCAAACAGGTTCCTCCATGTCAGAGCAGATCCCGTGAGATCATGACCTGCGTGGAAAACAAGAGTTGGATGCTTAATTGACTGAGCCACCCAGGAACCCCCAAAATGTTTGGTTTTAATTGGGATTGCATTCAATAAATAGATCAAGTTGGAATAAAATGAAGTCCAAACAATACTAAGCCTTCTAATCTATGAGCATGACGTCTCTCTGCATTTATTCAGATTTTCTTTGATTTTTTCCATCAGAGTTATTTTATTTTTTCCACAAATAGATTGTATTTTATAATTTTTGGTTCTACTATTAATGATATATTTTTCTTATTTCAAATACCAATTATTCATTACGTTGTTCTTTATTGTAAAGGAAAAGTGATCTGCCTCAGAAAATGTTTATTGAATTACACGTTTTGTTATGCACAATTATAGGATAAAATGCCACCAATATACTTGGCCATTATGCACTGTCAAAGACCTTTGTTTATTGATGTTGTAAGTAGGTCATGACAATACCTCAATAAAAATAGTCACAACTAATTCTAACAATCTTTCATTTTCTAAAGATTTTTTTAATGTTTATTCAATTTTGAGAGAGACAGAGCATGAGTAGGGGAGGAGCAGAGAGAGAGGGAGGGAGGGAGACACAGAATTCGAGGCAGGCTCCAGGCTCTGAGCTGTCATCACAGAGCTGAATGTGGGGCTTGAATCCATGTACCATGAGATCATAACCTGAACCAAAGTCAGGTGCTTAACAGACTGAGCCACCCAGGCACCCCTAGTAAACTCCTTTTCTAAAAATTATACACATACACATTAGAAAAGCCTTAGATAATAAATTTAACACATTAATAAATAACTTTGGAAAGTGGGATATAGGTAGCATCTTCCTTAAAACTTTATTAAAATCTCCAATTATTCTTCATTGAACAAACATTATTACTACTAAACAAAGCAATAGGAAAGTGCTCATAAATTAGATATTGTAGACTGAAGACATTTTTCAGGGTGTTCATTGGAGCCTCCTGCTCCGGTTTCCTGAACTAAGTATTTTCCACAGAATATAAGTGTAAAAAGGCTGTGACCTTCCCCGCTCTCACTCTGAAGAAAAGAGAAAGAAAAAATGATGACAGAGTTGAACACTAATGAACACTGAGAGGCTCAGAAAGTAGATGAATGAGTAGAAACTCATTCCAAGTCAGAGAAGATGTTAGAAACTGCTTTCAGATTAAAAAAAAAAAAAGACAATGGCATTTGCGCTAAGGATCCCAGGACAGGAATACCAGTAGGAGTTCACCAAGTTGTTAGGAAGTAGCAATGGAAGGACCGTGTACCTCCTGTTTTGGTCTGTGAGTGAGCATTATATAGTGACAGGGGTTTGTGTACAACTAAGAACACATAAAAATTTGATTTGGAATACTTGCAACAATATTCATCAATAAGAGTAAGACCATCAGAGATAAGTAAGAGGTATAATCTCTCTGCTGTTATCTGGAACAAAAAAATATAATCAACACTAGAAATATAGTTATTGGAATTTCAGTTTTGCATAAAAGGATGAATTTAAAAGAAGAGAAACAGATAAGAAAGGTTTTCAGCTAGCAAGAACAGCCATCTTGTATTTTTCTGAAACGACCCTTGTCCACACCACAGAGGTACACAGGAGCAGTCAATGGAGCTGAAAACCCAGTAGGTTAAATTAACTTGCTAAAAACTACCAAGACATCAAAGGGCTAAGTTGGAATACAAGTTCAGTTCTAACACCCTGCAAAGGTCAGAGTCATTCCATAATAACACATTATTATAGCTTATAGATGTTGCTAGGCAGGAAATCTTACCCCCCAAAATATATACATACACACATAGGAAGCAGAGTGAGATGAAACTCTATGAGGGGATTTGCTGATAATGAAAAAGTGGGAAATCCACTCCTTTTATTAACGTCTCTTTCTTGAAAATCTGCCAACTCAGATGAGGGAAGCAGAGAAAAATACTTACAATGACCTAGACTCAGAATTGCTTTTCCACAAGCAAAGGGGTAACATACGTATCGATTGCCTAGGCAGAGGAGAGTCCTATTTGACCTTTGTTTAGGAAACAACGTCTGCGCCTTTTCAGAAATGATTTCCTCCTCTTTGCATTACCATATATAAATATTGCCTTTAAATTATGTTTTATATTAAAGGTTAAAACAGTTTCTGCCTATACAATACATCTATAATTTACAGCACATTGGTATGCTTTTATATTTATATGTTGCTCTAAATAGCATATTCCCAGCTTAGGGTCTATTACTATGTCTGACAAAATTGAAACGAGAACACTAGAAATTTGAATTTAGTGAGGTATGGGACCCTCAGGGACTACACAACACATTCTTAAAAAGTCAATCCCATGCAGCCTTGAACTACTCCAGTGCCCTTGAGAACTTATATGTTCTGTATTTTAAGTAATCTGATTCATGACTTTTGTTTATATATAAAAGTAGAGGACATTATATGGTTCCTATATCTGCCTCATTTAGAATAAAGGACAGTTTTCTTTTTTTTAATTTTTTAATGTTCCTTATTTATTTTTGAGAGACAGAGAGAGACAGTGGGAACAGGGGAGGGCCAGAGAGAGAGGAAGATACAGAATCTGAAGCAGGCTCCAGGCTCTGAGCTAGCTGTCAGCACAGAGCCAGATGCGGGGCTCAAACCCACAAACCATGAGATCATGACCTGAGCTGAAGCCGAATGCTTAACCGACTGAGCCACTCAGGTGCCCCAAAGGACAATTTTCTTAATTTTTTTTGTTAAAATAGCATCTGTATGCTTTATTTGCATTGAATACATCGAAACATAAGCTACTTTTTTTAATTTCTCATTCCAATTATTTTCTAAGTATTGTGCATAAAGTAATGTACATTTACCTCCTAGATTTAGTTCTTCAGTTTTAAGAATATTTTCTGACTTATAGCATTTAGTGGTATGCTTAGATAAAAATCGATGGGATGCTTACTAACCAAAATACTTTCCTTAAATGTTTAGTCATAATATAGAAATTCCTTTGGGTACCCTCTTGTGAATTTCATATTTCAGAATTTATTCTCTACAATACTATGTGATGAGATTACTAAAAACATAAATTCGATAAGATCTAGGCCAGCAGAACACCACCTAAGTCTACGTAACAGCCTTCACAGATTTATCGTAAGCACTACGGCTGGAGTTCTCGTATGCTTCTTCATTAATGAAAATAGACGTGTCCTTTAAAGTAACATGTTATTTTTCCTATAATGCTCTCCGTTTGGAACTCCGAAGATTCTCTCATCTTTCAGATGATGTTCTGTATCTGTGTTTCCTAGACTCTTTACTTGCAGTTCTGGGGAAGCCCCCACAAGCCACACCCTTGTCAGCTGAAATTGACACTATTAATAAAACTAAACATTTTAGCATTCTCTTCTAGTTTTTCTCATGAGATTTGGAGAATTTTTCTAAAGCATTCATGGATAAAACCAACCAATCTTTTTTTTTTTTTTTAAATAATGGGAGCCACAGTGAAATTAGAGATTGTTTGTCCCGTGATGACATTAAACTCCTATTTGAATTCGTCTAGACCAAAGATTTTGTAATGGAAGACACTATAGAGTCGTCTGGAACAGGCAGCTGCCATCTTGTGGGCACCCCTTCTAGTACAGGGCTAATAGGAAAGAAATCGAGCATTTCATTTCTCTGACAGACTGGGACCATTAACAATGTTTTTTTTAAATGTACAATATGGAAATACATTACAAAAGCATAGCTTGAAGACTGGGAAGTGTGCATGGGTTACTGAAGGATGGGTATTCTGAGAAGCCAGGTGGTGGGCCAAGTGGAGGACATTAAAAGATAATGAGATTGTGGGGCACCTGGGTGGCTCAATCGGTTGAGCAACCAGCTCTTGATTTTGGCTCAGGTCATGATCTCAGAGTCGTGGCATGAGCCCAGCCTTGGTCTCTGTGCTTAGCGTGGAGCCTGCTTGGAGTTCTCTTTCTCTCTCTCCCTTTACCCTCTTCTCCTACTCACGCTCTCATTCTCTCCCTCTAAAACAAATAAAATGGAAAAAAAGTTTTAAAAAGGTAATGAGATCACAGAGGTGGAAGTTACAGCAATGCCATGGCAATGCATTAATGTCTATTTTCACCCCAAGAGTTGGGGACCCTCGAGCAGTCTATCAGATCTCTCCTTGGCCTATCACGCTATTGGGAACAAAGGTGACAGAAGGTTGGGGGATTTACATTTCAGTTCCTAGGTCAATAAAATTAAGATTCACGCAAAACTCTAAACTCAGGATAAGGACATGGATAAGGATAAGGTGTTATGGTGAGGCACTTGGGAAGTCAGAGTAATAGCCATGAAGGCATATGCACATGACATTAAATAATTTCTTCTTCGAAATAAATCTTGTGGGGCGCCTGTGTGGCTCAGTTGGTTAAGCATCTGACTTCAGCTCAGGTCATGATCTCACAGTTTGTGGGTTCGAGCCCCTCATCGGGCTCTGTGCTGACAGTTCAGAGCCTGGAGCCTGTTTCTGATTCTGTGTCCCCCTCTCTCTCTGCCCCTTCTCTGCTCATGATCTGGCTCTCTCTGTCTCAAAAATAAATAACCATTAAAATATTTAGAAAAAGAAGAAATCTCGCTAGGAATTTTAACTGATAGCCCTATTTAAGGTTTTTCTATTTGGTATATTTAGGTTGTACTCCGTTTTCTGAATTTAAGAGCAGAGAAAATGCCCTTATCTAGGGAAAAGGGTAGGCTGTAATTGAGGTCATCATGAAAGGTGACAAGGACAAAGGAGTCTGGGGAGGGAGTGCAGGTATTGGGAATGCATGAAGGAGAAGAAAGGAACCATGGAGTCCTGGGTAGAGATCGGGAAACCTGCAATTTCAAGAGCATGGTTAGGCTTCTATAGTCAAAGAAATAAGGGATGTCATCTAAATTCGTTAGTTCACATCTTCAGAAGATGGCAAATCCAGCTCTTAGCCTAATTATGTTCACTTGCAAGCATATAGGCTGGAAGGCTCCCTGAGAGCGTGTGAGTGGGATCAAGAGGCCACGCAGGACGTCAGAGCTCAGGAGATCGAAGAGTTAAAGAACATTTCTGCAAAGAACATCACTGATTATATAGTTAGAACAACTCAGAATGATAGTAAGATTTAAGGAGCGAAGAAGACGATATTTGCCGTATAATTAATTAATTATCAACTCCTACCAATCAGTCATTTTAGCTTTTAAAATAAATACCTTTAATTATGTTGCAGTCATGACTGGCCAAGCAAATCCTTCTCAGGTTTTAATTGCTCTGAAAGGTTGGAGGGCTCTTGAACATATTGAGATGAAAGTTTAATGCTGGAATTTTTTCCCTTGTTTATAATGATTACCATAATGATTTACAAAGAAAACATTTAACTGTGTTAAATTATTCTACATATCTGAGGGGATGGACTGGTTGTAGAAGGGGGGAGGTCCTGGCACAGGTAAGTAAAGACCTCTTTATAGGGAGGGGTGGGAAAAAGCAATGAATCCCTTCCCAGCCCCTCACTCCTGATTAGGTGGCTTCATGGGATACAGAATCAAGAGAAGAGAGCCCACACAGCAGTCTGAGTCTAACCCCACTTTGCCTACCCGGATTTCCAAGCATGAAACGTGCAAGTGCAAATGTGAGTTTGGGTCGAAATCAAAGGCGGCCATGCACAGCCTACAAGGGCACAACCGTGCGAGGAACGTGGACTTGTTTATCGCATCTGCTCACAAAGGTAGGTTTAAAAGGTAAAGCCAGCTGGCTCACTACAGGTGTGACCACTGAGACTCAGAGTGGTTAAGTTTCCTGTTCCTTTCACCCAGGGGAAGCCCATCCACGTTCTTGTGACATTTCGTCTTCTGCTTCTGGAAAACACTTTCTCTTTCCCTTTTCATCTTCTATTTGTCTCCCCTCCTTTCTGCACCGTATGTACTATCTTCTGCATCCTGTGTTCACTTCCCTACAGTTTGCCACTCTTGTGCTCTCTTATAAATGGCAGAATCCTGACAGAATTTTTCACTCACTCTAAAGGGCTGGTGGCTCCAATGGGGTCTCAGGTCATGGCCATGCTCACTGTCCTTTTGTCTCTGGCCATGGAATTTTAGGACATGCATAAATATACACTTGCAAATGAATATAATTTAGCTAAGATAGTTGCCTGCTTACACCTATTTATATATCATCATGTATTTAAAGTGTTTATAAGTGATGCTTTTATCTTTGTTCTGCTGTGACTATTTCTTGTCAGCTTTCAACAGCACTCTGCAAAGGATTTGAAGACACCAGTTACACATCTGTATCTGTTTTATGTTTTAAGAGATCCACTTTCATTCATTCATTCTTTTTTTTTTTTTTTTGATACAAGGGTCAATGAGGGAGAAAGACTCACCTAAGGAAAGGAATTTAAAAGCCAAGTAAGCAGAATATTCAAAAGATAGCCATGTACCACACACGATGATGAAATTTCCAGAGATCCTTTGGCTCAGGTGAGTCTTTTTAATAATATACATACGGCAACCCTCCCTCCCTTTGCAAACAGGTGGGTGTGAGGGGCTTTGTAAAGATCTTCTCATTGCTCCATTCACTGTCTCTGAGAGGAGGGTGAAGTGGCTGGGAAGGCTTTCCTCTGGGTATCCGGATGGAGAAATGCGTTCCCTGCGGCCACCATTTGCAGAAGGTAAGCGGGGTGAGACAGTGGCAGCCAGGGACACAAGGGACACATTCAGGACTTCCTCACCAGCATCGTGCAGACAGTAACTGAGGGGCCCATGCACCTCGAGAAGATGGGATATGGTGAGGACTCTAGGCAAATGTCAGTAGATGAGTGGGTTTGGAAATGGAAGCAGTTACTTAGATTGATCTAGGTTTCTTTGGAAAATAATGCTAAGAGACCTCATCTTTGCTGGGGGAGGGATTCTGCTTCACTGATTTGTGGCAAGGGGATGCCCACCTAGGGCACACTCTCCTGTGCTGCCCCGAGTCTCTGTGCATTTAATTTCTCCTCTCTAACTGACATATAATTATCATACATTGTATTAGTTTCAGGTGTACAACACAATGATTCTACACATGTACCCACTGTGAAATGATCAGGGCACTTAAGTTCAGTCACCAGCCATCACCATTGAAAATTACTAAAAAAATTCTTTTCTTGTGATGAGAACTTTGAAGACCTACTCTCCTGGCAACGTCACATATGTGCTAATAATACCACCAACGATAGTCTCATGCTGCACATCACATCCCCACAACCTATTCACCTTGCACATGGAAGCCTGTACCTCCCCACCAACTCCACCCATTTCATCCTCTCCCCTCTCCAAACCCACCCATGGCAACCTCCACCGTTTCTTTTTTTTTTTTTTAATTTTTAAACATTTATTTGGGGCGCCTGGGTGGCTCAGTCGGTTAAGCATCAGGCATCAGCTCAGGTCATGATCTCACGGTTCGTGGTTTCGAGCCCCGCATCAGGCTCTGTGCTGACAGCTCAGAGCCTGGAGTCTGCTTCAGAGATTCTGTATCTCCCTCTCTCTCTGACCCTCCCCTGTTCACGCTGTCTCTCTCTGTCGCTCAAAAATAAATAAAAAACATTAAAAAAACATTTATTTATTTTTAAGCGACAGAGAGACAGAGCATGAGCAGGGGAGGGGCAGAGAGAGAGGGAGACACAGAATCCAAAGTAGGGTCCAGGCTCCCAGCTATCAGCCCAGAGCCCGATGCCAGGCTCAAACTCAGGAACCACAAGATCATGACCTGAGCCGAAGTCAGACGCCTAACCAACTCAACCTCCACTGTTTCTATGTATCCATGGAGTGTGGCTGTGTTTTGTTTTGTTAGATTCCACATATAACTGAGATCATTTGTCTTACTCTGTCGGACTTATTAGTTAGCTTAATGCCCTTGAGTTCCATCCATGTCACAGCTACAAGGATTTTCTTCTTTCTTATGGCTGAATATTACATCGTATATATACACCGAATTTTCTTTATCCATTCTTCCCTCGTTGAACACTTTGGTTGTTCTGTTCTGGACTATTATAAAAAATGCTGCAGTGAACACGGGGGTGTGGATTTCTCTTTGAGATAATGATTTCCTTACCTTTGGATAAATACCTAGAAGTAGAATTGCTGCATCCTATGGTGGTTCTTTATTTAAGTTTTTATCTGATTTCCACAGTGGCTGGAGAAATTTACATTCCCCCAACAATGGCTTTAATTTAAATTATATTATTCTTATATAGAAAGAAAAACTAAAAATTAATAATGGCTTTCAAGGTTAGGAATTTAAATAGTAAGGTGTTTGTTCATTGGGCTGTTTGAGCTCTGTGTATATTCTTGCTGTTATCATTAGAAATGAATCCTTACACCCCTCCTCTCCTACACCCAAAATAAGACAATGAGAATAAGTCCCCTTTTCCCCAAAAAGCATATGAACATTCCGGTATCTTTTAAGAGCAGTTAAATCATTCATAATGTGATATGAATTATAAAGAAACACATTCTCTGGTTTCTGTTCAAGGGGAAACGTGCACCTCTAAAAATGTAAAGTGTCATGTGAAGAGAAAATTCCTCTGAATATTGCTAGTTTTCTCTCCCGGCTAATTTTAGAGGTGTTACCACACAAAACCTGCCTTCATTCAAGATGCAGTGATTGCCAGTGATTGAATCAGACGGCACCGATAGAACTGTGATGAGTTTGTACCAATAACACATTTAAAAATAATTTCTACTAAAAATATGCTCTATAAGACTTAATTAACAACCAGAGTTCCCAGTTTATACATGAGATATAAACAGAAAATATATTTTGAAATCTTCACCGCAAGCCTGTATGAAAATTAGATGTTCAAATGAGGAGGAGGATTGTGTATGGCAGTTTTTCTAACAAGACAGCTTGGCTGAAAGGGACTTAGACCAGCAGAGAAGTAGGTGGCAGATGTGATCCTTTATCTCTTTACCTCTTGAAACACTTAATGACTCTATCAATGAGTGGGCTGGATTGCACTAAATTTACCATTCTGTCTATGTCTTATATGTTAAATCAGAGGATGAAGTCCCTGATAGCTAGATTGTTAAACCTGGGAGATTTGGACCACAGTGGCAATAGTAAGAAGAGAGGATTAAGTTAATTCTAAAGTCTTAACAGCAAGGATAGTTTTATAACTCTGTGGTGAGCCTGCATGGGTGCCCCGGCATTCTCTAACAGAAGGTTCTCTCCCTCCTGCTTGCTCTTCCTTTCTTAAGATGTCAAGCAGACTAAGAGGGCCAGAGAATCACAACCTGCTTGGCTGTGAGGGGTGCTGTTGCAGATGGAGAAATGGTAGATGCCCCTGTAGAGAAAAGTGGTGTTTTTTATGCAGTGTATTTTCAGTATTTGGTATATTTATAAAACTTTTATAAAGATTATTTATTTATTTATTTATTTATTTTAAATTTACATCCAAGTTAGTTAGTATAGAGTGCAATAATGACTTCAGGAGTAGAATCCAGTGATTCACCACCTACACATAACACCCAGTGCTCATCCGACAAGTGTTAATGCCCCTCATCCATTTAGCTCATCCTCCCACCTCAAACCCTCTAGCAACCCTCAGTTTGTTCTCTATATTTAAGACTCTCTTGTACTTTGTCCTCCTCCATGTTTTTATATTATTTTTGCTTCCCTTCCTTCATGTTCATCTCTTTTGTATCTTAAATGCCACATATGAGTGAAGTCATATGATATTTGTCTTTCTCTGACCAATTTTGCTTAGCATGATACACTCTAGCTCCATCCACATTGCTGCAAAAGGTAAGATTTCATTCTTTTTGATTGCCAAGTAATACTCCATTGTATGTGTATGTATATACATGTACCACTTCTCCATCCATATTGAAGGACATTGGGGTTCTTTCCATACTTGGACTATTTGACGATAGCACTCCTTATAAACATTGGGGTGCATGTGCCCCTTTGAAACAGCACACCTCTATCCTTTGGATAAATACCTTGTAGTGAAATTGCTGGGTCATAGGGTAGTTCTATTTTAAAATTTTTTAGGAACCTCCATACTGTTTTCCAGAGTGGCTGCACCAGTTTGCGTTCCCACAGGCAGTGCAAAAAGGTTCCTCTTTCTTCTCTGCATCCTCCCCAACATGTCTCATTGCCTGAGTTGTTCATTTGAGCCATTCTGACAGGTGTGAGGTGTATCTCGCTGTGGTTTTGATTTGTATATCCCTGATGATGAGTGATGTTGAGCATCATTTCATGTGTCTGTTGGCCATCTGAATGGCTTCTTTGGAAAAGTGTCTATTGATGTATTTTGTCCATTTCTTCACTGGACTATTTGCTTTTTGGGTGTTGAGTTTGATAAGTTCTTTATAGATTTTGGATATTAACCCTTTATCTGATATGTCATTTGCAGAAATCTTCTCCCATTCTGCTGGTTGCCTTTCAGTTTTGTGGATTGTTCATCGCACAGAACATTTTGATCTTGATGATGTCCCAGTAGTTCATTTTTGCTTTTGTTTCTCTTGCCTCCAGAGACATGTTGAGTAAGAAGTTGGTGGGGCCATGGTCAAAGAGGTTTTTGGGTGATTTCTCCTCTAGGATTTTGATGGTTTCTTATCTTATGTTTAAGTCTTTCATCCATTTTGAGTTTATTTTTGTGTATGGGGTAAGAAATTGGTCCAGATTCATTCTTCTACACACCGCTGTCCAGTTTTCCCAACACCATTTGCTATGAGACTCTTCATTCCATTGGATAGTCTTTCCTGCTTTGTCAAAGATTAGTTGTCCATATATTTGTGGGTCCATTTCTGGGTTCTCTATTCTGTTCCCTTGATCTGAGTGTCTGTGTCTGTGCCAGTACCATTCTGTCTTGATGACTACAGCTTTGTAGTACATCTTGAGTTCAGGGATCATGATGCCTCCAGCTTTGGTTTTCTTTTTCAGGGTTGCTATGGCTACTCAGGGTCTTTTATGGTTTCATACAAATTTTATGATTTTTTTTTCTAGCTCTGTGAATAATGCTAGTGTTATTTTTGTTAGTAATTGCATTAAATATGTAGCTTTCTTTGGGTAGTATTGATATTTTAACAACTTTTGTTTTTCCAATCCATGAGCATGAAATATTTTTCCAAATTTTGTGTCTGCTTCAATTTCTTTTATAAGCTTTCTATAATTTTCAATGTATAGAATTTTCAACTTTTTGGTTATATTTATTATTAGGTATTTTATAGTTTTTAGTGCAAATGTAAAGGGGACTGATTCCTTGATTTCACTTTCTGCTTCTTCATTATTGGTGTATTATCATGTGGTTCTTATTATTTCTTTCATTAATGTGATGTATCACATTGATATATGGACATTGAACCAGCCCTGCATCTCAGATATAAATCCTACTTGATCATAGTGAATAAATAGTTTAATGTATTGTTGGATGATGTTGGATCCAGTTGGTTAGTATCTCGTTGAGAATTTTTGCCCCCATACTTATCAGGGAAATTGGTCTGTAGTTCTCATTTTTTGTGGGGTCTTTGTCTGATTTTGGAATCAAGGTAATGCTGACCTCATAGAATAAGCTTGGAAGTTTTTCTTCCGTTTCTATTTTTTTGGAACATCTTCAAAAGAATAGGTGCTAACTCTTCATTAAATGTTTGGTAGAATTCCCTTGGAAAGTTATCCGGCCCTGGGATCTTGTTTTTTGGAGAATTTTTATTGCTAATTCAATTTCCTTACTGGTTATGGATCTGTTTAGATTTTCTATTTCTTCCTGTTTCGGTTTTGGTAGTTTATATGTTTCTAGAAATTTGTGGCTCAAGTTATGCATATTTTTGTGTTGATCCTCAGATCAGTTTTCTAGGTGTGCAAAACGGTTTAGAGCTAATCTAGCTGCATTTCAGGAATGAGAGAAACTAAGAACTTCCACACTGCTCCACCATCCTGGCCCCTCCTGGGAAAGGTGTTTGATAATTTTTGTTTTCTTCTCTCCTAAGAAAAGTAAATCTCCCCACCCTCCCCTATCCACTTTCCCTATCAACATACTTATTCTAATATAATGCTTACAGGAGCTCACCTGGTTTTCTTCTCCAGTGTGTATTCTGTGGTTTTCTGGAAAGTGGAAACCAATGTAATTTTGGGCCTGGCATTGAGTTCTGCTCAATGAATAGGGAAAGAAGAAAAAGGAGAGAGTAAAGAGACAGCATACAAAGGAAAAGGAGAAAAAGACAGAGGAAGGAAGGAACTTAGGAAGAGAGCTGCTTAACTGTACTGTCACCATTTTTCTTTCCCAAACTTATGCCTTTCCATTCTGCTTGTCAAATTAGAGATGTCCAAAAAATAGCATCTGTTTAGGCAGATGTGTTAGAAAACACGTTGTATATAAATTACAAGATTTAATTTTAAACTGTGGAGCAATGCTGTGAGGCAGGTATTATAAGAAAAGTAAATATTATTTGCTTTATAAGGAGAAACAAAATCGTACAGAATTTAACACAGATTGCCAATTCTGTCCACTAGATTCTACATATTTCTCCAGTTTCTGTTCCATCTCACCTCCTTCAGGATGTCCACCAAGACAGCCCTAGTTCACAGCATTTTTCTGGGGTTTTGAGCAAATATTACAAAATGAGGCGTTAGCCCTTATCCAAATATTGCTTCTTAACTTTGATGATATTTTATGTAAGGTACCCTCTTTCCTTCTAGATAACAAACTATTCAGTTATGTCATATTCCCAAGCATACAACCAAAAACTGAAAAGGACTTTAACAGTTATTCCTGGACACTTGGACCAGAAACATTTGTCACTTAAATAGGTTCTGTTTCAAATGTTTAACACTGACTTCGAATTCAAGGAATTTTAAAGTTTCATGAGTGTGCTCCTGCCATGCTTATCCCTACCATGGGTATATATCAACATCTGCATTTATTTGTTAAAAGCTGAAATGTATTTACTCTCTATACCAATACAGTCTTTTAAAGGTGTTCTCTTTTTGTTTTTATTTTTAAAACTTTTTAAGTTCATTCATTTCAAGAAAGACAGAGAGAGTGAGCAGGGGAGGGACAGAGGAAGAGAGAGAATCCTAAGCTGAGAGTACACTGACAGTGCAGAGCTTGGTGTGGGGCTAGAACTCACTAACCATGAGATCATGATCTGAGCCGAAACCAAGTCAGATGCTTAACCAACTGAGCCACCGAGGCACCCAGTTGTTTGCTTTTTAAATGTATCTTCTCCTTGGCTATCAGCACATTCTTTCTATAATTCTTTCTGCAACATCCCCTTCCTTAAATTGCCTCAATCCATTATACTATATGTAATGGTACTCTGGTGCTTAAGGGATAGTTTATATTCTTTGGTTCAAAATCCATGGAATTTGCCATTCTCAAAATATTCAGTCTGCTTTCTTGTTTCTATGTCTTCTTCCTAGCCCAAGATAATTTTTCTTTACTTGGCACACTTTCTCCTAACCTTTCAGGTCAAACTCAAGTGTTCTATCCATTCACAAGACTTCTCTGGACACATTGTCTCCTGGATTTAGACCTTTATGCCTTATCATTCATTTTTTTCCCATATAAATTAACAGTCTGCTTGTCACATCACCAGTGCTCAATAACTGTATGGAGAATAAATGAAAAAGTTAACTAATTAATCTATGAGTTAACCAACTAAGTAGAACATTTCTTCCCTTTCTATGTCTTATTTTCATTGTCTGTGGAATAAGATCACTGTTCAGAATATATTCTGAGGCCCTTGTCTGTACTGACATTCTAAGTGTCTACATTACTAATGAGTCAGTGTGGATAGTGTAGTATAATGGATTGTTCCTGAACCAGGTTACAAAGTATAGGTACCAAGGTCACGTAATTTGGAGAAAGATGACACCCCTTTCCCCCAGTGTCTCCTTGGACATGCACATTAGCATAGGAAAGACTCACAATAACAATCTATGTTTAGCTTCCATGAACTCCTCAATTTCAAAGTCTGTTGAAGTGTGTAATAAATTGTGTGGGTTGTTTCACATTACCTACATTAATGTCTCAAAGTCAAGCCAAAGATTTCCTATGTTAAGATAAACCAAAGAGAATCCAGTTAAGTTGCATTTAAGGTTTCAGATGGGGAAGAAAATGAGTGGAACAGATTCTGTGCCCTTATAGGAGCCTACCACTGGCTCAGGTACCATTTTTTCCACTAAGTAATTACATGATGCAATGAGGGAAACAGGACTAACCATCATGAAGACTAGAGGGAGGAATGGGGGTAGAGAGAAATGTCATCCAACTATTAATTGGGAAGACTGGGGTTGGAGGCTGACCTTTGTTTTACTTGATACAGAGGTTATTTTAAATTTCATATTTCATCTCATATTTTAACAAAATGCCAATGTGACCTTGGGTTTTAAAGTAACTTAACTGCATGTGGTACAACTCTTCAAAATTTAAAGAACTGTACTTCAGAGAACATGCTGGTATTTTTTTATTTCCCAGAATGTTCTTTTAGGTGTAAGGACATTTTTAAAAACCATGTAAGTACCACTCACAGAAGAAAATGTGACAACCAAACATTTTAACAATATGAAGCTTCATCATGATATGCTTCTGATATTGAAACCAATGGTAATAATACTAAAGATTGTGATGAAATTAAGACAGATTACAAACCCAGCATTTAAACAAAATGTCTTTTGGAGATTACTTAGGCTCGAATTATTTTTTTCTGTGCAAAGTTTTTTTAAAATAAAATATACTTAAAAAGGCAGTTTTATCTTTTTTGGAAGTGTTATTTTTTTATTTTTTAATATAGTTTATTGAAAAGGCAGTTTTCAAGCTTAGATGTTAATGGTAGGAATAATATTAAAGATGTAATTATATTTTTATTTTCTTTACATATATATATTTTTTTAACTTTTTAAAATTTATTTTTGAGAGACAGAGAGCATGAATGCAGAAGGGGCAGAGAGAGATGGAGACACAGAGTCTGAAGCAGTTCCAGGCTCTGAGCTGTCAGCACAGAGCCTAACTTGGGGCTTGAACCATTGAAGCATGAGATCATGACCTGAGCCAAAGTTGAACTCAGCCGACTGAGCCACTCAGGCTCCCCTATATTTTTATTTTCCATTGAAGGCTTTTGGCACTAAAATCTCATTTAAAAATTTATTATGATGCATGGTTGATATGCAATGCTATATTAATTTCAGCACAACATAGTGATTCAACTATTCTATACACAACTCCATGCTCACCATGAAGAGTGTAGGCACCATGTGTCACCATTACAATACTATTACAATGTTACTGACTCTAATCCCTATTCTGTACTTTTTCTTTTTGTGACCTATTTTATTTTTTAAGTTTATTTATTTATTTTTTAAGGGGGGTGACAGAGAGATAGAGAGAGAGAATCCCAAGCAGACCCCAGAGTCAGCATGGATTCCAACACAGGGCTTAATCTCACAACCATGCAATCATGACCTGAGCCAAAATCAAGAGTCAGACACTTAACCAACAGAGCCACCCAGGCATCCCATGCCCTATTTATTCTAAGTTTGGAAGTTTGCCCCTCTTATTCGTCATCATCCATTTTGCCCATGTCCCACCCACCTCTGCTCTGGCAATTTTCAGTTTGTTCTCTGTACTCAAGAGTCTGTTTGGTTTTTGTTTGTTCATTTGTTTCATTAAAATAGAAATACCATATGATCTAGTGATTCCACTACTAGGAATTTACTCAAAGAAATAAAAAACGCTAATTTGAAAAGATGTATGCACCCACTATGTTCATTGCAGCATTATTGACAGCAACGAAGATGAATAAAGATGTGGTATATATATGCATATATATATGTGCAATGGAATATTATTTAGCCATGAAAAGAATGACATTTTGCCAATTGTGACAACATGGATAGACTTAGAGGGCATTATGCTAAGTGAAGTAAGTCAGAGAGGGAAAGACAAATACCTTATAATTTCACTTATATACAGGATGTAAAATCTCACTTAGAAGTAATATGTAAAAAAAAAAATAGTGTACTTATAATTAAAGGTCTGATTCAGTTTACCTCCTTGTGGACAAGTGAATTATCTCTTCTGGTTTTTGATTCCTTCACAGCAAGACATTTCTCTTGCTGTACCAGGTAAGGCTCAGACTCCACCTGGGAGCTTGTTGGACCATGACTTAACACAGAGAGGAGGCGCAGCCATTTTGCAGAGGCCAAGAGAATGAAAGAAAGCAGGACAGGGGAAGGGAAGGGCTGGGGACGTCCCCGGCTTCTCCTTTTCTCTTCTTTCAGATCCTGACAAGACAACTGGTAAAGAAATTCAGAGAGGTTTTTATGGAGTGGGAGAAGCTGAGAACGAATTCATAAAGGCATAGCACATACATCTAATATTTTAAAATTATTGTTTAGATCAAGATGTGTTTATAATAATAATAAGCATCTTCCCTAGAACTTATACTTTACAAAGAACAATCATCTTGATCACTTAAGTGTCTTGATAAATCTATGAGGTCATTGTCATTAACAAGAAAACAAGTGTTATGAGAAAAGAATCCATTTACACAAGAATATACAGAAGGATGTGTAGAATCTAAATATATATTAAAAAAGATATAATCATGTTGCATAAAACTATTTATATATATTTTTGCTTGCATTTTATACCCTTCTACATCACTATTCATTTCAACCACTTATGCATATTGCTTTTAAAAATGTTTGTCTAAATGTATGAAAATAAAATATATGCTCCTCCATGAAGGGGCTTGGCAACCAATAAGCAATTCCAATAACTTTAAATTATCATATTAATGTTTTAAAATAATTAAACTAGCTGACCTTTAGAGCCAGAGGGTTCATTGCTAAGAAATTTTACTCACTGTTAACCTCATTGGTAAAATTACTTCCTGGCATTATATCATCAATTTTTAGCAAAATCTTACTAGCACTGTGTTTGCCTGAACCCCAATTCAGTATTATTTTCACTGCCTAATAAAGCCACCATGGGTGCCTATCTGCCACCTACTGGGACATTTATTAGTGAAGTTTCTGCTTAATTCCTACATGTCCTGCCAGACTATGCACCCTATGAGAACACAAATGGTATCAATTGTTTGCATATTTGAAATCTTGGTCCATAAAAATACCTCCTAATTTAACATGTTTAGAGGAATGGCAATATGAGCATTTTAAATTGGTTAAATATTTTATTTTATTTTAAGTCTATTATTTTATTTTGAGAGGGAGGGAAAGCAGGAGTTTTGGGAGGAGCAGAAAGAGAGAGCGAGAGAGAATCCCAAGCAGGTTTCACACTGTTAGTGCAGAGCCCGACACTGAGCTCAATCCTGGGAACTGTGAGATCATGACCTGAGCTGAAACCAAGAATCAGATGCTTAACTGACTGAGCCACCCAGGTGCCCTGTATTATTTGAATATTTTAAAAGATCCCTTCTTTTAACTATATTTCTTTGTCTTCATGTCTATTCTGGGAGATGCATAGCAAAGCAATATCATCCCTTTTTGCATATGATGAAGATGGTCATAAAATTTAAAAGGTTTTCCAGTGTTAATATAACAAGTATAGAGTATGGCAAAGTCTTTTGACATGATTAGCAGTTTCAGTTTTTTGTATTTTTTGTTTTTCCTTTCCGGAGGCAATTAGGTATACAAGTCAGGGATTTAAGAAGGCTCTCTTATAAATTTCAAACTTAAGCATGACTCCAAATCATTATCCAAAGATAATGGACTAAATTTAATGTGGAAAAAATAGTTTATCTTTACCACAAATTTACCACTTCCATTGCTATTTATTCTTTCACGTAGGTCTTTCCTACCTGGTGCTAATTTTCTTCTGCCTGAAAAGTTTACCTTCAGTGTTTTTTTACTGCAAGTCTGTGAACAATGAATTAATGTCTGAAAAAAAAGTCTATTTCCTTTCACTTTGATGTATGTTTTTCCTGTGTATGAAATTCTGGTTTGGTGGTCTTTTCTTCCCAGTGCATTAAATATGTCTTTGTCTTCAACTTGCAGAGTTTCTGACAATCTTGCAAAAAAAAATTATATTCTTGTTCCTTTCTAAATACTATATCTTTGTTCCCTCAGATCTTCTAAGATTTTTTCTTTCTACTCCTATTTAGACATTTTTAATATGATGTTTCTTGTTTTGCAACATTTTGGAGTTTATTCTGCGTGTGTTTAATTTAACATCATGCATGTGTGCATTTGTATCTTCCTTCACTCAGAGCTTCTTCCCGATTTTTTCTTTCTCATTCATATTTTAGACATTTTTAATATGATATTTCTTGTTTTACAAAATTTTGGAGTTTATTCTGTGTGTGTTTAACATCATGCATGTGTGCATTTGTAGTCTAATCATTTTAAAACTGTAGCCATTTTCCCTTGAATATGTTTCTCTGTGCCTCTTTTTTTATTTTTTTAAGCTTATTTATTTACTTTGAGAAGGAGAGACAGAGGGAGAGAAGGAGAGAGTGGGGGTGGGGGGGTAGAGAGAGAGAGGAAGACAGAGAATCCCAATCAGGCTGAACACTGTTACTGCTGAGCTTGACATGGGGCTCAGGCTCATGACCGTGAGATCATGACCTGAGCCAAAACTGAGAGTTGGATGCTTATCAGACTGAGCTGCCCAGGTGCCTCTCTTTTTTCTTGTTGTGACACAAAGTGTTCACATACCAAGCCACTTGATATTATTTCTCGATAAGTGGAACTCTATTCATTTTCTGTTTATTATCTTTTCTCATTAGATTTCAGTTTATTAATTTTTATCGCTTTGTCTTCAAGTTGATTAGTTTTCTTCTTTGGTAACTAATAGTCTGTTAAGCCAATCTGGGTTATTTTTTCATATTAGATCCTATATTTTTTCATGTCTAGAAAATTTTATTTATTCTTTTTGTATATTCTATTTTTGTCAATACCCATAAGATTTTCTTTATATTCTTAAAATATTTATAATATAATAGTTATAAAAAGATAAAACATAATTATAATATAAAATCTATAATTTAAAAAATGTTCTTCATATTATAAAAATTATCATATTTATAATAATATACATCTAATTTAACATAAAATTTATAATTTATAGATATAAATTTAAATGCCTATTGATTCCATTATAACTGCTACTTTTGTTTGTTTCAGTGGGCGGATTTTTCTCATGCATGTGGGTCATATTCTTTATTAAATGCTAGATGTTTATTTTTTATTTTATTTTTATTAGTTTTTAAATGTTTATTTATTTTGAGAGACAGAGAGAGTGAGCACACAGGGAGAGGCAGAGAGAGAGAGAGAGAGAGAGAGAAAATCCCAAGTGGACTCTGCACTGTCAGTCACAGAGCCTGACATGGGTCTTGATCCTATGAACATTGAGGTCATGACCAGGGATGAAATCGAGTCCAATGCTTAACTGACTGAGTCACCAGGCTCCCCAGTACTAGGTTTTTTAAAAGATATCTTTTTGTGTCCTGTACTTGGGTGCATTACTTTAAAGAGTGTTGGTTTATGTTCTAATCGTCTTTTGAGGCTTCTTCCTAAAGCTTCTTAGGACAAATCTACAGCAGTTTTCTTATTACTCAGGAGTTTATCCTCACTACTGAGGTGGACTCTCCTTGGGCTTCTGTGGGCGCCCAAGTACCCAGCCTCTGTTCTCTGACTGGGGAGAACTAAAACAATCCCTTTCTCTGGGTGAATTCTAGAAACTCTTCATTCTACTGCTCTCCTTGTAGTCCTTCTTTCTCCAGCAGGTTGACAAGCCTGGTGGGATTTCAGTCCACCATTTGAACCTTTTGTAAATTTCTGTTACTTTTTCTCACAATTGTTTCCTTGTCTCCAGTCCTCTGCCTTCATACATTCTGGCCGCTTTAATTCTGCACATTTCTATCTCTCTTCTTCACAATGTAGCAAAACCAAAGGCTCTGGGTATTTCCTCTTTGCACAGCAGGCTGAGGAAGATACAGAAACAGAGTCACAACTGAACTTTGGGAGGGGATTTGTTTTTCTTGATTGAGTTCTAAATTTCTATGTGGAAGACTGTGCACAACTAGGTGGATTGGCTACTCAGGAGAATCTGAAATCAGGAACCCTCTTTAACTCTCTCTCAGGCTCCTCTTCTTGAAAGATGGTTTTTTTGTTTGTTGTTTGTTTTTACTACCTTCTAAGCTTAGAAACAACAGTTAGTGTAAATCATTTACAGTAGTCTTAACTCACACTTCAAAGTGTGATATCTTTATGGATACCCAAATCAGATCATCTGTTTGATATTTGTAGGGAGACGTAGGAAGAAAAAAAAATCACTTGGATTAGCCTTACGTAACATTATACTCTAGATGATAATGCAAATTTGCAAATGAATTTTGGCAGTGCTTGCAGCCATTCGGGTCAGATGTATTAAATGATTTATGGGCAATCTGAGAACTTTGAATATTGCAATACATAAATATGATTAGCTTAACCTAGGAAACCTCATGAATAAAGCACAATCAGCCTGTATAATAACACAGTGTCCATAAGGATTCTCACTTCTATTTTAGGAATTTTAATAAGCTGTTGTTTTAAAATACAGGGTTATCTTTTTCATACGTGTTAGTTTTCACTTTGCCAGAAAGCATAATTTCTATCACTTTTCCGTTGTAAAAATAACTTTTATATTTGGCAGTTTTGTCTCTTTGCCTCATCGGTCTTTCCTTTGGCATAAAAGGAACATAGAATAAGCGGGTAGAAGAGCAGAATTGGTGATCTGTGCTCAGCTTATCAACCTTGGGTATGTCTCTTAACCTTTCTCAACCATTCTTCTCAACTGTAAAAAAAAAAAATAACTTGGGGCGCCTGGGTGGCTCAGTCGGTTAAGCGTCCGACTTCAGCTCAGGTCATGATCTCATGGTTCATGGGTTCGAGCCCCGCATCGGGCTCTGTGCTGACAGCTCAGAGTCTGGAGCCTGCTTTGGATTCTTGTCCCCCTCTCTCTCTGCCCCCCCCCCACTCACATTCTGTCTCTTTCTCAAAAATAAATAAACATTAAAAAAAACACCTTATGGTTCTTAGAATTTGCTAACATCAGCTACAGAAACAAACATGGAAGCATTTTATAAGTGATAAAATGTTTTGTATTCAATATTGATAGTATTTATATATTTATTTAGCCATCTTCTTAAGAATGACTGGGCCAAGCACACAAACCCTCAGTTAGCAGTTTAATAGGGCCATGCTGTTCCATGTGCTCGATTTCATAATCCCCTTGATTTGAAGAATCTAAAAAGAAATAATGGGATATACTATTGCCTGTTGATGCCCTGGACCCTTAAAGTTACTTCACTGGACCCTCTCACTCTGTCTTTTTGAAGACCTTTAATTTCCACTTTTTAAATAGAGCCCAGCTCCATTTTTTTTTTTACATTTATAGTTTACTGTCAAGTTGGTTTCCATATAACACCCAGTGCTCTTCCCCACAAGTGCCCACCCCTATGGCCATCACCCCTTTTCCCCTCTCTCCCTCCCCGATCAGCCCTCATTTTGTTCTCAGTATTCAAGAATCTCTCATGATTTGCCTCCATCCCTCTCCCCAACTATTTTTCCCCTCCCCCCCATGGTCCTCTGTTAAGTTTCTCCTGTTCCACTTATGAGTGAAAACATATGGTATCTGTCCTTCTCTGCCTGACTTATTTCACGTAGCATGACACCCTCGAGTTCCATCCACCTTGCTACGAATGGCCAGATTTCATTATTTCTCATTGCCATGTAGTATTCCATTGTATATATAAATCATACCGTCTTGATCCATTCATCAATTGATGGACATTTAGGCTCTTTCCACGATTTGGCTATTGTTGAGTGTTGTTATGAACATTGGGGTAGATATGAACAGCAGTGCTATTGCTGGGTCATAGAGGAGTTCAATTGTTAAATTTTGTGGAAACTCCACACTGATTTCCAGAGCAACTGCACTAGTTTACATTCCCACCAACAGTGCAGGAGGGTGCCTGTTTCTCCACATCCTCGCCAGCATCTATAGTCTCTTGATTTGTTCATTTTAGCCACTCTGACCGGCGTGAGGTGGTATCTCAGTGTGGTTTGGATTTGTGTTTCCCTGATGATGATTGATGCTGAGCATCGTTTCATGTGTCTGTTGGCCAACTGGATGTCTTCTTTGGAGAAGTGTCTGGTCATGTCTTCTGCCCATTTCTTCACTGGATTATTTGTTTTTTGGGTGTGGAATTTGGTGAGTTCCTTATAGATTTTTGGATACTAGCCCTCTATCCAATATGTCATTTGCAACTATCTTTTCCCATTCTGCTGGTTTGCCTATTAGTTTTATTAATTTTTTCCTTTGCAGTGCAGAAGGTTTTTATCTTGATAAGGTCCTAATAGTTTATTTTTGCTCTTGATTCCCTTGCCTTTGGGGATATGTAGAGTAAAAAATTGCTGCAGTTGAGGTCAAGGAGGTTGTTTCCTGCTTTCTCCTCTAGGGACTTGATAGTTTCCTGTCTCACTTGATAGTTTCTTGTCTCACATTCAGGTCATTTATCCATTTTGACTTTATTTGTGTGTATGGTGTAAGAAAGTGGTCAAATTTCATTTTTTGCATGTTGCTGTCCAGTTCTCCCAGCACCATCTGTTAAAGAGGCAGTCTTTTTTCCATTGGATACTCTTTCCGGCTTTGTCAAAGATTAATTGGCCATACATTTGGGGGTCCAGTTCTGGACTCTATTCTATTCCATTGGTTTATTCATCTGGTTTTGTGCCAATACCATGCTGTCTTGATTATGACAGCTTTGTAGTAGAGGCTAAAGTCTGGGATTGTGATGCCTCCCATTTTGTTTTTCTTCTTCAATATTACTTTGGCTATTTGGGGTATTTTGTGGTTCTATACAAATTTTAAGATAGTTTGTTGTAGCTTTGAGAAGAATGCTGGTGCAGTTTTGATTGGAATTGCATTGAATGTGTGGATTGCTTTGGGTAGTAATGACATTTTCACAATGTTTATTCTTCCAATCCATGAGCACGGAATGTTTTCCCATTTCTTTGTGTCTTCTTCAATTTCCATCATAAGTTTTCTATAGTTTTCAATAATACAGACCTTTTACATCTTTGGTTAGGTTTATTCCTAGGTATTTCATTTTTTTGTGTGTGTGCAGCTGCAAATGGCATCAGTTTCTTGATTTCTGTTTCTGTTGCTTCATTATTGGTGTATAAGAATGCAACCAATTTCTGTATGTTGGTTTTGTACCCAGCGACTTTGTTGAATTCATGGATCAGTTCTAGTAGGCTTCTGGTGGAGTCGGTCAGGTTTTCCATGTAGAGTATCATGTCATCTGTGAAGAGTGAAAGTTTGACTTCATCTTTGCCAATTCTGATGGCTTTTATTTTCTTCTGTTGTCTGATTGCTGATGCAGGACTTCAAGCACTATGTGAAACAACAGTGGTAAGAGTGGACATCCCTGTCATGTTCCTTATCTCAGGGGGAAAGCTCTCAGTTTTTCCCCATTGAGGATGATATTAACTGTGGAGCCCAGCTCCATGTTAACTCATTAGTATCACAGATGGAAAATCAAATAAAGGAAGAGCAGTGTGACATATCATCCAAAAGATCAAATAAAAATGGAGAATGTTTCAAGACATAAGGAGTTTGTGAACTTCTAATCACTCTTTTGGAAGCTCAAGTCCCTAACACTGAGACTCACTTTAGTTATTGGCCCAAATGATAGCCCTTCTTAGGAGAGATGACACAATGAAAGGGGAATTCCTTAATCTCCTTTACAGATAGGAATCATCAATGGCAAACTCACTCATTTTTTAAAAATAGTTTATTGTCAAACTGGTTTCCATACAACACCCAGTACTCTTCCCCACAAGTGCCCTCCTCCATCACCACCACCTCTTTTCCCTCCTCCCCCTTCCCCTTCAACCCTCAGTTCGTTTTCAGTATTCAATATTCTCTCAAGTTTTGCATCCCTCTCTCTCCCCAACTCTCTTTCCCTCCCCCTCCCCCTGGACCTCCATTAGGTTTCTCCTGTTCTCCTGTTAGACCTATGAGTGCAAACATATGGTTTCTGTCCTTCTCTGCCTGACGTATTTCACTTAGCATGACACCCTCGAGGTCCATCCACTTTCCTACAAATGGCCAGATTTCATTCTTTCTCATTGCCATGTGATACTCCATTGTATATATATACCACATCTTCTTGATCCACTCATCAGGTGATGGACATTTAGGCTCTTTCCATGTTTTGGCTATTGTTGACAGTGTTGCTATGAACATTGGGGTACATGTGCTCCTATGCATCAGCACTTCTGTATCCCTTGGGTAAATCCCTAGCAGTGCTATTGCTGGGTCATAAGGGAGTTCTATGGATTGTTTTTTGAGGAACCTCCACACTGTTTTCCAGAGCGGCTGCACCAGTTTACATTCCCACCAACAGTGTAGGAGGGTGCCTGTCTCTCCACACCCTCACCAGCATCTATAGTCTCTTGGTTTGTTCATTTTAGCCACTCTGACCGGTGTGAGGTGGTATCTCAGTGTGGTTTTGTTTTGTGTTTCCCTGATGATGCGTGATGTTGAACATCATTTCATGTGCCTGTAGGCTATCTGGATGTCCTCTTTGGAGAAGTATCTGTTTATGTCTTCTGCCCATTTCTTCACTGGGTTATTTGTTTTGTGGGTGTGGAGTTTGGTGAGTTCCTTGTAGATTTTGTTTTTTTTATTGAAAGAGTTCAATAGTCAATTCTATTGTCATCGAAGACTATTAATAACACTCCAGAAGGAAAAACTGAGGAGAAAAATCAGGAGAATTTATCTTTTTTTATATTAAAATTTTTTAATGTTTATTTATTTTGAGAGCATGAGCAGGGGAGGGGCAGGGAGAGGGAAATACAGAATCCAAAGCAGGCTCCTGGCTCTGAGCTGTCAGCACAGAGCCTGACACAAGCCTTGAATCCATGAACTTTGAGATCATGATCTGAGATGAAGTCAGATGCTTAACCGATTGAGCCACCCAGGAGCCCTGGAAGAATTTACCTTTTTAATCTATATATTCAATCTTGTCACTGACCTTTAGTAATCTGTTAGGACTCAAAACCTGCTGAGGCTCACAGACTTGTTTTTAATGTTGCCTTTGGAAATCACCTGAATGTGCAAGAATATTACTTCAATTACATTTTCCCCAAAGCCTCCTCTTACATGAGATAAGGACTCTCTCATTTCCCATTTCTTACCTTGATGTTATCCATATCAGTGATTTTCCCTTATTTGGTCATCAAATAAGAATTACACATATGTTTAAATAACCCAAATCCTAAAACATCCAACAATATAAAATACCTTCAAATCTCCCTCAGAGTGCATTTTAAAATTGGACCCCATAATTTCATGTGTTCCCACAGGAAATTTTTGAATTCCCAAACTATAGAGCATAGTTTCTTTATTGTTGTCATTTTGTTTTATTCTGTTCAGTCCTAGCCAGATTGGGCCTTGGAATTCTGGTGGACCACTGGGGAGAGATGCAAACTGTGCATCTTTCTAGATGCTCTGCATGTTGTGTTTTCACTGAGTCTGATCATTATAGTTGTACATAGTCGTGTGAGGTTGGAAGCAGATAGAATTAGGGAGAGAGGAAGAAAGTTTCAACCCTTGACATTGATGTGATCAAAGGTATCCACGAACACTGCTAAACAGTTGTTATTGAAAACTGTAGCAGTTCTTCCTGTTTACATAATCTAATTCAATGTCAGCAAAGCCCTTTCACATGTGCATGAACCTTGGTTAGATACACTGGCTGTTTATAATTACTTCACAGTTGGAAAATAAAAAGAGAGAGAGAGAGAGAGTTCAAGATGGCAAATGAAATAAAGGAAAGAAAAGGCAGTTTGGATAGTTTTACCATTCAAAGCCTAAGCCACTGCCCATTAACTGGAGACCAATAATGAGGTCTTGGAGCAGGCCTGCACCAAGAAGGACCTAATTCTTACTGAGTGAAATTGTTAAGTGGAAATGGGCAAAGCAAAGCAGTGGAAAGTGCACTGGCTGTGGGTTCAAATTCTGCCCTACTCTTTTGTATAAGTGTTCACATCATTACATGGACACAAGTATGAAATCCACAGAGTGAAGAAAGACAATAGGTACTGAGAAAATGTATATCAAACACCTAGTGTGATGCATAGCACCTAAATGATAAGTTAATGTTGATATGATTCTCTTATTTGCTTCTTCTTGCATTGAATGTGATTTTGAGTTGTAGAGTCTCTGACACACTAAAAATCTCAGATTCTATAAGATGAATAAGAAATACAAGGTGAGCATACACAGATGAATGTCCAGGTAAATGTAAATATTGCTTTTAATTCATGTAATATCATGCAATTGTTCAGCAAATATTTATTGAGCACTGACTACATCCTAGAATATGGAGATTTAATAGTGGAGTTACTAAAGATCCTGCCTGAATGAAACTTGCATTTTAGTGGAAATGATGGATAATATGCAAGTAAAAATGAAATACATGAGAAAATATTAGGTAGTAATAAGTACTATGAACTAAACAAAGCACAGTATATGGATAGAGCGTGGTTGAAAGTACTTGGGAAGGAGGATAGTGATAGTTTAGAAGAACTCTAAGTGAAAAGATAGAGTGAATCTTGGGAGACAAGCTGAGGGGAGGGGCCTGCAGGCATGTGCAATGGCAAATGCAAAGGTCCTGAGGCAGAGAACGTTAAAGTGGTCAGGATGAGAAAAGCAAAGCAGAGAGCTTTAAGGTGAAAAGTAGGAAATAGGCTGGGGCCAGGCTATGTAGGGCCTGGAGGCTACAGATTGAATTTTCTTATAAATGAAATGGAAGCCATAAGAAGGTTTTAAGCCAATAGCTGTCACCACCTGACTTATTTTTAAAGCTCACTCTGACTCTTATTTGAAGAATAGGCCATATAGAATATGCAAGTGCAAGGACAGAAGCTGGGACGTGTCAAGAAACTGTTTAATTGTCCATTTGATATATTTTCATCCAATATATGACTCTGTGGAGAACTTTCCCAATTTCCACATACTCTTGCAATGTAACTTCCAGGAACCTCCACCGTGCTCCAAGGGGGTAACAATTTGGCCAAGTGCAGATCCCTCTCCTGAGCTCCAGGTCTCTACTATGAAAAACTTTCCTCCAATTTTTAATTACATATCGCTTTTTCACCCATGTACACTGGGCCAAGAATCTGTGAAAATGGCCAGATACCTTCACAGGATTACAAACAACAGTGATCCTTTCTAACCTTCGGCCTTCAACAAGGAGCTAAAGAATGTCCCGTGATATTCACCAGGGGAGAAAGGAACAGTGACACAAAGTGGGGAATGACTCCCATATGCTGTAATGCCACGAAATGATGCTCTCCTTACAATGGAAGCACAGAGAAGGAGCAGTTAACTTGCTATGTTGCTTTGGGATCGTTTCCTGGGGAATATTAGGAATTCCTTTGACCTGTCCCATTCCTTCTTCTTGATTTGATTTTATAAATGAAAAAAAAAATAGTCAGGGAGAGTTTTTTTCTTTATCTTAGTTTAAGGATTAGCTGTTTCTAGTACCGCAAAAATTGTCAGGGCTCATTAGATAGAAATTTTATTTAAATGGTAATGTCTACAGAGAAAACTAATTAGAAAATGTGTTTGTCAGCTTTATAGAAAAAAAACAAGTTACTACCCTTTCTGAAAACATTCCCAGAGAGACCTTCTAGAACTGGAAGCATTCTTTTTTATTTCTTTAAAATCAGTAGTACGTGTAAGTTCCTTATCTTGTGTTTCATGTATGATTCTGGTCATGATGCCTGTGACTCTTATTCTCACACCGAAGTTGAGGCTCATTTGTGTTGGGGCCTTGGCCTCTGCAAATTCACATTTATATCTGATACTATCTCTGAATACTGGCCAGTGACCAGACCACTTGCCATGGTGGTTATGCTTTCTGAATGGGGATAACATAGATTGCATGCAGTGACATTAATGTGTGATAAGAGTTTTTATTCTGCGGTCTGAGATGGTCCAGGCACTGAGGGACCTAACAGTCCTCATATTTTCTTCTCTTTTCATCCACATAATCCCAGTGCCTCTGCTAACTCCTTGTATCTATGTTCCAGTTTTATTTGTTTATTTTAAACTTTTTAAATGTTTATTTATTTTTGAGAGAGAAACAGAGAGAGATCATGAGTGAGAAAGGGAGAGAGAGAGGGGGAGACACAGAATCCAAAGCAGGCTCCAGGCTCTGAGCTGTCAGCACAGAGCCCAACGCAGGGCTCGAACTCACAGACTGCGAGATCATGACCTGAGCCGAAGTCGGACGTTCAACCGACTGAGCCCCAATAATCATTTTATTATGCTTACAGATTCAGTGGATCAGCAATTTGAAAAGGGCATGGACAGGATGGACTCTGTGCTTCATAGAATCTGCCCCCCCTTCCACCCCGTGTGTCTCAATGTTGAATGGCCTGTATTACCTGAAGGTTCCAATAATTTATGCTGGCTTCAGCTGAGGTGGTTGACTAGAACATCTATACCAGAGTCTCCATGTAGCTGTTTAGACTTGCTTACAGCATGATTACCTGGGCCACAAGGGCAAACCATTTAACAGAACAAAGTAGGAGTATATGGCACTCTTATGATCTGGATTTGGAGGTGCAAGTGACCTCAATTCTACGGTTTTCTGTTGGTTGAGGTAGTCACAACAGTCTGTCCAGTTTCAAGAGTAGGTGAAATAGACCCATTATCTGATGGAAGGAATGATAATGCCATAATATAAGAAGGGCATGTGGGATGGGAAGCATTCCTGAAACTATCTGAGAAACACATTCCACCACGATCCAGTAGTCGGTGCTATCATCCACCTGGCACAAAACACGTCTCCACTGTTCCCTGTTTTTTCACATCTGTGAACTCTGTTTTCTTCCTTATACTCATTTAGATATTACTTACTTGCTTTGTCAACATTTCCTGTCTATACACACAGTTCTCTAGCAAAATTGCAGAGCCACATTTCCTCCAAGTTCAGCACTATCCTTTCCCTTCACTCATATGCTATAGAACTAGGTTATTTTGTAATTGAATCTCATCATTCAGAACTCCTGAGAGATCTGATGATGGAGGCCATGGTAGAGGTTTTACAGTTATCCACACGTTCATTCATATATTGATTTCCTCTGTTCGGCAGAGGTTACTGGAAATGCAAAGATTGAATCATGTAAGTCACAACTCTCAGGAGGGTCAAAGATTGGTAGACCAGATGATAAAAAATAATAATTTTTGAATTTACTTATTCCTTCATGTGCTATTTTTTTCATCAACAACTCTTTGTCAGATGCCTTTTTTAGTCAATGGACATACAGGGACAATAAGAGGGGCAAGGTTCTGACCTTATGTGGAGCCTCATGCCTGTGTGAGCAAAGGGCTATGGAGCAACAAGCAAAGAAACAAACCTTTTAGGAAATCTGAAAGTGTTAGGATTTTTACTAAGATGTGAAATTGTTGGAGAGATTGAAGGGAAGGAGTGTCACAAATGAATTCTTCTTTTTTAATGTTTTTTAATTTATTTTTGAGAGACAGAGAGAGACAGCGCAGGCAGAGGAGGGTCAGAGAGAGAGGGAGACACAGAATCTGACAGAGGCTCCAGGCTCTGAGCTAGCTGTCAGCACCGAGCCCAATGCGGGGCTCGAACCCACGAACCACAAGATCATGACCTGAGCCGAAGCCGGACGCTCAAATGACTGAGCCACCCAGGTGCCCCTCACGAATGAGTTCGGAAGGATAAATACAGAAACAAGGTTAGGTGGCTACTGCAGAGGTCCTAATGAAAGATTCTGCTTGGACCAGCATAATACAGTGGAATTAGAATGAAGGGGTTTACTTTGGCATATGCTTTGGAGGTAAAGTTCACAGGGTTTGGTTGACTGTGGAAAAAAGGAGAAAAACCTAATATTTGGCTTGAGCTACTGAATCAAATAGGAAACCATTTAAGAAAGGCAGAAACATCTCCATGAAGATATGTGAATGTAAGTCTGCAGTTACACAGAAATAATACGGCTGGAGATAAATATTTGAGACCCATAGACTGAATGAGCTCACTTGTTGATAATTTGTAGATAAGTAAAAGTAGGAAGACCTGCACCATGTCCTCAGATATCTTCATATTTAGAGGTTATGCAGAGAGGCAAAGCCAGGAAATTTGAAAAGAAAAAATTCTAATGCACAATGGCCACTGAAACCAAGGGACATCAGATGCTGTGTGTAACCCAGAAGCCAAGAAGAAGTGGGCAGTTTGTGAAATTAGTCTATGAAGTCAAGCAAGATAATTGACAACCGTGATTAAGAGCAGAAGCTGTACCGTGACATGGATCTGGGAGTGAAGAGACATGAGGGGTCGGAACAAGGGGACACGTAGGGGCACTTTGTTAGTTTTTCCACGTAAACAAGTAAAGCATTATTGCATGGCATCAAATGTGCATTGATGTTTACATAGGTGCATAAGCTATTGGGAAAATCCAACAAAGAAATTGATGATACAGGAAAGAGAGGAGAAGGCGCAGGTGGCCAGCGCACGGAGCTAGCTCACGCTGTCTAAGGAAAGCCTTGAGAAATAAATAGAAACTATCTAGACCTTGGGCGCCTGGTTGGCTGTCAGTTAAGCGTCTGACTTCTGCTCAGGTTGTGATCTCAAGGTCCATGAATTTGGGCCCCACGTCAGGCTCTGTGCTGACAGATGGAGCCTGGAGCCGGCTTTGGATTCTGTCTCCCTCGCTCCCTGCCCCTCCCCACTCACACTTTCAAAAGTAAATAAACATTAAAAAAAGAAAAAAAAACTTATCTAGAACTCTAAGGCAACATAACTATTATTAAATGCAAACATTTCATGCAAAATTTAGACAATAAAACTTTATCCCAGATAATCCAGATCAATGTATCCCATAATATCCTGTACCCTAAAACTGCTATACATGTTTCTTACTCTCCAAAATGTATTTGATTTTTATTTATCTTTCATTAACTGCTGCTTAAACTTTTTGCTATGAAACATCCATGGTTTTTCTAAATTTTTTAAAACATTTTTATTCAGTTTTGAGAGACAGAGACAGCATGAACAGAGGAGGGGCAGAGAGAGAGGGAGACATAGATTCCGAAGCAGGCTTCAGGCTCTGAGCTGTCAGCACAGAGCACTCTGTGGGGTTTGAACCCACAAACCATGAAATCTTGATCTGAGCCAACATTGGATGCCTAACTGACTGAGCCACCCAGTTCCCTCCACCTCAAATCGTTTTGTTTATAATGATGCCAAATATTAATGGCTAACATAAAAACACATGTGTTGATTTTTTTCATATCATTCAAGTTAACTGAAGCATAAAAGATGGTTTCTGACATGTGGTTCTGTTGCTAAAATGTGATTTTGTTTCACCGTCGTTCACCGCAGATGAAATTGATATTAGTTCCTATTTCATTAGCAGGAGCCCTAACCAGTTCTGAAACGATGCCTTGGCATTCCCTCTTAGGCAACATGGTAGCAAAATGAGCCCCATTCCTGAATTTTGCTATTGTCCATCCTGTAGGCCAGAGCAAAAGGTGCAAAGAACAGCTAGCCCTTTCAATATGCCCCAAAAGTCAACTCCCTTACCTGCGCTGGGTCTAGACAGAACAACAAAATTTATAGCCAAAGATAATTTTGAATTAACTTTAAAAATAAATATTCGGGGGGGCACTTGTGGGGAGAAGCACTGGGTGTTATATGGAAACCAATTTGACAATAAACTATTATAAAAAAAAAGTATTCTGGAATGATACATTTTATTTCAATCCACTTTACTCTGAGAATACCAAAATTTATAGTGACTTCAGGAGATCTCTCCCATGTTAGTATAATACCATGTACTATGACACATACAAAAAGTAACAGAAAGGGAGCCTGGGTGGCTCAATTGGTTAAGTGTCCAACTTCGGCTCAGGTCATGATCTCATGCTTCATGAGTTTGAGCCCTGCGTCGGGCTCTGTGTTGACAGCTCAGAGCCTGGAGCCTGTCTTCGTATTCTGTATTTTGCTGTCTCTCTGTCCCTCCCCTGCTGGCACTGTCTCTTTCTCTCAAAAATAAATAAAAAATTTAAAAATTTTTTTAAAAAGTAATAGAATACATGGAATTTTGAATTTTGTGACATGCCGGTAGCTCTTAGGTGAACACATTATCTTTATTTCAATGGTTTTCTCGGTTTTTATTTGTTTTTCTTCAACTTTGTTCTATTTATACAAATTCCTTTTTAATCTATCTAGAATTTGTTACGCGGAGTAGTCTCACTTGATTTCCCTTTTCCCTAATGGATGCCCAACTCACCCAAGGATATGTATTCAATAATCTATCTTTCACTACTCTGTTGAAATATTACTTATTTATACATAATAGATTACTTATTACATATATATTATATATAGGTTTTATATATGCATGAACCCAATTCCCCAGTCTCTTATTTCATTGTCCTGTTGGTCAAACCTATACCACATTACACTCAGCTAATTAATATACCATTTTAATATATAACATGGAGGAAGGAAACCCAACTTTCTTATTCTTCTTTCTTAAAATTACTTTGAATGTTCTTACATATGTATGACTTTACATGAATTTTAATATCAACCTCTCTAGATCTGTCTATGCACATATGAATTCTTTGGTAGAAGAGAGGACATGATGAGCTACTCCCACTTTGGGACAAAAGAAAAATACTTCAGTTTTAGGTCAATCTGATAAACATTCCCTAACGTAGGGCAGTAGGACTAAAAAAAGAAATAAATAAGAAAACATGCCCGTCGTCCTAAGCTTTTACTCTATTGAGGATGTTACAGAAACATACAAAGTTGTTGGCTATGAAAGCACTTTCCTGTGGTTCCTTGTGGGGTAATGCTTCTATTATTCCCTGCAGTACGTACCACAGTCACCTGCCACTCTGGAGATAGGCTTTGGGTTTTGCTGTTCAACTCTTTCTTATCACATTATATTTCATGCTAAACTTTCACATGCACTGTTTATTTTATATTATTTTATCTTATTGCTTTTTAATGAATAGCTTTATTTTTTAAACAAATAGAGCATAATCCTGTACATATTCTATAACCTGCACAAGGCACTTAAAAATCTATATAATGGGCATATTTCCATATCATTATATTTTTTTTATAATATTTTAAGAATTTTCTTTTTTGGCGGCACCTGAGTGGCTGAGTCAGTTAAGCGTCTGGCTTCAGCTCAGGTCATGATCTCACAGTTCCTGGGTTCGGACCCCGCGTTGGGATCTATGCTCACAGCTAGCCTGGAGACTGTTTCAGATTCTGTATCCCTCTCTCTCTCTGACCTTACCCTGCTGTCTCTCTCTGTCTCTCAAAAATAAATTTAAAAAAACATTTAAAAAATTTTAAAGAATTTTTCTTTTTTTAAAAAATTTTTAAAATTACATCCAAACTAGTTAGCAGATAGTGCAATAATGATTTCAGGAGTAGAATCCAGTGATTCATCCCCTACGTAGAACACCCAGTGCTCATCCCAGCAAGTGTCCTCCTTAATGCCTCTTGTCTATTCAGCCCATCCCCCCACCCACAACCCTTCCAGCAACCCTCAGTTTGTTCTCTGTTCTCTTAAATTAAGAGTCTCTTACATTTTGTCCCCCTCCCAGTTTTTATATTGTTTTTCCCTTTCTTATGTTCATCAGTTTTGTATCTTAAATTCCACATATAAGTGAAGCCATATGACATTTGTCTTTCTCTGACTGACAAATTTCGCTTGGCATAATACACTCTAGTTCCATCCACATTGTTGCAAGTGGCAATCATTCTTTTTGATTGCCAAGTAATACATATATATATACACACACACCACATCTTTATCCATTTATCTGTCCACAGATTTGGGCTCTTTCCACACTTTGGCTCTTGTCAATAGCACTGCTATAAACATTGGTGTGCATGTGCCCCTTAGAAACAGCACACCTGCATCCCTTGGGCAAATACTTAGTAGACATGCAGTGCTTATCTTATACGAATGCATCAAGTGCCTTCTACATGACCTATAGATGGACATGGAAGTGGCCCATTCCCTCAAGGAGCTGAAGTTTAGAGTCAGGGATAGACAGGTAGACAGATACAGCAAAGTACACACTAAAAAAAAAAAAAAAAAAGGAGTGTAGGATGCAATGAGCCACTCCTTCCCGCCC